>NEWO01000529.1:226803-243553 GCA_003013225.1 Phalaenopsis aphrodite | reverse complement strand
TACCTCTCGATATATCACTCTCCCTTTTTCTCCATCTCTTAATCTCTCTCTTCTTTTTTACCTCTTATATTCTCTCTCTCCTCTCTCCCTCTCTCAACATCATTCTCTTTGTCTCTTTCACTTTCTTTCTCAATCTATCTCTCTCACTCTTTCTTCTGTTTTTTCCTGCTGTCTCTCTTATCTCTATTAATAGTCTTCTCTTTCTTTATCTTACTTTTTTCACTCTCCCTCCATCCATCCATTTTCACCTCTCTCTCAAGCTTATTCTCTATCACCACGCTCTGATTCTCTCACACTCTCCTTTCCTCTCTCCCTCTGTTTCTATCTCCCTCTCTCCCTCTTTCTTTGTCTCTTTTTCTTGCTCTCTCTCACTCTCCCGAGCTCCCTCATTCTCTACGTCTCACTCTCACTCTTTTGTGCCCTCTCCTTCCCTCCCTCCTTCCCCTTACCTCTTCAACCTTCTCTATCACTTGCTCACTCTTCCCCTCTCTCGCTCTGTCTTTCGTCTCTCTCTTTCTATTTAATCTCTTATCTATCTTTCCCTCTTTCTCCCACTCTTTGTACTTACTCCCTCCCTACTCTCTCACCTCTCTATTGTCTCTATATATTTACCTCCCTCTCTTTCGCTCTCTCAATTCTTTTTCTTTTCAAAATCTCTTCTCTCTCTTGTTCTCTCCCACTCTCTCTCACTATTAATCTCTCACTTTTACTCTTCTATCCCCATCTTTCCTTCCTTCTATCTCTTTGACCCCTTTTCAATCTCCGCGTTCCTCTCTAATTTCTCTCTTACTTTCTTTCTCTTAACCTCCTTATTTGTTTCTCTATGCATCCCTAATTACCTCTCTCTCTTCTCTCTCTGCCCGACTCTCTTTTTCACTCTCATTACCGCTCTCCTTTCTCCTTCCCTTTCTATCTCACTTTCTATCACCCACACACCCTCTCACTTATTCACATTTTTTCTCTCTTAAGTGTGCTCCCAGCCACTCTCTCCTCCTCTCTATCATTTATTTGCTAACCATTGTTTGGCTCTCCCTCTCTCACTCTCCATTGCTCTTTTTTTATCTCTCTCTCCCTTGCCCCCTCTTTTTTGCTCTCTTCTTTTCCCTCCTTGTCTCTTTTCTTCTCTTCATACACCTTGATGCCCTCCCTTTCACTCTCATTCTCCCTATCTCGCCCTCCCTTTCTCTTATTCTCTCTCTCCCTTGCTTTCTCTTCCATGTCTCTCAAACTCTATTCTCTACCTTCCCCATTCCAGCAATCTCTTTCACACAATTTCCCCATCTTTTCTCCCTCCCATGCTTCCTCCCTCTCATTGTCTCTACCCCTCCATTCTCTATCCTTCCTAACATATCTCTCTATTCTCTCCACTCTCTCTTCTCTTTTATGTATCATTTCTCCTTTCTCCTTCTATCTTCTCTTTATATCTCTCACTTTTACTCACTTTATTTCCTCCTCTTGCTCTCACTCTATCTCTCGTCTCTCTTACTCTCTCTATAACACTCCCCCTTCAATCCCTCTTGCTCTATATTTTTCATGGTCTCTCTCCACCTTCTAACCTTCTTGCTCTATGTTTTCATGGTCTTTCTCTCTACCTCCCTCCCACCCTTCATCACACACTTCCATTCTTCTCCCTCCCTCTCTCTACCACTTCTCATCCTATCTTTCTACCGATTTTCACTCTCCCTCTATCACAACCTCTAGCTCCTACGCTCACTTTCTCGCTCTCTCCCAGTCTATTCTTTCTCTCTTTTAATTGTTCTACCCTTTTTTTTCTATTCTTTATCTCTATACCAATTTCTCCCTCCTTGCTTTCTCTCTCTCTCCTCATTTCCTACTCTCTTAATTTCTATATCTCCCTCCCTCCCTCCTATACTCACTTCATTCTGCCACTTGCTCTCTCCCCTCCCCATCACTCTCCATTCCTCTTTCAATCTCTCTCTCCTTATCCTTACAATTCTTCTATCTCTCATTCTCTCTTGCTCTATCTCTCTTCATCGCTTATTCTGTCTTACTCCCTCTCTTCTTATTTCTCACTCTCACTTACTTTTCACTCTTCTCACTCCTTCTCTTGCTATTTTTTAAATTCCATCTCTCTCCCCTTTCTCTATATCTCACTTTTATCATTCATTTTCATCTTTACATTCTTTCTCTTTCCCTCACTCTCATTCTCTCCCTAATGCTTTTTACTCTCTCACTTCCTTCTCTTACTCTCTCTCACCTTCCTCTCTTCCCTCTCTCTTACTCTTGTTTCCATCGTTTTCCCCCTCTCTCTCTTGCCCATTCTCCCTTTATCCCCTTGTCTCTCTCTAACTCTCTTTTCTATCTATTCCCTTTCTTTCCCTTTGTTTCTTTTGCAATCTATCTTTCTCAAGAGAGAGGGGGAGGAGATTTAGTGAGTGAGAAGAGAGAGAGTGTGATAGCAAGAGTAATATTATAGAGAGAGCAGGAGAGAGCAAGGGAGAGATAGAGATGAAGAGAAAGTGAGTGGGAGAGGGAAGAGGGGGGAATAAGAATGTGAGTGAGAGCAAAAGAAAGAGGGAGAGAGTGAGGGGGAGAGAGAGAAACCAAGAAAGAAGGAGGGAGTAGAGAGATATAAGGGACAAAGGGGAGGAAGGTAAGAGGACATATACAAAAAGAGAGAGGAGGGACAGAGAGAGAATGAGATCGAGGGAAAGAAGGAGAGAGATCGTGTGCAAGAATGTGGGAGAGCACAAAACCGAGTGAGAAAAAGGATGGATCGAATGAGAGAATATAAAAAGAGAGGGCGAGAGAGATGAAAGAAGAGAGGGGTGATGAGAGAGAGCGAGAAAGAGAAGGAGAGTTAAAGAAGACAAAATGGGAGGAGATAGATGGAGGGAGTGAAGGAGAAATGGAAGGCATGAGTGAGGGAAAAGGAGAAAAATAGAGAGAAAGAGAGAGGGAGATAATGGGCAAGAGAGAGAGAGAGAGCTAGAGAAGAGAGAGAGAAATGGAGAAATGGGGAGAGCAGAGAGATGCTGAGATAAAAGAAGAGAGAGAGAGACAAATAGATGAGAGAGAGACAATGGAATAGAGAGCAAGAGATTGATGGGAGAGCTAGAGAAATGAGAGAAGATAAGAGAAATGAAAGTGTGTGATAGTGGGACAAAGAGAAGAAAAGTAAAAGATAAAGTGACAAAGGGGATAGAGAAAGAGAGCGGTGAAAGAGGGATAAAATTAGAATGAGATTGAGTGAGAGAGAGAAGAGATGGAAAGATAAAGGGAGGAAGAGAGAAAGGAAGGAAGAGAGAGAAGAAGAGAGAGAGAAAAGAGGGTAGAAGTGGTAGAGGGAAGAAGAGAGAGTGGATGGGAGAGGAAGAGGGAGAAGGGGGACGAGAGAGTGGATGGGTGAGCGAGAGAGTAAGAAAGAGTGAGTTTGGGAGTGAGAGTGTAAGAGAGTGGGAAGCAGAGCGAGAGGGAGAAAAAAGAGAGAAGAGAGAGGTATTAAGGGAGGGAAAGAAGGATAAGCACAAATAGAGGAGAGAGAGAGAGGAGCTGGAGAGAGGGAAGGGGAGATAAAGAAGGTGAAAGAGGTGAATAAAGAGAAGAGAAATAGAGAGGGAGGATAGATTGTGTGAGAAAGAGGGAGAGAGTAAGAGAGAGTGAGAAGAAAGGAGGGAGGAGAGAAGAAGGGAAGATGGGGGAGGTGGGCAAGAGTTAGATAGAGAGAGTGGGAGAGAGAGAAAGAAAAGAGGAAGCATGAGAATAGAGAAAGAGCATGCATGAGAGAATGAAATACATAAGGAGTTGAAGGGAAGGAGAGGTGTAGAGCATGCGAGAGAGAATATAACAGAGAGAATAATAGAGAGGGAGAGAGTCAGAGTGAGAGAGATAGACCGAGGTAGAAAGAGAGAGTGGGAAAGAGTATAAGAGATGAAGGGATAGAAGAGGAGAGAGAGATGAGAGAAAGAAAGAATAAGCATGAGAATAAAGAGAGAGCGTGCATGAGTAAGAATGAAATAGAGAGAGAGAGATGAAGGGAGGGAGAGGTATAGAGTGTGAGAGAGAAAGATCAAGAGAAAGTTTAATATAGAGAGAGAAAGCAAAGGATAAATTTAGAGAGAAGTGATGTAGGAAATGAAAGAGAAAGCGAGTGAGAGAAGGAAAGAGAGAACAAAAATAAGAAGATAAAAAAAAGAAAGTGAGGAGGGAGGGTGGGATAGGGAGAGAGAGAATTAAAGAGAGAGTTAGTGAGGGAGGAAAAGAGACGAAAGGCATGGGAGAGGTAGGGTGAGATAGTGGGAGAAGGAGAGAGGGGAGAGAGGGAGATAGAGAGAAAGGGAGAAGATAGAAAGAATGAATCGAGTTATAGGGAGGGAGGGAGGGAGGGAGAGAGGGAGAGACAAAGTGAGAGATGGATAGAAGAGTGAGATAGAGCGAGAGAAATAGGGAGTCAGGAAAACAATGAAAGAGTGGAGAATTATAGTGTCAAAGGAAGAGAGGGAAGGACAGGAGGGCGGGAGGGTGAGAGAGCGGGAGAGAGGAGAGAGGGTAAGATAGGGAAAGAGGAGTTAGAGAGAGTAAGAAAAGTGTGAGTGAGAGAAGAGAGAGATCAAGAAAGATATAGAGAAAGTGAAAGTGAGAGAAAAGATGAGACAATCAAGTGAGTTAAGGATAGACACAAGGAGGGTGGATAGATAAAGAGAGCTGAGAGTAGGAGAGCAGAGAGAAGGAGAGAGGAAGATAGGTAGTCTGAGAGACCAGAGAGAGGGAGGGGAGATAGAAGGAAGGAGAAAGAGCGAGATAGAAGGAAGAGAGTGATGGACCAAAGAAGTGATGGAAGGCATGATTGAGGGAAAGGAAGAGGGAGGGAGAGAAAAAGAGCGAGAAATAGAAAGAGAAGAATGGAGAGTGAAAAAGATAGAGACAGTGGTAGAATAAAGAGTGAGATTGAGAGAGAAGGGAGAGAAAGAAAAGAAAGAAGTGAGATAAATAGAGAAAGGGAATGTGAACAAAGATGTTAGGAGACAAACAAAGAGGTGGAGAATATGATAAGAGATAGTTAGTAAGAGAGAGAATGAGATAGATAGAAAAGGAGTGATAGCATGAAATATAGGAAAAAGATAATGAAATTAGAGATGAGTGAGGGACTAAAGATAGTGAGATAGAGAAATAAAGTGGGGTAGGTTGTATGAGAGAGAGTGGATGGGAGAGATAAAAGTGAGAGAAATGGGATGAGAGATAGATATAAAAAATGGGGGATAGAGTGAGATCAATGTAGAGGTATGGATTGGGAGGTAGGGAGGGAGAGAGCAAGGGATGAAAAGTGGTAGAGAGAACAAAAGAAAGAGGGAGAGTAGAGAGTGAGTGCGGATTGAGTGAGAGTGAGGGAGCGAGAGTGCAAGATATGGGCATTGCAAGGGGGAGAAAGAGAATAGAGATAGAAAGAGTCATAAATATTGGAACAGGGAAGAAAAGAGAGCAAGAAAAAAAGAACAGTGAGATAAGAAGAGAATGGGAAGGGGGGGGAAAGAGTTAAAAAGTCATTGAGGCAAGGTGGAGATAGGTAGAGAAAGGTAAGAAGTAAATGAGCGATACGCAGTGATAAAAAGAGAATAGGAAGAGAGGGAGGTAGGATGGAAGGGACAGATAGAAAAGAAAAGCATGAGGATGATAAAGCTAGGGAGAGATAGAGAGAAAGAAAGAGATGAAGTTAAATAAAGAAGATATATACAGTAAGAGAGAAAAACATGAAGGGAGGGAGGAAGGCAGAGCGTGGGTGAGAGAGGACATAGATGAGAGAAAGAAGAATGAGATAGAGATGAAGAGAGGGTTGGATAAAGAGAGAAAGATAGAGTACATGAGAGAGAGAAATAAAGGAGGGAGCAAGAGAATAATGAGAGTGAGATAATAGAGAGAGTAAGCTTGAATGAGAAAAAGACTAAGAGAGAGACATGAAAGAGAAGAGGCGTAGAGAGTGAGAGAGAGGGGGAGAGGGAGTGAGGGAGAGAGATTAGAGAAATAGATTGAGAAGGAGAGTGAGAGTTACAGAAGTAGTGAGAGGGAGAGAGAGAGGGAAATGAACGAATAAAAGCATTATGGAGAGAATGAGAGAGAAGGGAAGATAGAAGGAAAGAGAAAGGATGGAGAAAGATAGAGAGAGAGGGAGAAGGAAAAAGCGAGATGCAAGTAGAGCAAGAAAAAGAAATAGGGGATGAAGAGTAAGGGGGGTGAGAAACAGATAGAGAACAAATAAGAGAGTAAGAGAAGAGAGAGATCGAAAAATAATGAATGAGAAAGAGATGAAGAGCATTCAAGAGAGAGAGATTGAAAGAGAGGGGAGAGGGGGTAAGGAACAAGAGAGTTAGAGGCAGGTAGGGAGGTAGAGATGGAGGGACGGAAGTGAGGGAGAGGGAGGGAGAGCAGAAGAGGGTGGAAGAGAATGGGACATAGAAATGGAGGAGAGATAAAAGAGATATATCAAGTGTGAAAGAGGTAGGCAATAGAAGGGAGAGAGATCGAGTGAGTGATGAAGTGTGGAGATAGTTAGAGTAAAGTGAGTGAGAAAGGGGGAGAGCAAGAAATGAAGGGACATGAGAGGGTGCTTGTGAGGGATGGAGGGAGGGCTTGAAGGAAGGAGAGAGATAGAAAGAATGAAGAGACATAGAACAAGAAGATAGAGAAGAGTTACTTAAAAGAGAGGAGATAAAAAAAGAAAGACTTAATGAGAGCGGATGTGGTTGAAGATAAAAAGAGAGGTGAGTGAGGGAAGAGAGAAGAGCAAGTGGGAGAGAGTGAGAGGGACAAGAGGGAAATAAAAATGAGAGAAAAGAGAGGTAAAGGAAGGAAGACATGAGAGTGTGGAGGTTGTTTAAGATGGAAGGAAGGAGGGAGGGAGTGAAGCAATATTGGAAGACATAAATAAGTCAAAGGTAGTGAGAGGGAGAGAGGAAGAAAGAGAAAGGAGATGAAGGGAGAGAGGAAGGGAGGGAGGGATGGAGAGAGAGAGGGAGGGAGGAAAGAT
This sequence comes from Phalaenopsis aphrodite, assembly GCA_003013225.1. Classification (NCBI taxonomy): domain Eukaryota; kingdom Viridiplantae; phylum Streptophyta; class Magnoliopsida; order Asparagales; family Orchidaceae; genus Phalaenopsis; species Phalaenopsis aphrodite. Next base: position 236,571 of record NEWO01000529.1, on the reverse strand, counting down.
GAGTAAGAAAGAGAGAGAGTGAGAAAGTGAGAGAGACTTAGTGAAGCAAAGAGAGTGAGAGAGTGAAGGTGAGAGAGAGAAGAGAGAGAAACTAAAGAGAATTAAGGCAAAGAGAGAAGTGAGAGACATATAGAAAGAAAGAATGAGATGAGAGAGATCATGAGAGAAAAAGAGGGAGAGTGAGAAGAGAGAGAGAGGGATTGATAGTAAGAATGAGTAAAAGAGGATGCCATAGAAGAGAAAGCTAGAGGAATAATATGACGGAGAGGGACAGAAGACTACACATGATAGAGAGATAGTAGAGTGTGAAAGAGACAATGAATGACAAAAAAGGGATATAGAGAAAGGGAGAGAGAGATGGGCAATTAAAAAGAGCAAGAAAAGGCGAGAGAAGAATGAAAAGTGAGAGTGAGCGATAAAGAGAGATGGAGTGAGAGAGACTAAGGGAAGAAAGAGAGATAGAGCAAGAGAGAATGAAAGAGAGGAAGTGCAAGGATTAAGAGAGAGATCGAAAGAGGAATAGAGAGAGATGGGGAGGGAAGAGAGAGAAGGAATGATAGAAAAGATTTTTGGAGAGAAACAAAGAGGTGGAGAATATGAGAAGAGATAATGAGTAATAGTGAGAAAGAGAGAGAGGGAAGGATAACATGAGATATAATAGAAAGATAAAGAAATTAGAGATGAGTGAGCATCTGAAGAGAGTGAGATAGAAAGAGAAATGGTGACAGAGAGAAAGACGAAGATGAAGAGAGAGGTTGTGAAGCAGTGAAGAGAACAGAGATCGAGAGAAGAGAGAAATTGAGGAAGAGAGGAAGGAAAGTGAAAGAAATGGAGAGGGAGAGAAAGTGTATGAGGGAGAGATGAAGAGATAATTGAGAGGAGGGTGTAGAGAGAAAGAGATGAACGAGAGAGAAAAAGAGTTGGTTAGGAGAGAGATAAAGATGAGATAGAAGAGAGTGTAAAATAGAATATGCAAATAAGACACGCAAAAAAGAAGAGAGAGTGAGAAAGATAGAGAAAAAATCAGAGAGGGAGAGAGCAAGATAAAGCTTGTGAGAAAGAAAGAGAATAATAAATGGAGAGAGAGCAAGGCAGAGAGAGGGAGAGGATAGGAGGTAGAGAGTGGAGGGCAGCGAGAGGAGGGGAGAGAGAAAGTTTGAGAGAGGATGACATAGAGAGGGAGAGTGAAAGAAGAGCAAGAGTGAGAGTGCTAGAGAGAAGAGAGAGCAAGAGCAAGAGATAAAGTAAGAGTGAGTGAAACGGTAAGAGTGCAAGAGAGAGGGGGGAGAGGAGAAAGTAAGAAGAGCCAAGAAAGTTGGTGAGATAGGAAGAGAAAGTAATCAAAAGAGTGAGATGAAAAAAGAGAGGAGGGAAAGTGATAGGGTGATAAAGAGATAGAGAATAGCGAGAAAGAGAGAGAGAGAGAGGGATTAAGAGAGACTAAGAGATGATTGAGAGACAAAGCAAGAGAGAATGAGAGAGAGGAAGTGCAAGGATAAAGAGAAAGAAATCAAAAGAGGGGTGGAGAGAGAGGAAAAATGATGTCAGGAAGNGGAGAGAGAGGAAAAATGATGTCAGGAAGGGAGGGAGGGAGGGAGATGTAGACAAGAGGGAGGGTGGGAGAAAAAGGGACAAAGATAAATAATAGAAAGAAAAAAGAGTAGCAAGATCAAAGAGAGAAAGAATAGAGTGGAAGAGAGCGAACAAGTGAGCATAGGAGCTAGAGAGTGTGATAGAGGGAGGGTGACTATTGCTATAAAAATAGGAGAAGTGAGAGAGTGAGAGAGGGAGATAAGTGAGAGTGAGTGATGAAGGGTGGGAAGGAGGGAGTGAGAGAGACCATAAGGAAGATAGAGTGAGAGGAATAGAAGTGGGAAGGTTATAGAGAGGGCAAGAGAGTGAGAGAGCGAGGGAGGAGATAGAGAGGGTGGAAGTGAGAGATATAAAGAGAAGATAGATTGAGAAAGGATAAATGATACATAAAAGGGAAGAGAGAGTGGAGAGAAAAGAGAGAGATATAAGGAGAGAGGAAAAGTGGGTGAGAGCAACGAAAGAGAAAGTGATAAAGAGAGGGAGAAAAATGGATGGAGAGAGGTAGATAAAGTGAGGGAGAAAAACGGAGAGTGATATAGAGAAAGGTAGGGGAGAGATGGGAAGAGAGTTAGGGTGGAGAGAGAATAAGATAAGTATGGAGAGGAAAAGAGAATAAGAATAAAAATAAGAGGGAGAAGGATAGGTAAAGAGTGATGAGAGAGAGTGAGAGCAAGTGAGGGAGAGCAGGTGAGAGAGAGAGTGAGAAATGGGATAAGTGATAGAGAGCTCTCGAGATTGGATAAGTGAGAGGGAGAGAGAGAAGGAGATAGAAGGAGAGATTGATAGCAATAAGGTGTGAGAGAAAGAGGGAAGGAGAGAGGGAGAAAGTGGGTGAGAGAGAAGGGTGAGATGGAGAGGATGAGGGATAGATAAAGTGGGATAGAGGAAGAGATAGAAAGATGATAATATAACGTGAAAGTTAAAGAAAAGGGAGAGAAAGTGAGAGAGTTAAAGAAGAGAGAGAAGAAAGAATGAAAAAGATTGAGAGATAATATGAGAGGTGAAGATAGAAAGATAAGAAAAAATGTATGAGAGATGGTAGAGAGAGTAGAGAAGGAAGTGAGATGGAAATAGAGAGAGAGAGAGGAAAGGAGATAGAGAGGGGGGAAAAGGGATGTAAGGAGGGAGCGTTTGAGGGTTAAAATGTGGTAGAGATTGAGAAAGAGATAGAGAGTCGGAGAGAGGGTAAGAAAGAGAAAGATGGGGACAGAGAGAAAAAGCGATTGACATAGAGTGAGAGAGTAATAGAGAGTGAGAGAGAGAAGATAGAGTTAGAGAGATGATAAGAGAGGGATAGAGCAAGAGAGGAAAAATGAGAGGGAGGAAGGGAGAGTGAGATAAAGAGATAAAGAAAGTGAAGGAGGGAGGGAGAGTGAGACAAAGATAGTGGGACTATGGGAGGGAAGGAGAAAGAGTGACAAGAGTAAGGGAGAGAGATGATAAAGAAAGAGAGAGGTAAGAGAGAGAACAAGAGAGCGAAGGAGGGAGAATGTGAGAGAGATAGAATGAACAAGCAAGTGAAAGAGACTGAGATAGGGAGTTGGAGAGACAGAGAGAAATGAGAGAGGTAAATAGTGGGGGAGAAATAGAGGGAGGGTAAAAAAGAAGGGAGGAATGTGGAGGGGTAAGGCAGAGATGGGAGAAGAGAAAGACAGAGAGATTATGATAACTATGCTGAAAGAGAAAAGAGAGGTATGGTCAGACATAATGAAAGAGAGTGTAGGAGCGAGTGTGTGAGTTATGGAGGGAGGGAGGAAGAGCAAGAAAGGGAAAGAGATAAATATAAGGATGGAGAGAGGTAGACAGAGTGGGAGTGGGAGAGGGAAGAAAAGATTGAGGTAAGACAGAGAGATAAAGATAAAAGGGGGAGAAGTAGGTAGAGATTGCAAGGGAGTGGTGTGGGAGAGATGAGAGAGAGCAAGAGCAACTGAGGGAGAGCAAGTGAGAGAGAGTGAGCAATGAAATTAGAGAAAGAGAGATGGAGAAATAAGAGAAGAAGAAAAAAAATCAAAATGGAGCAAGAAAGAAAAAGAAAAAGGAGAGAAAGAGAGAGAGATTTAAATAGGAAAGAAGAAAGAATGAAGGAGGTTGAGAAAGAAAGAGAAATAAAATGTATGAGAGATCATAGGGAGAGTAGAGAAGGGAGGGAGAGGGTAAAGAGAGAGGAATGAAGATAAGGAGGAAGAGAAAAATAGACGTAGGGAGAGAGCGTTTGACGGTTGGAATGAGGGAGAGATAGAGAAAGCGAAAGAGAATGAAAGAGAGGGCTTGGAGGAGAGAGGTTGGGGGAGAGAGAAAAAATGAGTGACAAAGAGTAAGAGAGAGAAGATAGAGTGAGAGAGATGATAAGAGAGGTAAGAAGAGAAGGACGGAGTGTGACTATGATGAAGAGATAATGGATGTGAAAGAGGGTGGGAGAGTGAGACAGAGAGAGTGGGAGTGAGGAAGGGAGGGAGGTAGGGAAGATAGAGAGATGAAAGATAGAGAGTGATAGAGGAAAAGTGAGAGAGATAGAGGGAGAGAAAGAGAGATGGAAAGAGAAAGAGAGGGAGAGAAGGAGAGAGTGTTAGAGAATTGAGAGTGAGATAGATTAAGAAAGAGCAGGAGAGATAGAGAGAACAAAAGTGGGAGGGAGAGAGAGAATAGTCTGAAGAAGAAGAGAGTAGAGGAAAGGAGGTAGAGGGAAATAAATAGAGGAAGGGGGATAAAGAGGGGGAGAAAGAAGGACGTAGGATGGGAGTGTTTGAGGGTTGAAATGGAAGAGAGATATGGAGTAGTGGAAAAGAGAGCAAGCAAGTGAGAGAGCAAGTGAGAGAGAGTGAGAGAGTTACAGGGAGTGAGATTTTTTCAACCCCTCCTCTCTCACCCCCTTTCTCTTAATCACTTCCTCTTCTATCTGCTCTCATATATCTCTCATTATTTCTCACTTTCTCTCTATTTTTAACTCACTCACTTCTCTTTTAATATTTCTCTCCCTCTCTCCTCTTTCTTGCTTGTTCTCTATCCCTCTATCTCGCTCTTTTCCCTTCTCTCTCACTCCTACTCGACCTCTTACTATCTCTCTTCTACCCTCCATATTTATGTTATTCCCTCTTTCTATTTTGCCCACTTGTTCTTTCACTCTTTTCTCTCTCTTTCACTTATCCTCTCTCTCAACTTACTCTTCACCTCTTCCTAGCTTACTCTCTCACCTCCTTGTTAACTCTCTATCCGTCTCTCTCCTACTCCTGCTCCCACTCACATATCCTCTTTGTTTTCTCTATTTTTATCTTATTCTCTCTCTCTCCCACCTTGTTTGCTTACTTTCTTGCTCTTTTACTCACACTTATTCTTTTCTGCTTTCTCTATCTATTTCTCACTCTATCAATCTCTCTAACTTCCGTCACTCCCTCTTCCCTCTATAGTATTCTCTCGCTCTTTATCTCACACACCATTTCTTCTTTCTTTCTCACACTGTTTTCTCTCTCTCTCTTTTTTTTATCTCAATCTCTCTCCCTTGCTCTTACACTTATTTTTCTCCCTCTATCTCTCTTGCTCTCTCTCCTCTCTTTTCTCTTTCACCGCTCTCTTTTTTGTCTCTCTCTATCCATCCATCCCTTTCTTTTTCTTCCCTATTTATCACACCTACCTCTCTTTTTTTGCTCTTTTTTATCTCCTTTTGTATCTTCATCTGTCAGCCTCTTGCTCCTTATCTCATTCCATATGCTTTTGTCTCCCTCTCATTCCCACTTCTCTCTCTTTCTTCTCACTCTCACATTTATCTCTCAATCTCTCATGATCAATCTCTCTGCCACCCTCTATCTCTCTTTCACCCGTTCCTCTCTTTCTCTCCTTCTCTCTTTCTCTTATTCTCTCAATATATATCCCTCTCTCCCACTCTAAATTTCTCAAGCTATATTATCTTAAAATATCTCACACACACACTCTCTCTCTTCCACATACATTCTTCTATTTTTACCTAACCCTCTTTCACTCATCTCACTATCTCTACATCTCTCTTTCTTTATTTCTCGCTCCCCTGCTGTTCCCCATATTTCTCCCCTCCCCCCTATTTTTTTTTCTCTCTCTCACTCTCTCTCCCTCCTTACCTCTCACTCCCTCTCCCTTCTCTCACTTCTCTCTTTTTTTCTCTATTTTATCACACACACTCTGTCATACTCTCTCTCACACAAACACATACTATCAAAATTTTCTCACTTTATCCATCCCGATCTCTCCCTTTATATACCTCTTTTTCTCTCTCTTGCTCACACTCTCTACTACATGTAACTCTCTCCCTCCATCGCTCTATCTATCACTTCCTCTCCATCTCACACCCTTGCATGCTCTCTCTCTCTCTTGCTTGGTCTCCTCTCTCTCTTGAGCTCCCTTCCTTTCTCTCCCTCCCTCCGGCTATCTCTGCCTCTTCCCCTCCCAATCCTCTTACTCTTTCTCCCTCTATCATTCTTTCTCTTGCTCCATGTTCCCTCACTCTCTCTTCCCTCTTTTCTCTTGCTCTCTCTATCTCACTACCATTAGGCTATCATTGAAAGAAGAGGTTGTCTTTACCATTCTCTCGCTCTCATTACTGTTCTTTAGCTCTCTTTTCTATCACTATTTCTACTCTCTCCTTGTTTACTCTTTCTCTACATCTATTCTCAAACACACGCACACTCACTCCCTCTCTCCATCTCTAACTCTTAACCCACCCCTTTCCTTTTGTTTAATAAATATCTTACCATCCATTACTCTCTCTCTCTCTTGCTCACTCTCTTTTACTGTTTCTTCCCTAACTCTATCTTCTCTTTTTATTTCTCTCTAAGTCCCTCTCCCTCTCTCGTCTTCTCTTTTTATTTCTCTCTAAGTCCCTCTCCCTCTCTCGCTCCCTCTATCTCTTCAATATAATTATTTCCCTCTCTTTATCTCTCTCTTTATATTCTATCTCACTTTGTGTCACTCTTGCTTTCTCGCACACTTCCTTTCTCACTCTAGCACTCATTCTGTTATATCTCACTTTTTGTCTCTATTACTTGTTCTCTCTCTCTTTCTCTTCTTTATGTTTACTCTCTCTCTACCTCTCTTCTCTCTCACTTCCCCTCTCTCCCTTCCTCTCTCTGTCTCCCATGCTCTCTCACACTATCTACTTCTTGCTCTCGCATTCTTTACTCTCTTCTCTATCAATTTTGCTTTCCCTCTCTCTATCTCACTTTCTCTCCCTTTCTCCATCTTTTTTGCTCTCATAATCTCTCTTTCTCTTTTTTTGTACTTTCTCTATCTCTGTCTCCCAACTCCCTCTCTATCTATTATGTCCTTTATCAATCTCTACTTATTTGTCCCGCTCTCCCTCCCTCATTACTATCTCTATCCTCTCTATCCCTCACTCCTCTCTTATCTATCTCTCATTTATCCCTCTTGCTCTCCTTCTCCACCTCTCACTCACTCACCTACCTCTCTCTCTCCTTATCTCTCTACCTCTCTTACATCTCTCTCACCCTCAATCTATTGCTCACTTTGTCCTTGCTCTCTCCCTTCCTCTATTGATAGTTCTTTATATGCCCACTCTTTTTCTTGCTCTCTCCCTCTCTATTTTCTACTATCTCTCAGCTCTATCTTCTCCTCAAACAATCTCATTATTTCTCTCTTTTAATCTCGCACACTCTTTTCTATTTCTTTCTTTTTCTCTAACATTCTTTCCTCTCTACCCACCTCTCTCTAATTCTATCATCTTATTATCTCTATCACACTTTTCACTATTTCACTTTCTCGCTCATGCCTTGTCTCTCTTTCACTCACTTTTCCCAAATATCTCTCTCCTTTCCCTTCTCTCATTATCTCTCTCACTTTATGTCCCTCTCCGTCCCTCTCACTCTTCCTCTTAGCACATTTCTCTCTCTCTCACTCACTCACTCTCAATTCTTATCTCTCACTATTTCAGACACACTCTCTCCCATACCCTCAACTTCACTCTCTTAATCCTCATATCTTCGTCTATTCCTCTCTCCCACTCCATCTCTATCTCCCTCCCTTTCTCTAACTGTCTCTCTTCCCCTCTTTCTTCCTATATTCTGCTCTCTCCATCTCACACTTTATATCTCTCACTCTCTTTTAATCCATCTCATTCTCTCTGCATCTCTTTCCCTCTCTCTTTTTTCCCTATCTCACTCTTAAATTTCTTGCTCTTTATCTCTCCCTCCATCCCTCCCTCGTTCCCTCCCTCCCTCTAGCGCTAACCATCTACCCTCTCTCTTTCTTAACAGGCCTTTCACTCTCAGCCTCTTATTGCCCTCTTCCTAGCACACTCTCACACCTTATTGCTATATCTCTCTCCCATTCTTCTAAACTCTCTCCCTATCTATTATCCTTTCTCTCTTTCTCATTTACTTTCACTCCATTTCTTGTTCTCTCTCTATCACTTACTCTTCCTTACTCTCCCTCACTTTCTCTCATATCTCCCACCCCTCTCTCTCACTCTCTACCCATCTCACTACCTTTTAAGCCATTCTTCACCTCTTTCTCTCTCACTCTCACACACACAGTCTCTCTCCATCTCCTTATTTATCTCTCTCCCTACCTTAATCTCTCTTGCTCACTCTCTCTCTCTCTCTCCAACTCTCTTTATCCCTCTTTGACGCACCATCTCTTTCCTCTCTCCATACTTATCTTATTTTCTCTATCCCTCACTCTAACCTCATCTATCCTCTCCCTTTTTCTCCCTCACTCTATCTCTCTCGCTTCATCTCTCCACCTCTCTTTGTGTCTCTATCACTCCCTTGAGCACTCTATCTTTCTCACTTTCTCTCCTTCTCTTTTATAATCTCCCCCTTAATCTTCTCTCTATCAGTCCTCTCTCTCTCTCGCTCTCTCCACACTCTTCCCCTCCCTCCCTCCCTCACTTCTTCTCTTTGTCTCACTCTCCTTCCCTCCTTCACTATTTACCTCTCTCGCTTGCTCTTTCTCTCTATCATTCTCTCCCTCTTTTTATCTCTTTTACTCTATCTGGTTTCTCACACTCGCTTACTCTCTTTTTCACTCACTATCTCGATTTCATTCCAACCCTAAAAAACTCCCTTCCTACCTCCCCCTTCTTATCCTTTTTCCTCTTTTTATTTCCCTCACCCTCCTGTCCTCACTCTTTTTATCTTCTTCAAACCATTTTCTCTCTCCCTTCCACTTTTTCTCTCTTTATCTTCTTGGTCTCTCGCATTCTCTCTCACTCTCTCTGTTCTCTAACTCTCTCTCTCCTTCTCACCGTCTTGTTCTCTTTCCCTCTCTCTTTCCCTCCCTCTATCTCTCTCTCACTCTTCCTCTACTCCTCTCTCTTTCTCTCATATAAATATCTTCTCTAACTCCATCCCTCCCTCCCTCACTCCTACTCTCTCTATGTCTCACTCTCCCGCCTTCCTTCACATCTTTTCTTTTTATCTCACTCTCCCCCCTTCCTCTCTTTTTACCTCTCTCTTGCTCCATCCATCTCTCTCTAATCATTTCTCTCAATTTCTATGACTTTCTCACTCATTGTCACTCGCTTTTTACTCTATCTCTCAATTTCATGCCTTCTCTCCCACTCTCTGTCTCTTTCTCTATCTCTCCCTCATTCCAACCCTCAAATGCTTCCTCCCTACATTCCTTTTTCTCCCTCTCCCTATCTCCTTTCCTCTCTCTATTTCTCTCTCCCTCCCTTCTCTAGTCTCCATATGATCCTCATACATTTTCTCTCTCTTTTCCTCTCAACCTCTTTCATTTTTTCCTCTTATTTTTAACTCTTTCTCTCTCTCTCTCCTTTTTCTTACTCTTTCTAGCTCTATTTCCATGATTCATTCTCCTTCACTTCTCTCTATCTCTCCTTCTCTAATTCCATTGCTCACTCTCTCTCACTTGCTCTCCCTCAGTTGCTCTTGCTCTTTCTGTCTCTCATCTCTCCCACACACATCTCTTACAATCTCTACCTATCTCTCTCTCTTTCTATATCTCTCTCTGTGTCATACATCAATCTTTCCCACTCTCTCTACCTCTCTACATCCCTTTCTCACACTCTCTCCCTCCCTCCCTCCCTAGCTCACTCACACACACACACTCTCTCTCTCTCTCTCTCTCTCTTTCTTCCTGACTAACCCTCCCTCACTTCTCTCTATCTCTCCTTCTCTAATTCCATTGCTCACTCTCTCTCACTTGCTCTCCCTCAGTTGCTCTTGCTCT
>NEWO01000529.1:206306-218544 GCA_003013225.1 Phalaenopsis aphrodite | reverse complement strand
TATCTCTTGCTCCCCTCTTATCTCTCTCTCTCAAAGTCTTATCTTTCTCTTCCTTCCTCTCTCTCTCTCCCTCTTTATCCCTCTATCCTCCCACACTCTCTCCCTCTCACTCTTTCTCCCACTTTGTTTCTCTTTTGACCTGTCTCCTCCTCTCTGCCTCCCTCTTTCTCACTCACTTACCACTATCAATTTTTCTCTCTTTCTCTCACCTTTCTCAAACAATCTTCTTTATGTCTCTTTATCTCTTTCACTCTCTCTATCTCTATTGCTCTTCTCTTTCGCTCTTTCCCACTCTTTTGCTCTCACCCTCGTTCTCTCTCTTCTCTTTCTCTCTCTCCCTCTCTTTTTCTAACTCCCTCTCTCCCACTCACACGTGCACTTTATCTCAATTTGTTCCTAGGACTCCTTTTTTTCTCTCTCCTCCATATGTTTTCCATGATCTCGATCTTCGTCAATCTCCCTCTCTCTCTCCTACGATCTCGCTCTATTACTCTCCCACCCTCTTTCTTTCTCTTTCTCTTATATTATAACTTTTCTCTCTTTCTCTCTTTCTCTCTCTCACATATCTACTTATCTCTTACTCTATCTGCTTCTTTTTTTATCTCTTACTTTCTTTCAACTCTCTCCCTTTCTGCCCTCTCTCTTTGTCATTATCTCACACTCTCTTCCTATATCTCCTATATCTAATCTCCTTATCATGTTTCTTTCTCTCACTCCCTCCCCTCCTCTATCTCTCTTGCTCTCAATTCTCTCAATTTTTTTTCTTGTGCTCTCTCTCCTTTCTTATATATCTTGCACTATCAACCTCTATTTCCCCCCTATCCTCCTTCTTTATCTATTCTCCATCCCTCCCTCCCTCTTTCCTCTCTTATTTTTTCTCTCTCTAGCAAGCACTTTTCTATTTCTATCCCTCCCTCGAGCCTCCTTCCTTTCCTCCCTTTCTCTCATAATATCTATATTTTCTCTTTTACTATTTTTCTCTTGCTCTACATCTTTTGTTCTCTCTCTTAATAGCTTCACCTTTCTACTAAACTCTCTCTGTCTCTTTGTCGCTCCCATTCTCACTCCCACTTTATCTCTCTACCTCTGTTAGACCTCATTTATCTCTATGTCTCTCTCTTACTCTCCCTCTATCTTCTTATATGTTGCTCTCTCTTTCTCTCTCCCTCCTTCCTCTTTTCCTTCTCTCTTACTCTATCTCTCTTCTCTCCTCTTCATATTTCTCCCTTACTCTCCCTCTTAGGGTCTGTTTGGGACAGCTGCAGCTTATTATAATCTGTTGATAAGCTAATTAAAAATAACCTGCTGATAAGCTAGGTGCGGTGGCTATTACAAATTTTTATTTTTTTGGAAAAGCTAGACCGTTGTCGAAAGCTGCCACCGCACCAAGATAGGTGTGGTGTGAAAACGTTGTTTTCAGCATTTTGAAAATGCATAAGCTGCCAAAACTAGTTTACCCAAACAGGCCAGCTGTGTTTTTAAAATGCTAACGCACAAAATAAGATGCCCCAAATTTACCCTTACTCTCCCTCTCATTCTCATGCATTATATCCCTCACACCCTCTGGTTTTATCTCTCAATCAATCTCTTTTGCCTTTCCTTCCTCACTCTTACTGAAGACATATGATAATAAGAGAGAAAGCAAGCGGGGAGAGAGTGGGAGAATGAAAGAGGGAGGTAGAGAGTGTTATAAAGAGATAAAGAGAGAGAGATAGAGAGAAAGAGAGATTGATGCCAAGATATAGAGGGAGAAAAAGAAAGAATGGGAGGGTACAAGTTAGAGAGAGAAGAGAGAGAAGAGAGAGAAGAGAGTGAGAGTGTGGGAGAAAGTGAGTGAGCAAGAGAGACATAGAAGAGCCGGAAATAAAGAGCGATAGTGAGGAGAAAGTGAGAGAGTGAGAGAGTGGTTGAGAAAAGAGAGATAAAGGTTGACCGAGAAAGAGAGACGTGTAGAAGCAGAGAGAGAGAAAAATGGATAGAGTGCTAGAGATGGAGAGTACGAGAAAGATAGAAGATAGAGTGAACGTGAAGGAATGAGAGAGAGGGTTTGACAGAGAGGAAGTGAGAATGAGAAGAAGGAGAAGACAAAGAAGCTAGAAGAGAGAGTGAAAAGTAAGAGGATGGTGAGAGAAACACAGAGAGAGGTAAGGAGGCAGAGATGTAGGTATGAGGGAGGGAGGGACAAGAGAGATTGAAAGTGAGGGAATGACAAGGGAGAGAAAGAATTTGGGAGATAGAGAAAGTGACAAAGAGAACAGAGAGAGACAGTGAGAGGGAGCATAAGAGAGAAGGGAGATAGATCAAGGGAGGGAGGGAGAGTGGGAGAGAGAGATATATATAAAGAGAAAATTGAGCAAGAGAAGAGAGAGAAGAGATACATATAAGAGTCAGACGAGAAGAGAGACAATCGAGTGAGTTAAGGACATAGGTAGGGAGGGTGGATAGATAAAGAAAGGGGAGAGAGGGATAATAGGGAGAAGGACAAGGAAGATAAGGAGTGTGAGAGACCGGAGAGAGGGATGGAAGATAGAGAGCGGGCGAGAAAGGAGAGAGGGCGACGGACACTCTCACTCTTCTCCCACCTTCTCTCTCACTTGTCCTCCAATATTTCTAGCAATTCTCTCTCTTCCTCTATCCACTCTCTATTTCCTATGTTCACCCGCTCTCTCCCACTCTGTTGTTTCTCTCTTTTAAGCTTGGTACCCTTTTTTCTCTCTATTCTTTATCTCTGCCCCTTTTTCTCCCACCCTCCCTCTTGCTTTCTTCCTCACTCCCTTTCTCTTCTCACTATCTCTAAATTTCTATATCACCCTCCCTCCCTCCCTCACTTCATTCTGCCTCTCTCTCTCTCCCCTCCCCATTTCTTTCCATTCCTTTTTCGATCTTTCTCTCTTTATTTCTGCACTTCCTCTCTCTCTCTCTCTCTTTTACTCTACCCTCTTTCTTCCCTTAGTCTCTCTTATTCCATCTCTTTTTGTCTCTCACTCTCACTTACTCTTCATTCTTCTCTCTCTTTCTCTTGCTCTTTTTTAATGTCCATCTCTCTCCCATTTCTCTGTACCTCTCTTTTGTCATTTATTGTCTCTTTCACATGTTTCTATCTTTCTATCTTGCTTATTTATTTATCCCTCGCCCTTATATTATTCCTCTAACTCTCTCTTCTATGTCATGCTCTCTTACTCATTCTTACTATCACTCCCTCTCTCTTCTCACTCTCCCTCTTTCTCTCTCATAATCTCTCTCATCTCATTATTCCTTTTTATCTCTCACATCTCACTTTGCATTCATTTTCTTTACTTGCTCTCTTCTGTCTCTCTCACCTTTGCTCACTCTCTTTGTTTCACTAAATCTCTCTCACAATCTAACTCTCTCTCTTTCACTCACATGTTCTTCCTCCCCCTCTTTCTCTCTCCATCCCTCCCTCCCTTCTTCTCCTTTCATCATCTTTCTCTCTCTTCCTCTCTTCCTCTGACTGCATTTAACTAATTTATGTCTTCCATTATTCCTTCACTCCCTCCCTCTTTTCTTCCATCTTTAACAACCACCTCACACTCATTTTTTCCTTCTTTATTCTCTCTTCTCTCTCATCTTTCTTTTCCTCTCTTGTCTCTCTAACTCTCCCCCTTTGCTTCTCTCTCCTCCCTCACTCACCTCTCACTTTACCTCCAACCTCGTTCCCTTTAATTAAGCTTTTCTTTTTTTTATCTCCACTTTTATATTTCTCTTCTCTATCTTCTTGCTCTTTCTTCTCAATATATCCATCTCCCTCACTCCCTCTCCCTCCCTCCCCCTCACTCTACGTCCCTTCATTCTCTCTATCTCTCTCCTTGTCTCCCACCCTCCCTCCATCCCTCACACGCACTCTCTCATGTCCCTCCCTTCGTTTCTTGCTCTCACCCTTCTCACTCACTTTACTCTTGTCATTTCCCACACTCACTCACTCGATTTCTCTCCCTTCTATTGCCTTTCTCTTTCACACTCACTAAATATCCTTTATCTCTCTTCATGGCCCTTTCTCTTCTGCCCTCTTATACTTTCCCTCCTTCTCCCTCTTTCCCTCCCTCCCACCCAACCTCCCTACCTCTCTGCCTTTCTACCTACATCTAAATTCCTTGGCCTTATCTTCTGCCCTCTACTTTCATCTCTCCTCTTCCTTATCCCTCCCTCTCTCTATCTTTTTCAATCCTTTCTCTTTCTCTCCCTCTCCCCTCTCTTTCTAATTCTTTTTATTCTCTCACTTCCCTCTCTTACTCTTGTTTCCATCCCTTTTGCCTCTCTCTCCCTTGCCCATCCTCGCTCTCTCCTTGTCTCTCTCTTACTCTCTTTTCTATCTATACCCATTCTTTCTTTCTGTTTCCTTTGCAATCTATCTTCCCATATCTATTGCTTTGCTCCCTCACTCTCTCTCACTTTATGTTCCTTCCTCTCAAGTGCGCTCATGCTCCCTCTCTTCCTACTTTTCTTAGTTCTCTGTCACTCTCCCTCTTCTTGTCTATTACTCTCTCTCCTCTCTCCCTCTTTCTCTCCCTCTTCGACCTTCTCTCCCTCATGGTCTCTCTCTTATTATATATCCTTCTTTCTATATCTCTCTCTCTTGTGCTAAATCAATCACACTCTCCCTCTCCATCTATTTCTCTAATCTCTCTCCCTTTCACGCTCTTCCCCACTCTCTCACTCTCTACGTCTCTCCTCTTTTATTTCTCCCTCTTTGGAGAGTATGAGAAAGATAGAAGATAGATAGAGTGAATGTGAAGGAATGAGAGAGAGGGTGTGGCAGAGAGGAAGTCAGAATGAGAAGGAGAAGACAAAGAAGCTATAAGAGAGAGTGAGAAGTAAGAGGATAGTGAGAGAAACAGAGAGAGAGGTAAGGAGGCAGAGATGTAGGTATGAGGGAGGGAGAGACAAGAGAGATTGAAAGTGAGGGATGGACAAGGTAGGGAAAGAATTTGTGAGATAGAGAAAGAGACTTAGAGAAAGAGTGAGAGAGAGCATAAGAGAGAATGGAGATAGATCAAGGGAGGGAGGGAGGGAGAGTGGGAGAAAGAGATATATAAAGAGAAAATTGAGCAAAACGAGAGAGAGAAGAGATACATATAAGAGTCAAGAGAGAAGAGAGACAATCGAGTGAGTTAAGGACAGAGGCGGGGAGGGTGGATAGATAAAGACAGAGGAGAGAGGGAAAATAGGGAGAAGGACAAGGAAGATAAGGAGTGTGATAGACCGGAGAGAGGGATGGAAGATAGGGAGAGAAAGGGAGAGGGCGAGAAAAAAAGAGAGGGTGATGGACACTCTCACTCTTCTCCCACCTTCTCTCTCACTTGTCCTCTAATATTTCTAGCAATTCTCACTCTTCCTCTATCCACTCTCTATTTCCTATGCTCACTCGCTCTCTCCCACTCTATTGTTTCTCTCTTTTGATCTTGCTAACCTTTTTTCTCTCTATTCTTTATCTCTGTCCCTTTTTCTCCCACCCTCTCTCTTGCTTTCTCCCTCACTCCCTTTCTCTTCCCACTATCTCTAAATTTCTATATCACCCTCCCTCACTTCTTTCTGCCTCTCTCTCCCCTCCCCATTTCTTTACATTCCTCTTTCGATCTTTCTCTCTTTATTTATGCACTTCCTCTCTCTCTCTCTTTTACTCTACCTCTCTTTATTCCCATAGTCTCTCTTACTCCATCTCTTTTTGTTTCTCACTCTCACTTACTCTTCATTCTTCTCTCTCTTTCTCTTGCTCTTTTTTAATGTCCAACTCTCTCCCCTTTCTCTGTATATCTCTTTTGTCATTTCTTGTCTCTTTCACACATTTCTATCTCTTTGTCTTGCTTATTTATTTATCCCTCTCCCTTATATTATTCCTCTAGCACTCTCTTCTATGTCATGCTCTCTTACTCATTCTTACTATCACCCCCTCTCTCTCTTCTCACTCTCCCTCTTTCTCTCTCATAATCTCTCTCATCTGATTATTCCTTTCTATCTATCTCTCACTTCTCACTTTGCATTCATTTTCTTTACTTGCTCTCTTCTGTCTCTCTCACATTTTCTCTCTCTTTGTTTCACTAAATCTCTCTCACATTCTAACTCTCTCTTTTTTACTCGCTTGTTCTTCCTCCCTCTCTTTCTCTCTTCATCCCTCCCTCTCTTCCTCTCCTTTCATCTTCTTTCTTCTCTTCCTCTCCCCCTTTCATTGCATTTAATTCATTTATGGCTTCCGTTATTCCTTCAATCCTTCCCTCTTTCCTTCCATCTTAAACAACCTCCTCACACTCATTTTTTCTTTTTTTTTATTCTCTATTTTCTCTCATCTTTCTTTTCCTCTCTTCTCTCTCTTTCTCTCCCCTTTGCTCCTCTCTCCTCCTTCACTCACCTCTCTCTTTATCTCCAATCTCGTCCTTTCTCATTAAGCCTTCTTATTTATCTCAGCTTTTATGTTTCTCTTCTCTATCTTCTTGCTCTATCTTCTTAATATATCCATCTCCCCCACTCCCTCTCCCTCCCTCCCCTCTCACTCTAAGTCCCGTCATTCTCTCTATCTCTCTCCTTGTCTCCCACCCTCCCTCCATCCCTCACACGCACTCTCTCATGTCCCTCCCTTTATTTCTTGCTCCCCCCTTCTCACTCACTTTACTCTCGCCATCTCCCACACTCACTCACTCACTCGATTTCTCTCCCTTCTATTGCCTTTCTCTTTCACACTCACTAAATATTTTTTATCTTTATTTTGTTTCTATGTCCCTTTCTCTGCTGCCCTCTTCTACTCTCCCTCCTTTTCCCTCTTTCCATCCCTCTAACCCTACCTCCCTTTTTGCCTGTAACTCTCTTGCTCTTCTCTTCCACCCTCTACTTTCATCTCTCTCTTTCCTTATCCCTCCCTCTCTATCTTTTTCCATCCTTTCTTTTTCTCTCTCATTCTCTTTCTAATGCTTTTTATTCTCTCACTTATTTCACTTACTCTCTTCCCTCTCTTACTCTTATTTCCATCCTTTTTGCCTCTCTCTCCCTTTTCCATCCTCCCTCTCTCCTTATCTCTCTCTTACTCTCTTTTATATCTATACCCATTCTTTCCCTCTATTTCCTTGCAATCTATTTTCTCATATCTATTGCTTTCCTCCCTCACTCTCTCTCACTTTATGTTCCTCCCTCTCACGTACACATGCTCCCTCTCTTCTTGCTTTTCCTAGCTCTTTGGCACTCTCCCTCCCCTTCTCTCTTATTCTCTCTCCTCTCTCCCTCTTTCTCTCCCTCTCCGACCTTCCCTCCCTCAAGGTCTCTCTCTTATTATATATCCTTCTTTCTATATCTCTCTCTCATGCTAAATCAGTCTCACTCTCCCTCTCCATTTATTTCTCTAATCTCTCTCCCTCTCATCCTCTTCCCCACTCTCTCACTCTCTATGTCTCTCCTCTTTCATTTCTCTCTCTATCTTTTTCTCGTCCTGGTTTACTCTCTCTACTCTTTCGCTCTGTCTTTTCTTTCTCTCTCTCATTCTCTCTCTCTCTCTTACTCTATCTCGCTCTCTTTATCCCGCCCTCTCTCCCTCTCTCTCATGTATCTTTCCTCTTTCTCACCCACTCTCTCTCCCTTACTCACTCCCTTCATCTTTTTCTCTCTTACTCTTTCTATCTTCCTTATTCAACTTCATGTCTTTCTTTCTCTCTATCTCATCCTAAATTTATCAACCTCATGTTTTTCTTCTCATTCTGTCCCTTCCATCCTACCTCCCTCTCATCCTATTTTCATCTTATCACCGCATATCGCTCTTTTATTTACTTATCTTTCTCTACCCATCTCTCTCTCACCTCAACAATTTTTTATAGCTCTCCCCTTTTCTTCTCATTCTCTTTTTATCTCACTAGTTCTATTTTCTTGCTCTCTTTTCTTCCCGGTTCTGATCTCTATGACTCTTTCTATCTTTATTCTCTCTCTCCCACAACACCCCTATCTTGCACTTTCACTCCCTCACTCTCACTCAACCCACCCTCACTCTTCCACACTCCCTCTTTCTTTTGTTCTCTCTACCACTCTTCTTCCCACACTCTCCCCCTCACTCCCTCCCAATCCATACCTCTACCTAGATCTCACTCCATCCCACATTTTTCTATATCTATCTCTCTCTATCTCCCTCTCATCCCATTTCTCTATCTTTATCTCTCCCATCTACTCTCTCTCTCTTACTACCACCCTCCCTCTTTCTCTCTTTCACCATTTCTCTCTCTATCTCACTCTCTTCAGAATCTCACTCATCTCTAATTTCTTTATGTTTCTTTTTTATCCCATGCTATCATTCCCTTTATGTCTCTCTCTCTCTATCTCATTATTACTCATTATCTCTTCTCATATTCTCCACCTCTTTGTTTCTCTAACATATTTGCTATCATTCTCTCCCTCTCTTCCCTCCCAATTTCTCTCTATTCCTCTTTTGATCTTTCTCTTTATCCTAGCACTCTCTCTCTCTCTTATTCTCTCTTGCTCTATCTCCCTTTCTTCCCTTAGTCTCTCTTACTCCATCTCTCTTTGTCTCTCACTCTCACTTACTCTTCATTCTTCTCTCGCCTTCTCTTGCTCTTTTTAGTTGTCCATCTCTCTCTCCCTTTCTTTGTATCCCTCTTTTGTCAATCCTTGTCTCTTTCGCACTCTACTATCTCTTTGTTCTGTGTAGTCTTCTATCCCTCTCCTACATATTATTCCTCTAGCTTTCTCATATATTCCATCCTCTTTTACTCATTCTTACTATCAATCCCTCTTCTCTTCTCCCTCTCTCTCTTTCTCTCTCATGATCTCTCTTATCTCATTCCTCCTTTCTATATGTCTCTCACTTCTCTCTTTGCCTTCATTCTCTTTTGTTGCTCTCTCTTCTCTCTCTCGCCTTTACTCTCTCACTCTCTCACTTTCTCACTCTTTCTTTCTTACTAGCCTTTTCTCCCTCCCTCTCTCTTTCTCCACCCTCCCTCCCTTCCTCTCTCCCTTCATCTCGTTTCTCTCTCTTCCTCTCTCCCTCTCACTACCTTTCACTCATTTACGTCTTCCATTATTACTTCACTCCCTCCCTCCCTCCTTCCATCTTAAACAACCTCCTCACTCTCATGTCTTCCTTATTTTTTCTCTCTTTTCTCTCATTTTTCTTTCCTCTCCTTTCTCTCTCTCTCTCCCTCACCCCTCTCTCCTCCCTTACTCACCTCTCTCTTTATTTCCAACCACATGCCCTCTCATTAAGTACTTCTTTTTTTATCTCCTCTCTTTTAAGTAACTCTTCTTTATCTTCTTGCTCTTTGTTCATCCATCTCTCCCACTCCCTCTCCCTCCCTCTTTTCGTTTCTTGCTCTCCCCCTTTCTCACTCACTTTACTCTCACTATCTCCCACGCTCGCCCACTTACTTGATCTCACACCTTTCTATTGCCTATTTGTCCATCTCTCTTGCTCTCTTCTCTTACTCTCTCTTATTTGTTCTCTATTTGTCTCTCACCCTCCCTTACTCTTCATCCCCTCTCTCTTTCTCTTGCTCTACTTCCATCTATCTTTTTTCCTTCTCCCTCTCTCTATCTTTCTCCATCCTTTTTCTTTCTTTCTCTCTCCCCTTCTCTCTCATTCTCTCCCTAATGCTTTTTATTCTTTCACTTCCCTCTCTTTCTCTCTCTCACTCCTTTCTGCCTTCCCTATCTCTTACTTTTGTTTCCATCCTCTTTCCCACACTGTCTCCCTTGCCCATCCTCCCTCTCTCTCCCTGTCTCTATCTTTCTCTCTTTTTTATCTATTTCTTTTCTTGCCCTTTGTTTCTTTTGCAATCTTTCTTACCATATCTATTACTTTGCTCCCTAAACAAAAAGGGAATGGCAGAGGGTGCAAGAGAGAGATTGAGAATGAATTAAGAAGGGAGGGAGGCAAGGAGTATTCGTGATAGAGGGAAAGAGAGTGAGTGTGAAAGAGAGAGGGAGGGAAGGTAGAGAGAGCAAGAGAGAGGGGGCAGAGTACAATAGGGAGGGGGAGAGAGAACATGAGGGACGGAGTGAGGAGTGAGAGAGTGTAAGAGAATGAGTGAACAAGAGGGATAGAGGAGGAGAGAGAGAGAAAGGGTAAAAAAGATGTATAGAGAAATCATGAGAGAGAGAGTGAGAGAGAGAAAAAGAGTAAACTAAAGAGAGGGTGAGAAAGGGAGGGAGAGAAAGAGAAGATAAGGAGGAGAAAAGGAGAAAGAGAGAGAGTGAGAGTAAGGTAAAAAGAGTGAGAGAGAGAGGAAGGGGGAGAGAGCAGGAGGGAGAAAGGAGAGAGGTAAGAAAGAAAGAGAGAATTAGTGAGAGAGAAAAGGACATGTAGGATGGAAGAGATAGAAACATTAGTGTGGTAGAGTGATAGAGAATGCGAGAATGTGAGTGAGAGAGAAAAATGAGTGAGAGTGGGAGAGAGAAAATGGGGAGGGAGAAAAAGAAGAGAGAGGGAGAGGGAGAGGGAGAGGGAGAGGGAGAGAATAATTGAGGTAGAATAAAGGGACAAAGAGAGAGAAAATATGAGAGAGAGAAAGAGGGAGGGAAAGAAAGAAATAATATAACGGAGAGCAAGAGAAAAAGAGGAAGTGAGAAGAGAGATGGTCAATAGAGAAAGTGAGGAAAGGAAGAAAATAGAAACAGAGAGCAAGAAAGAGATAAAGGGGCAATAAAAGAGAAGGAGATAGAGGAGGTTGACATAATGATTAGAGGGAGAGAGAAGACCAAACAGAGGTAAAGAGATAAATGAGAGAAAAAAGGGAGTGATAGATAGAGAAATCAAGGGAAGAAGGTAGAGAGAGATTTATAGATAGAGGGTGAAGGGGGTATAGAGCAGGAGACAGAGAGAGAGAGGGAGAGGAAGAAAGAGGATATGGGAGAAGAGAGATGGAGTGAGGTTGAGAAAAGGATTGAGGAGAGAAGGAAGGTGAAGAGAGAAAGAGAGCTAAAGAGAAGGGGGGAAGGAAGGCGAAGGAATGGGTGGAGGGATAGATAAAGTGAGAAGAGTGCAGAAGAAAAGGATAGGAAAGTGAGAGCTAAAGAGATGGAGAGAGTTAGAGAAAAAGTGAGAGTGAGAGAGAGAGAGAAGGAGAAGAGAGACAAATGAAGAAAGGAGAGAACAGACGAGGGAGGGAGAAAGAATAGAGAAAGAGCAGAAAAGGGAGAGGGACGTCGGGAAAGAAATAATATAACAAATGAGGGGGAGAGAGCATGAGAGAGAGCAAGAAAAAGATGGGAGACAGAAAAAAGATCAAGAAAGATAGATAAAGAGAGGGATAGAGGGTGAGAAAGATGAAGGGAAAGAAAGAAAAAAGATAGTGAGAAAGGTTAGACAAAGTGTTGGAAAGAGATAGAAAAAGATGTAGGGGGGGATAGAGAGTGAAAAATTGATAGAGAGTGAGGTGGCATAGTGGGGGAGAGAGGAGGGAAAAAGAGAGAAAAGAAAGAGATAGAGTGAGTATTAGATAGGTAGATAGTGGGTGAGAATGAATTAGAGAGTACAAGTGAAAGTGGGAAAGAGAAACTGAGATAGTGAGTCAGTGTGAGATCGTAGGAAAGAGAGGGAGGAGAGTGTGATAATAGAGATAAAAACGGAGAAAGAGAGAAGAAAGGTAATATGGAGAGAGAGAGAGCAGAGAGAGAAGAGCTAGTTAAAATAGAGAGACCTTATAAATAGATTAAGATGGAGGGAGGATGGGATTGAGGAGGAGGGATAGATAAAAAAAAGAAACTGAAGAGAGTGAATAGAGATATAGGGAATGAGAATGACAACATGTGAGAGGGGGAGAGAGTGTGAGCAAGAGAGTGTTAAAGAGAAAGTTAGAGAGTGAACAAGAGTGACAGAAAGTGCTACAAAGAGGTAGAGTGCTGGAAAGAGTTAGAGATAAATATACGTGAGAGAGAGCGAGAGGGATTGGAAAAAGGCTATGGAGAGAGAGAGAAAAAAATCAAAGGGATAGGAACAAATAAAGAGAGAATGAGAAAGATAGAGTGAGAGAGATAGAGTGAGTGAGATGAAGAAAGAAGAGAGAGAACAATTAAGAGATGAAAAGAGAGAGCAAGAGTATGAAGGGAAACAGAGAGTGGGAGAAGAGAGAAAAAGAGAGACAGTGAGAGAATGAGAAAAAGTGAGAGCGGGAGAATGAAGGGAAAAGAGAGAGCTAGAGAAAATAGACATAGTGAGTGAGAGAAGTGAGAAAAAGAGAGAGCAAGAGAATGAAGGGAAATAGAGTGGGAGAAGAGAAAAATAGAGTGAAAGAGA
>NEWO01000529.1:185523-195957 GCA_003013225.1 Phalaenopsis aphrodite | reverse complement strand
AAGGGAGAAGAGAAAATATAGAGAGAGAAAGAGAAAGAGAGTGAGGGAGAGAGAATGAGAGAGGGTGAGAAAGGGATAGTGGCAGGGAGAGGGCTGAGAGAGAAGAAATAGAGTGTAAGAGTGAGAGAGAGAGAGAGGCAGAGAAAGGGATTAAGAGCAAGACAAGGTAAGACAAAATGAGATAAAAGAGAGAGTAACAAAAATGAGTGAGGAGAGAGGTACAAAAGAGGGAGTGGGATAGAGAGAAATGGGAGAGGGAGAGAGAAGGGGAACATGAGCGAGAGAGATAGAGGAAGGGAGAGAGAAAGAAGAGAGAGAGAAATGAAAGGGGAGAGGGAGGGAGCTAGAGAGATTAGGGAAATAGATGGAGAGGGAATGTGGAAGTGATTTAGCCTAAGAGAGAGATATAGAGAGAATGTTATAGAATAAGAGAGAGACCATGAGGGAGGGATGGTCGGAGAGGGAGAGAAAGAGGAAGAGATGAGAAAGAGGAAGAGAAAGGTGGAGGGAGAGTGATAGAGAGTTGCGGAGAGTAGGAAGAGAGAAAGAGCATAAGTTTACTCGAGAGGGAGAAAGATAAAGTGAGAGAGAATGAGTGAGCAAAGCAATAGTGATGGGAAGATAGATTGCAAAAGAAATAAAGGGCAAGAAAGGGAATAGATAGAAAAGAGAGTTAGAGAGAGACAGGGAGATAAAGGGAGAATGAGCAAGGAGAGAGAGAGAAAGGATGGAAACAAGAGTAAGAGAGAGGGAAGAGAGAAAGGTGTAAGAGAGAAAGAGAGGGAAGTGAGAGAGTAAAAAGCATTAGGGAGAAAATGAGTGTGAGGGAAAGAGAAAGAATGGAAAGAGATAAAGAGAGAGTGAGAAGGAAAGAGAGAGATGGAAGCAGAGCAAGAGAAAGAGAGAGGGGATGAAGAGTAAGATAGGGTGAGACACAAATAGAGAAGAGAGATAGATAGATAAATGGAGAATGAGTTAGAGATAAAGAGCATGCAAGAGAGAGAGAGAGAGAGAGAGATCGAAATAAGGGGAAGAAAGGGGGTAAGGAGCAAGAGAGCTAGAGGCAAGGAGGGAGGTAGGGTTGGAAGGAGGGAAGAGAGGGAAAGGGAGGAGAGTAGAAAAGGGTGGAAGAGAAAGGAACATAGAAATAAAAGAGATAAAAGAGATATAAAAAGTGTGAAAGAGAGAGGAAATAGAAGGGAGAGAGATAGTCGAAGTGAGCGAAAGTAAAGTGAGTGAGAAAGGGGGAGAGCTAGAAACAAAGGTAGGGACATGAGAGATTGCTTGCAAGGGATGGAGAGAGGGTGGGAAGGAAGGATAGAGAGAAAGAATGAAGATACATAGAGTGAGAGAGGAGGGAGGGAGATGAGTGGGAGAGATGGATATAAAGAGAAGATAGATCAATAAGAGAGAGAAGAGATACATAAAAGGGAGAAAATAAAACAAGAGACTTAATGAGAGAGGACAAGGTTGGAGATAAAGAGAGAGGTGAGTGACTGAGGGGAGAAGAGTGAGAGGGAGTGAGTGAGAGAGACAAAAGAAGAATAGAAAGATGAGAGAAAAGAGAGAATAACAAAAGAAGGAAGACATGAGAGTGAGGATGTTATCCAAGATAGAAGGGAAGAGGGAGGGAGGGAGGAAGTGAAGAAATAATGAAAGACAAAAATGAGTGAAAGGCAGTGACTGGGAGAGAGAGGAAGAAAGATAAAGGAGATGAAGGGAGGGAGAGAGGAGGGAGAAAAGGTGAGTAAAGGAGAGAGAGTGTGTGAGAAAGTGAGATAGAGTTAGTGAAACAAAGAGAGATTGAGCAAATGTGAGAGAGAGAGAAGAGAGAGCAAGTAAAGAGAGAGAGGCAAAGAGAGAAGTGAGAGACAGATAGAAAGGAAGAATTAGAGGGAGACCATGAGAGAGAAAGGGAGAGGTTGTGATTGTAAGAATTGATAAGAGAGCATATGATAGAAGAGAGAGCATTAGGAATAATATAAGGGTGAGGGACAGAAGTCTAAGTAGGACAAAGAGATTGAAGAGTGTGAGAGTGATAAGGAATGATAAAAGCAAGATAGAAAGAAAGGGGGAGAGAGATGGAATTTAAAAAATAACAAGAGAAGGAGAGAAAAGAATGAAAAGTAAGTGAGAGTGAGAGATAAGGAGAGAGGCTGTACGAGAGACTATGGGATGAAGAGAGATAGAGAAAGAGGGAATAAGAGAGAGAGGAATTGGAAGGATTAGGTGAGAGAGATCGAAAGAGAAATGGAGAGATATGGGGAGGGGAGAGAGCGAGTGATAGAATGAAGTGAGGATAGGAGTGAGGGAGGGAGATATAATAATTGAGAGATAGTAGGAAATGAGAAGGAGGGAGAGAGAAAGCAAGGAGAGTGGGAGAAATAGGTATAGAGATAAAGTAGAAAAAAGGGTAGAAAGATCAAAAGAGAGAAACAATAGAGTGGGAGAGAGTGAGAAAGTGAGCGTAAGAGCTAAAGATTGTGTTAGAGGGAGAGTGAAAATTGCTAGAAAGATTGGATGAGAAGTGAGAGAGAGGGAGGAAGAAGAATGGGAGTGTGGGAAGAAGGGTGGCAGGGAGGGAGGGAGAGAGAGAGACCCTAAAAAGATAGAGCAAGAAAGTTAGAAGGTGGAGAGAGACCATGAAAAAGATAGAGCAAGAGGGATAGAAGGGGGAGCATTATAGAGAGAGTAAGAGAGATGAGAGGTAGAGTGAGAGAGCGAGAGGAGGAGATAAAGTGAGTGGGAGTGAGAGAGCGAGAGGAGGAGATAAAGTGAATGAGAGTGAGAGATATAAAGAGAAGATTGAAGGAGAAAGGAGAAATGATACTTAAAAGAGAAAAGAGAGTCGAGAGAATGAGAGATATGGGAGAGAGTGTGAGAGTGGAAAAGTCGAAGATGACAGAAGAAAGAGAATACGAGAGAAAAAATGGGAGGGTGAAAAGATGGAGAAATTGAGTGAAAGAGATTGTAGGAGTGAGGAAGGTAGAGAATAGAGTTTGATAGAGTTTGAGACACCTTGGAAGAGAAAGCAAGGGAGAAAGAGAATAAGAGAGAGGGAGGGTGAGATAGGGAGAAGTAGAGTGAAAGGGAGGGCATCAATGTGTATGAAGAGAAGAGAATATAGAGAAATATAGTCAAAGAGATAAGGAGGGAAAAGAAGAGAGTAAAAAAGAGAGGGCAAGGGAGAGGGAGATAAAAAGAGAGCAATGGAGAGTGAGAGAGAGAGAGCCAAACAATGGTTAGCAAATAAATGCTAGAGAGGAGGAGAGAGTGGCTTGGAGCGCACTTAAGAGAGAGAGTAAAAATGGGAACAAGTAAGAGAGTATGTGGGTGAGAGCAAGCAAGATAGAAAGGGGAGGAGGGAGGAAGACAAAGAAAGAGGGAAAAAGAGAGTGGGGGAGAGAGGGAAGAGAGAGATGTAATTATGGATGGATAGAGAAACAAATAAGGAGGTTAAGAGAAAGTAAGAGAGAAATGAGAGGGGGAGAGAATAAAGATAGTGATAAAAGAGAGAGGAAGCTGGAGATTAAAAAAGGGTCAAAGAGAAAGAACAAAGGAAAGACGGGGATAGAGAGATTAAAAGTGAGAGTAATAGTGAGAGAGAGAGAGAGCAGAAGGGAGCAAGAGAGAGATATTTTGAAAGGAGAAAGATTTGAGAGAGAGAGAGAGAGCGGGATGTAAATATATAGAGACAAGAGAGAGATGAGAGAGTAGGGAGGGAGTGAGTACAAATAGTGGGAGAAAAAGGGAAGATAGAGAAGAGTTTGAATAGGAAGAGAGAGATGAAAGGCTAAGCGAGTGTAGAGAAGGTCGAAGAGATAAGGGGGAAGGAGGGGGGAAGAAGGGAGGGAAGGAGAGGGCACAAGAGAGTGAGAGAGAGATGTAGGGAATGAGAAAAGAGCTCGTGAGAGAGATAGAAATAGAGGGAGAGAGAAAAGGAGTGTGTGAGAAAATTAGAGCGTGGTGATAGAGAATAAGCTTGAGAGAGGTGAAAAGGGATGGAGGGAGAGAGAGTGAGATAGAGAGAGAGAGTGAGAGAAAGAGGAAGGGACAACAAAGAAAGTAAAATAAAGAGAGAAAAAACTACTAATAGAAATAAGAGAGACAACAGAAAAGAATAGAAGAAAGAGTGAGAGAGATAGATTGATAAAGCAAGTGAAAGAGACAGAGAGAAGGAGGTAGAGACAGGGGGATGGAAGAGTGAGAATATAAGAGGTAAAGAGGAAGAGAGAGATTAAGAGAGAGAGAAAAAGGGAGAGTGATATATCGAGAGGTAGGGGAGAGATGGAGAGAGTGAGGGATAGAGAGAGAATAAGATATGTATGGAGAGGAAGAAACGAGATGAAGGGTCAGAGAGGGAGAAAGAGAGTGATGGGAGAGAGAGATTGAACAAGTGTGAGGGAGGGAGAGAGGGAGGGACTGAGAGCGAGTGGGAGAGGGGGATAAAGAGGTGAAGGTCAAGTGAGTTGAAATAGAAGGGAGAGATATCAGTATAGAGTGGAGAGAGATGGGGTGGGAGAGATGAGAGAGAGCAGGAGTGAGTGAGGAATAGTAGGTCAGAGAAAGATGGGGTGGGAGAGATGAGATAGGGAGGTTAAGAGAAGGAGAGAGAGATTAGAGGTAAAGAGTGGGGGAGAGATAGAGGGAGGGAAAAGAATGAGAGAGATATGTAGAGAGGTAAGGCAGAGATGGAAAAAGAGAAAGGGATAGAGAGAGTATGATAAGTGGTTGAAAAAGAAAAGTGAGGAAGGGTCAGACAGAATGAGGGAGAGTGAGGGAGAGAGAGAGTGAGTTGGGGAGGGAGGGAGGGTGGGAGAGAGTATGAGAGAGGGAGAGGGAGATAAAGGGAGGGATGAAGAGAGGTAGAGATAGTGTGAGTGGGAGAGAGGGAAAGACTGAGGTAAGACAGAGAGAGAGAGAGAGATAATTAGAGATTCCAAGAGAGGGGTGTGGAAGAGATGAGAGAGAGCAAGAGCAACTGAGGGAGTGCAAGTGAGAGAGTGCAAGAAATGGAATTAGGAAAAGAGAAAGATAGAGACAAGAGAAAGAGAAAGAAAGATAGAAATAGAGCAAAAAAAGGAAAGAAAAGGAGAGAAAGAGAGGGTAAAAAACAGATAGAAGAAAGATTGAAAGAGGTCGAGAGGGAAGGAGAGAGAGAACTATATGAGAGATCATAGGGAGAGTAGATGGGAGGGAGACGAAAATAGAGAGAGGAAAGGAGATAAAGTGGGGGAAAAAAGGAAGTAGGGAAGGAGTCTTTGACTGTTGAAATGAGGGAGAGATAGCGAAAGAGACAGAAAGTGGGAGAGAGAGCATAAAAGAAAGAGATATGGAGAGCGAGAAAGAAAAAGCGAGTGACAGAGAGTGAGGGAGATGATAAGAGAGAGATAGAGCAAGAGAGTGGTAAAAAGAGAGGGAGGGAAGGATAGTGAGATAATGAGATAAAGGATCTGAATGATGGAGGGAAAGCGATATAGAGAGAGTGTGGGAGTAAGGGAGGGATTAGGGTAGAGAAGATAGAGAGACAAGAGAAATAGAGAGAGACAGAGGAAGACTGAGAGATAGATAGATGGAGGGAAACAGAGAGAAAAAGAGAAAGAAAGGGAGAGAAGGGAAAGAGAGTTAAAGAACAGAGAGAAATTGAGAGAGAATATGAGAGGTAGAGAGAGAAAGATAAGAGAAAATGTATGAGAGAAGGTAGAGAGAGTAGAGAAGGAAGGGAAATAGAGAGAGAGAAAAGCAGATAGAGAAGAGGAGAAAAAAGGGACGTAGGGAGGGGGGCCTTTGAGGGTTGTAATGAGGTGTAGATTGAGAAATAAATAGAGAGTGGGAGAGAGGGAGAGAAAGAGAGAGATAGGGAGAGAGAGAAAAAGTGAATGACAGAGAGTGAGAGAGAAAGAAGATCGAGTGAGAGAGATGATAAGAGAGGGATAGAGTAAGAAAGAGGTAAAAGAGAGTGGGAGGGGGAGAGAAAGTGAGATAAAGAGATAAAGGAATTGAAGAAAGGAGGGAGGGAGGGAGGGAGAGTGAGAATAAAGAAATAAAGGAATTGAAGGAGAGAGGGAGAGTGAAGCAAGTTAGAATGAGAGGGAGATGATTAATAAACACAGAAGTAATAGAGAGAGTAAGAGAGTGAAGGAGAGAGTGTGAAAGAGATAGAATGAACAAGCAAGTGAGAGAAACAGAGATATGGATTTTGAGAGACGGAGAGAGAGTTGAGAGAGGTAAGGTTTTGGGGAGAGATAAAGGGAGGGAAAAAAAGAGAGCTATGTAGAGAGGCTAGGCAGAGATGGGAAAAGAGGAAGGTTCAGATAGATAAAAAAGAGGTAGGGTCAGACAGAATGAAAGATTGGGAGAGAGAGAGTGACCTAGGGAGGGAGGGAGGGAGGGAGAGAGTGTGAGTGAGAGAGAGAGAGACATAGAGAGGGATGCAGAGAAGTAGGGAGAGTGGGAATGGGAGAGAGAAAAATTGACGTAAGACAGAGAGAGAGATAGAAAGGGAGAGGGATAGGTAGAGATTGCAAGAGAGGGTTGTGGGAGAGATGAGAGAGAGCAAGAGCAACTTAGGGAGAGCAAGTGAGTGAGAGTGAGCAATGGAATTAGAGAAGGAGAGATAGAGAGACAAGTGAAGGAGAAAGATAGATGGAAATAGAGCCAGAAAAAGTAAGAAAAAGGAGAGAAAGAGAGAGTTAAAAAGAGAGAGAAGAAAGAATGAAAGAGGTTGAGAGGAAATGAGAGAAAATGTATGAGAGCTCATAAGGAGAGTAGAGAAGGGAGGGAGAGAGAAATAGAGAGAGGAAAGGAGAGAGGGAGGGAGTGTTTGAGGGTTGGAATGAGGGGGAGATAGAAAATGAGAAGATAGAATGAGAGTGAGAGACAAGGCATGAAATTGAGAGAGTAAAAAAAGAGTGACAGAGAGTGAGAGAGTCATAAAGAGTGAGAGAGATGATAAGAGAGAGTTGGAGTAAGAGAGAGGTAAGAAGAGAGGAAGGGAGAGAGAGTGAGAATGAGATAAAAGATGTGAAGGAGGGAGGGTGAGTGAGATAGAGAGAGTGTTTGAGTGAGGGAGGGAGGGAAGGAGTTAGAGAAGATAGATATATGAGAAAAAGAGAGAGGGACAGAGGAAGAGTGAGAGAAATAGAAGGAGGGAAAGAGAGAGGGAAAGAGAATGAGCGGGTGAGAAGGAGAGAGAGTTAGAAAATAGAAAGAGAGTGAGAGAGATTGAGAGAGAGGAGGAGAGATAAAGAGAGAAAAAGTGGAAGCGAGAGAGGGAATGGTTTGAAGAAGATAAAGAGAGAAGGGAAAGGAGCGAGGGAGAAATAAAAAAAGGAAAAAAAATAAGGAGGTGGAGAAAGATAGACGTAGGTAGGGAGCTTTTGAGGGTTAGAATGAACAAGAGATAGGGAGTGGAAAAGAGACCAAGCGAGTGAGAGAGAAAGTTGATAGAGTAAGAGAGATAATGAGAGAGAGAGAATGATAGAGAGAAAGAGCAAGCGGGACAGGTAAATAGTGAGGGAGGGAAGGAGAGTGAGACATAAAGAGAGGAAGGGAAGGAGAGTGAGACCCAAAGAGAGGAAGTGAGGAAGGGAGGGAGGAGAAGAGAGTGGAGAGAGAGAGAGATGACTGATAGAGAGAAGATTAAGAGGGAGATTATAAAAGAGAAGGAGAGAAAGTGAGAAAGCTAGAGTGGTCAAGCGGTGGGAGAGACACAAAGAGGGAGGTAGAGAGATGAAAGGAGAGAGATAGAGTAAGGAGAAAAAGAGAGAGGGGAGATGAGGATAAAGTGAGGGATAGAGAGAATAAGATAAGTATCGAGAGAGAAAAAAGATAGGGTGCATCAAAGAGGGATAAAGAGAGTTGGGGAGAGAGAGAGTGAGCAAGAGAGATTGAGGGAGGGAGAGAGAGTGTGTGTGAGAGAGAGGGAGAGAGAGAAATAAGGAGTTGGAGAGGGAGTGTGTGTGAGTGAGGGAGAAGAGGTGAGAGTGGCTTAAAATGTAGAGAGATTGGTAGAGAGTGCGAGAGAGACTGGTGGAAGAGATGACAGAAAGTGAGAGAGTGAAGAAGAGTAAGTGAGTGAGAGAGAGAAAGTGCAAGAAATGGAGTAAAAGTAAATGAGAGAGAGAAAGGATAAGAGATAGGGAGAGAGTTTCGAAGAAACGGAGAGAGAAATAGCAATAAGATGTGTGTGAGAGAGAGAGCTAGGAAGAGGGCTATAAGAGGCTGAGAGTGAAAGGTTGTGGGTGATGAATAGGCCAAGTGGGGGAGGGAGGTAGGGAGAGATAAAGAGACGAGACTGCGAGAGAGAGATAGAGGGAGAGTGGGAGAGAGATAAATGGAGGTAAAGAGAGAATGGGAAAGAGTGGGAGAGAAAGAGGAAAATTAGAGGAGAGAGAAGAGAGAGCAGAAGAAGCAGAGTGAAAGAGTGGGAGGGAGAGAAAAATAATGGTTTGAGAGAAGAAAGTGAGAGAAAAAAAGGGAAATAAAGAGAAGAAGGGAGATCAAGAGGGAGAGAAAGAGGGACGTGCGGTGGGAGATTTTGAGGGTTAGAATGGGGGAGAGATATAGAGAGATAGAGGGGGAGAGAGAAAGAATATAGAGTGAGAGGGATAATAAGAGAGATATAGAGAGAGACACAAAGTATTAGATTGGGATAGGGGAGAGAGAGACGGTGAGAGAGAGTAAAGGGGAGCAAACAAATAGATTCAAATAATGAAAAGATAGAGAGAAAGAGGGGTGTGAGGGAAAGAGAGAGTGACTAAAAAAGATAGAGAGATACCCAAGAGTGATGGGGAGAAGAGAGACCAAGAGAGAGAGTAAGAGAGAGGGAGAGGCGGGAAAATAGGAAGAAACATTGACAAAGAGAGAGCGGATTGAGCAAGAGAGAATAGAGATAAGAGAGATAGGGAGAGAGAGAGAGGCAAAAAGAGCTAAAGAGAGTGAAGGAGGGAAAGGGGGATGAAGACATGAAGGGAGAGAGAGAAGGATAAAGATTGAGTGATGAAACAAGGGAGGGAGAGGGAGAGAAAGGACTAAAGTGACGAAATTAGAAAGAAAGAAGTAAAGGAAGGTAGGAGAGAGAGAAAGAGAGTGAGTGATGGAAGAGGAAAGATATTGAGAGAGAAAGAAAGTAAGAGAGGTAAGTGAGAAAGAAAATGGAAGAGATAGAGAGTGATAATGTGGAAGAGAGAGATAGTGAGAAGTAGAAAGAGAAGAGATAGAGAGAGAAATGTAGACATAGTTGGAGAGGGAGAGGGATGGAGTGAAAGGTAGAGAGAGATAGAGAGTTCAAAAGGTGGAGTGCGAGAGAGGAATGGTGAAAGTGGGAGAGAGAGGAATGGAGTTAAAGAGAGAGAGAGAGAGAGAGAGAGTGCAAATTATGGAGAATGAAAGAGAGATAAAGTGAGAGGGGGAGTTAAAAAGAGAAGGTAGATAGAGTAACAGAGTTTAAGAGAGGGAGAGAGAGGGTGAGGGAGTGAAAAATAAAGAGAGAGAAAAAGAAGATTGAGAGTAAGAGATTGATATAAATAGTGAGAGCAAGAGAAAAGAGGCCAAAAGAGAGAGTGAGAGAGATGTAAAATAAGCTAAAAGAAAGGTCTAGAGAAAACATGAAGAGTGAGAGTAGGAGCTTAGAGAAATTAAGGGAATGAGAGAAGAGAGAAGCAAGAGAAGATTCAGAGAGTAGAAAGAGTAAAAAAAAAGATAATGTGAGAGAAGGGAGAGAGAAGAAGGGGAAGAGAGAGAGGGAGGGAGTGAGATAGAGAGCTAGGAGTGGGATAAAGAAGAGTGAGAAAAAGAGTACAAAATGAGAGAGAAAGAGAACAGGATACAAAAGAGGAAAAAAAGCGAAAGAAGATATGGAGTGGAAGATAGAGAGAGTAAAAAAGAAGAGAGTAAAAGAAAGGGAGAAAAAATTGGAGAGAGAGGGAGTGAGAGATTAAGGAGGAGTGAGAGGAAGTGAGAGAGGGAGAAAGAGGAAGGAGCGAGAGAATAAAGAGAGTATAGAAAAAAAGAGATCTCACTAGAGTGAGAAATGAATATAGAGATATGGAGGGAGAAAGGAAAGATATAGATAGAAAGAGAGCAAAAGAGTGAGGAAGCGAGAGTGAGAGAGGGTGAGAATGGGATAGTGGGAGGGAGAGCGAGAGAGGGAGAGAGTGAAAGGGATTGGGAGCAAGATAGGTCAAGAGAGGGAGAGACAGAGAAAGGGATTAAGAGCAAGATAAGGCAAGAGAGAATGATATAAAAGAGAGGGTAAGATAAATGTGTGAGGAGAGAGGGACAAAAGAGGGAGCTAGATAGAGAGAAGGGGGAGAGGGAGAGAGTGGGGGACATGAATGGGAGTTCTAGTGGAAGGGAGAGAAAGAAGAGAGATAGACAGGTGAGGAAGTAAGAGAAATAGAGAGATGTAAGATGAGATATAAGAAGAGAAAT
>NEWO01000529.1:170043-185244 GCA_003013225.1 Phalaenopsis aphrodite | reverse complement strand
ATATAAGATGAGATATAAGAAGAGAAATAGATGGAATTGAAGGTGGATAGAGGGAGAGGGAGTCAAAGAAATAGGGAATGGAAAAGAGAGGGATGAAGATTGATAGAGAGAACAAAAGAAAGCAGAAGTGAGAGAGTGAGAGAGAGGGCATGAAAGGGGAGAACAAGGTTGACGGAGCATGAGAAAGAGAGAGAGAGATCGATAGTGGAAGCTATTGTGTGAAGAAGAAAGATAGTGGAAGAAATATGAACAATATAGAGGAAGGTAAAAGAAAAATATATGGTGAGGAAGAGAGACGGTGAGAGGACCGCAAAGTAGAGAGCTTAAGAGGGGAGGAAGGGAGGGAACAAATGAGGTTGTGATATAATAGAGAGAAGATGGAGAGAGTTGGAAGAGAGTGAGAGAGAGTGAGAGGGAGATAGAATGTAAGGGTGAGCAAGAGAAGAAAAGAAAAAAGGGCTCGGTAAAAATTAAAAAATAATGGAAGGTGAATATAAGAGAGGTATCCAAATAAATGGATGGAGAGTTGGTGAGTGGAAAAGCAAGTGTGTGTGTGTGTGTGTGTGAGACAGAGAGAGACTGAGGAAGTGAGATAGATATAGAATGAGTGAGAGAGAGTGCAGAGGGAAAAAGCTATGCAAGCATGCAAGAGAGATAGTGAAAGAGAGATGAAGATAATGAGAGAGAGAGTAAGATAGAATGAGAGAGAATGAGAGAAAGAAGAAAGAAGGGATAGTAGGAAAAGAGAAAGGGAGGTGTTGTGTGAGAGAGAGAGTGATAAAGCAAGAAAAAGATAGAGATAGTGAGAGGGAGAAGAGAGAGAGAATAAAGAGAGCAAAAGAGAGATAGCGTAAGTAAGAAAGAATGATGGAGAGAATGAAGGAGATAAGGGAGGGAGAGTTAGAGTAAACAAGAGAGGGAAAGGGAGAGAGAGTTGAAGAGAGGATGAGAAGGGTAGATAGAGACGAATGAGTGAAGATAGGAAGCAAAAAAAAGAGTTAAGAGAGGGTGAGATGGGAAGAGAGAGAAGAATGAATAAATATAGGAATCAAAGAATGGGAGAGAGGTGTTGGGAAGTTTTTGAGATGTGTATGGAGTTAGAGTGGGGTAGGGAAAGAGAGTGAGTGGGAGTGGGAAGAGAGAGAGGTAGAGCAAGAAGTGAAAGTGAGAGAGAGCGAGTTACAAAGAATGAGAAAAGAGAGTAAGAGTGTTAATAAAAGGGAGGGAGAGAGACAGGGTAAGAGAGCAAGATAGATAGAGAGGGAGTGATAAAGTGAGAGGGAGCGTAATAGAGCTAGATAGTAAAAGAAAGATAAAGAGAGGGAGACAGCATGAGATATATAGAAAGAGAGAAAGAATAAGAAAGATGGAAAAAGGAATGGAGATGGAGGGATAGAGAGAGTGGGAGAGAGAGAGAGGGAGAGAGTGAGAGGTAGAGGGAGGGGAGATAAAGAGAGGGAGACGGAGAGATATATAGAGTTGTTGAGTAATAGAGTGAGAGAGATTGAGAGATAAATTGAGAAAGAGTGGAGTAAAAGTGGGAGGATATAGAGAAAAAGATAGCTAGATGCAGGTGAGAGAGAGTGAGGAGCAAGAGTGAGAGAAATAAGGAGGGAGTGAAGGAGATAGAGAGAAGAGAAACATAAAAAGATAGAAAAAGAAAGGCAGGGGAGGGAAAGTGAGAGAAGAAGAGCAAGGGAAAGAAAGAGAGGAAAAGGACAAGAGTGAGACTAAGAGAGCTGGAGGAGAGAGGGAGGGCAAGAAAGAGGGGGAGAGATATAAATAAGGAAAAGAAAGGATGGGAGAGAGGCGGAGAGTGCAAAATATAGAGGGAGAAGGGGTTATGCAGAGTGGGAGTGAAGATCGAGAAAGAGAGTGAGAGTTTTTTAGAGAGGAAAAGAAGGAGCGAAGAAGAGACATGAAGACAGAGTGTAAGCATAAAAAGGTGAGATAAGAGTAAGCAAGAGAAGGGAGAGGGAAAAGGAGAAATGGAGGAAGAGAGAGAGATAGAGATAAGGAGGG
Organism: Phalaenopsis aphrodite; assembly: GCA_003013225.1. Lineage (NCBI taxonomy): Eukaryota > Viridiplantae > Streptophyta > Magnoliopsida > Asparagales > Orchidaceae > Phalaenopsis > Phalaenopsis aphrodite. The sequence goes on along the minus strand of NEWO01000529.1, from coordinate 183,222 downwards.
AGGGAAAAATATAAAATGGATAGAAGATGGTGAGCCAATAAAGGATATAGAGAAAGAAAGTAAAAGAGTTAGAGAAAGGAGAGATAGAGAAGTGCCAGAGAGTGAATGAGAGTGATAGGCAGAGAGTGACCAAGGGTGAAGAGGGAGAAGGAAATTGAGGAGAGAGAGAGGGAGGGATGAGAGAGAAAGTGAGAGAATGGAGAGGGAGGGTGAGATAGATCAAGAATGTGTGAGAGAGAGAGAGAAGAGAGAAGGAGAAATAAAGAAAGATTGCAAAGACGTTGAAAGAGAAATGAAGGGTGGAAGGAAGAATGAGAGAGAGTAGAGAGAAAGAGAGATCAAGAGAGAGAATGTGAGGAGATTTAAATAATGAGAAGAGGGAGTGTGTGTGAGAATAAGAGTGATATAATAGGGAGGGCACGAGAGAGCGAGGGAGAGATAGAAATGAAGAGTGAGAGGGAGAGGGAAGAGGGGAGATTGAGACTGTGAGTGCAAGCAAAAGAAAGCAAGGGTGAGAGGGAGCAAGCAAGAAAGAAGGAGGGACGAGAAAGATATTAGGGGATAAGGGGGAGAAAGTCAAGAGGAGAGATACAAAAAGAGGGAGAGAGAGAGAGGAGGGACATAGAGAGAATCAGATAGAGGGAAAGAAAGAGAGAGTGTGTGTGTTAAAAAGAGGGAGAGCTCAAAACAGAGTGAGGGAAAGGATGGATTAAATGAGAGAATATATAAAGAGAGAGAGAGAGGTGATGAGAGAAAGGGGGAGAGAGAGAGAGAGAGCAAGAAAGAGAAGGAGAGTTAAAGAGGATAGGATGGAAGGAGAGTTGGAAGGCATGATTGAGGGAAGGAGAGAGAGAGAGAAGAAAAGAAAAGAGAGAAAGGGAAAAATGGAGAGGCTAAGAGATGTTGAGAGAGAAGAGGAGAGAGACATATAGATGAGAGATGGACGAAAGGATCTAGAGCAAGAAAGGGTAAGAGAGATAGAAATTGATGGGAGTGCTAGAGAAATAAGTGAAGATAATGACAAATGAGAGTATGCAATAGTGGGAGAGAGAGAAGAGAAGTTATTGATAAAGTGACCAAAGGGAGACAGAAAGTGAGGGGTGAAAGAGGGACAGAAGGGGAAAGAGATTGAGTGAGAGAGAGAAAGGGAGGAAGAAAGAAAGGAAGGGAGGGAGAGAAGAAGAGGGAGAGATAATAAAGTGGGTAGAATTGTTAGAGGGAGGAAGAGAGAGGGGATGGGAGAGGGATAGGGCGGAAGAGAGAGTGGGTGGGAGAGGGAGAGGGACAGGGAGTTGGGAGAAGAGAGAGTGAGTGGAAAAGGGAGAGTGTAAGAGAGGGTGAAGCAGAGTGAGAGAGACAATAAAGAGAGGAGACAAAAGGGAAGAGAGAGAGTGGTATTAAGGGAGGGAAGAAGGGATAAACACAAGGAGAGGAGAGAGAGAGAGAGAGGAACTAGATAGAGTGAAGGGGAAATTAAGAAGATGAGAGTGATAAAGAGAGAGAATAGAGATTGTTTGAGAAATAGGAAAGTGTAAGAGAGAGAGAAGAAAGGAGGGAGGAGAGAAGCAGGGAAGAAGGGGGAGGTGGGCAAGAGTTAGATAGAGAGACTGGGAAGGAAAGAGAGAGAAAGAGAGAAATGAGGAAGCATTAGAATAGAGAGAGAGTGTGCATGAGTATGAATGAAATAAAGAGAGATGAAGGGAGGGAGAGGCATAAAACATGAGAGAGAGAGAATATGACAAAGACAAAAATAGAGAGGGAGAGAGTCAGAATGAGAGAGATAGACCAAGGGAGAAAGAGCAAGCAGGAGAGATTACAAAAGGAGGGAGAGATGGGAAAGATCAAGAGAAAGTAAGACATAGAGAGAAAGCAAATGAAAAAGTTAGAGGTAGTGATGTAGAAAATGAAAGAGAGAGTGAAGTGATAGAAGGAAAGAGAGAGAAAAAATGAGAAGATAAAAATAGTGTAAGAGAAGAGGGAGCGTGAGAAAGGGAGAGAGAGATAAAGATAGAAAGAAAGAAGAGAGAGCTGGTGAGGGAAGAAGAGAGAGACGAAAGGCACGCGAGAGATAGGGTGAGATGGTAGGGGAGGGAGAGAAGGGGAGAGAGGAAGATAGAGAGAAAAAGAGAAGAGAGGAAGAATAAATCGAGATAGTGGGAGAGAGGGAGAGAGAGAGAGGGACAGAAAGATTGAGAGATAGATAGAAGAGTGAGATACCCTCCCTTTCTCTCCTTAACCCTCTTGACACTCTCTCACTCTTTCTTCTGCTCTCTCTGTCACTTCCTCCCTCCCTCTCCCTCTCTCTCACTCAATGTCTTCCTCTCACTCACTCACTTTTTCTCTTTCTTCCCTTAGTCTCTCCTCTCTCTGTATTTCTCTCATTCTCTCTCTTTTTATTGCTCTCTCTCTCTTAGCTTTCTCGCCCCCCTCTATCTCTCTCTATTTATCATTCTCTTGCTCTCTTTTCTATCACTCTTACTTCCCTCTTCTTCTTTCCTTATTCTTTCTCTTGCTTTATCGCTCACTCTCTTTTTCTCACCTTTCACTCTATTATTATATTGCTCTCTTCTCTCCCTCTTCTTATCTCTCTCACTATTTATCACTTTCTCTTACACTTCTTTCTCTCGCTTTGTCCCTCCCTATTTCACTCTCTCCCTCTCTCTCTCTCTCTCACATCTTTATCTCTCTTTCTCACACACACTCTCTCACTCGCTTTCCTCACTCTCTCTTTTGTATTTATCTCTTGTTCTAACTTTCCCGCCCCTCTCTCTCACTCAAGATAGAGAATATTGAGAGAGTGTGTGGGATGGAGAGGGGTTGAGATAAAGAATAATGAGAGAGAGAGATAGGGTGTGATGGAGAGAGATAGAGAATGGAGAGAGAGAAGAGAGAGAAAGAGAGAGAAACAGTGAGTAAATGGAGTGTTAGGTAGAGATTTATTCACAAAGAGTAAGAGTGAGTGAATAGAGATTAATGTAGACTGAGAGAAGGGGTGAGAAGAAAAGACCAGTGTGGAAAAAAAGAGAAAAGGAAGGAGAATCTATGAGAAGATTGAAAGAGAAAATTTTGGAGAGGAAACAAAAGGGAGAGAGTGAGAGAGAGCAAGAGAAAGAGGGAGTAATAAGGAGCTAGAGAGAGAAAGATTGGGAGAGCAAAATAGAGCTAGAGATGGAAAGGAGTGAAAATGAAGATTGAGCTAGAAAAAAAGGAAGAAATTGTGAGAGAGATGAGACAAAGAAAGAGGGAGAGAGCTAGAGAGAGTGAGAAAGAAATCGTGAGAGAGAAGAGGGAGGGAGTGGGAGGGAGGTAGAGCTAGTGAGAGAGTAAGAAAGCAAGAGAGAAAGAGAGATGAAGTGAAGGAGGGAGACAAGGAGAGGAATAGTGAGAGAGGTAGAAAGAGAAGGGAGGGAGAGTGAGTAATATAGAGGGGGAGAGGGGGTGAGAGTGAGAATAGAGAGAAGAGATGGAGATCAAGAGTGATAAAGAGTGGGAGGAGTGGTAGAGAAAAACATAACAATTAAGGGAGAGAGAAAGAGAGCAAGGAAGTGAGGGAAGAGCGAGCGAGGGAAAGAAAGCGAGAGGAGCAAGAGATAACGGTCAGAGAATGGTATAATGAATGAGAAGATGGAGAGAGAGAGTGAGAATAAGAAAGATATGAGCAAAATAAAGAGATTGACAAAGAGAAGAGAGAGTAAGAGGGAGTGAGAGAGGGAGGAGAAGGAAGAGCGAGGGGAGAAAATGATGACGGGAGAGATAGTAAAAAAAATTAAAAAAGGATATTGAGAGAAACAGAGATGAAGAGAGGGAATGAGGTAGGAAGCGAGCAATAGTGAGGAAGGGAGTGATCGAGTGAGAGAGAGAGGGCATGAAAGGGGACAAGAGAGAGAATAGAGATAGAGAAGAGAGAGAATAGGGATGAAGAAAATTAGTGAGATTGGAACAGAGAGGAATAAATAATAAGAGAAACTTAGAAAAAAAAATTGGGTGGGAGAGAGATAAAGAGATATTGAAAGAGAGAATGAGAGAGAGGGGAAAAAAAGTAGACAAAGTTATAGAAATAGTGGAGAGAAGGTGAGAACAAGGTTGATGGAGTGTGAAAGAGAGAGAAGGAGAAGGAGAGAGAGAGAGATCGAGAGAGATAGAGGGTAGAATGGGAGTACAGACAGTGGGAGGGATGGGGAGAGAGAAATATGAACAATATAGAGGGAAGTAAAAGAAGAATTTTGGGTGAGGACAAGAGACCGAGAGAGGACCACAAAGTAGAGATCTTAAGATAGAGAGGAAAGGAGGGAACAAATGAGAGAGTGAGAGAATAGAGAGTGGATGGAAAAGAATCTAAAGAAATAGGGAGAGAGTGAGAGGGAGATAGAATGTAAGGATGAGCAAGAGAAGAATAGAGAAAAGGGCTCGATAAAAATTTAAAAGATTTGTAAAAGTGAATATGTGAGAGGTATCCAACTAAAGGGAGGGAGAGTAGGTGAGTGGCAAAACAAGTGTGTGTTTGTGTGTGAGAGAGAGAGAGAGCAAGGAAGTGAGATAGATATAGAATGAGTGAGAGAGAGTGCAGGGGGAAAGGATAGCACTTGCAACCGTGAAATGTAATTAAAGAAGCGAGGAAGTGAGAAAGATATAGAGTGAGTGAGAGACAGTGCAGGGGAAAGGATAACGCTTGCTACCAAGAGATGTAAATAGGGAAGAGAGAGTGAGAGAGAGAGAGAGCTTTAGAGATAGTGAGAGAGAGAGAGAGGAAAGAAGAGATAGTAGGAAAAGAGAAAGGGAGATGTAGGGAGATAGGGAGAGAGATAGAACAAGAAAGAGAGGTTTAAAGAGAAAAAGAGAGATAAAGTAACTAAGAAAGAAAGATTGAGAGAATGAGGGATATGAGGGAGAGTTACAATGAACAAGAGAGGGAGAGGGAGAGAGAGTTAAAGTGGGGAAGAGAGGGGCAGATGCAGACGAATGGGTAAAAATAGGAAGCAAAAAAGAGAGTTAAGGAAAGGGTTGGAGGGGAAGAAAGAGAAGAATGATTAAAGATAATTCTTGAGAGGTTTTGGAGGTGTGTATGGAGTTAGAGTGGGGTAGGGATGGGAGATAGAGAAAGAAGGAGTGGGTGGGAGTGGGGAGAGAGAGATAGAGCAAGAAGTGAAATTGATAGAGAACAAGTGACAAAAAATGAGAGAAATGAGCAAGAGAGATGATAAAAGAGAGGGAGAGAGAGAGAGGATGAGAGAGCAAGATATGGAGAGAGGGAGGGATAATGTGAAAGGGAGAGTAATATAGCCAGATGGAGGGACAAAGATAGAGAGAGAGAGAATTAGATTGAGCTAGAAAAAAAGCGGAAGAGAGAGCTTGAGAGATATAAAGAAAGAGATATGTAGAATAAGAAAGAGGGAGAAAGGAATGGAGAGAGGTAGAGGTGCAAGAGATAGAGAGGTAAAAGTGCCGGTGAGAGAGACTCAAAAAGAAAGAGTAGAAGAGTTGGTGAGAGAAAAAGAGGAGCAAATGAGAGAGAGTGAGATTGTGATGGAAGACATGATTGAGATAGAGAGAAAGAGAGAACTAGATGCGGATGAGATGGAGAGAGAGGAGCAAGAGTGAGAGAAATATGGAGTGAGTGAAAGAGAGAGGGAAAAGAAACATAAAATGATAGTGAGAGGTAGGTGGAGAGGGAGGGAGAGTAAGAGAAAAAGGGCAAGGGAAAAGAGAGAGAGAGGGAGAGAGGAAAAAGACAAGAATGAGACTTAGAGAGTTGGAGAGAGAGAGGGAGGGTGCAAAAAAGGGAGAAAGATATAAATAAAGGAATGAAGTGGAGAGAGGGAGAGCGATGTAGATGTAGGGAATTGAAGAGGATGAGAGAGAGGTAGAGAGTGTAAAATTGAGAGGGAGAGGGGGGTTATGGAGAGTAGGAGTGAGAGATCGAGAAAGAGTGTGAGACTCTTTGAGTGAGGAAAAGAAGGAGTGAAGAAAAGAGACGAAGAGAGAGTGTAAGCATAAAAACAAGGGAGAAGAATAAGCAAGAGAAGGGAGAGTGAAAGAGAGGAAGGGAGGGAGTAAGAGATAGAGAGAGGAGGGAGATAAAAATATAAAAGGGAGAGAAAATGGTGAGCCAACTAGGGATAGAGTGAGAGAAAGTGAAAGATCAAGAGATAGGAGAGATAGAGAATTGTCGTAGATTGAATGAGAGTGATAGAGAGAGAGTGAAAAAGGGTTAAGAGAGAGAAGGAAATTGAGGAGAGAGGGATGGATGGGAGAGAAAGTTATAGAATGGGAGAGGGAGGGTCAGATAGATAGAGAAAGCCATAGAGGGAGAGAGGAGAGAAAGAGAAAGAAAGAGATAGAGTGAATGAGGCTTGCAGAGATGGTGAAAGAGAAATGGAAGGTGGGAGGGAGGATGAGAGAGAGTACAGAGATGAGAGAGATCAAGAGAGAGAGGGGGAGGAGATTTAGTGAATGAGAATATAGAGAATTTGAAAGCAAGAGTGATATTATAGAGAGAGCAGAAGAGAGCGAGGGAGAGATAGAGATGGAGAGAAAGTGAGGGGAGAGGGAAGAGGGCAGAATAAGAATGTGAGTGAGAGCAAAAGAAAGAGGGAGAGAGTGAGGGGGAGAGAGAGCAAGCAAGAAAGGAGGGAGCAGAGAGATTTAAGGGACAAAGTGGAGGAAGACAAGAGGACAGATACAAAAAGAGAGAGAGGGAGGGACAGAGAGAGAATGAGATAGAGAGAAAGAACAAAGATCGTGTGCAAGAAAGAGGGAGAGCACAAAATAAAGTGAGAAAAAGGATGGATCGAATGAGAGAATATAAAAAGAGAGAGCAAGAGAGATGAAAGGAGAGAGAGGTGATGAGAGAGATCAAGAAAGAGGAGAGTTAATGAGGACAGGATGGAAGAAGAGAGATGGAGGGAGTGAAGGAGAGATGGAAGGCATGAGTGAGGGAAAAGGAGAAAGATGGAGAGAAAGAGAGAGAGATAATGGACAAGAGAGAGAGGGAGCAAGAAAAGAGAGAGAAAGGAAGAAATGAAGAAAGCAGAGAGATGCTGAGATAGAAGAAGAGAGAGAGAGACATACAGATGAGAGAGAGACAAAGGAATAGAGAGCAAGAGATTGATGGGAGAGCTGGAGAAATGTGAGAAGATAGAGAGAAATGAGAGTGTGTAATAGTGGGAGAGAAAAGAAAAGTAAAAGATAAAGTAACAATGGGGAGATAGAAAGAGAGGGGTGAAAGAGGGATAAAATTAGTACGAGATTGAGTGAGAGAGAGAAGAGATGGAGAGATAAAGGGAGGAAGAGAGAAATGAAGGGAGGGAGAGAAGAAGAGAGAGAGAGAAAAGATGGTAGAAGTGGTAGAGGGAGGAAGAAAGAGTGGATGGGAGAGGAAGAGGGAGAAGGGACAAGAGAGAGGAGAGAGAGAGTAAAGCTGGAAGAAAGAGAGTGTAATAGAGTAGGAAGGAGAGTGGGAGGGAGAAAAAAGAGAGAAGAGATAAAGGGAAGAGATAGAAGAGAGAGAAGTATTAAGGGAGGGAAAGAAGGATAAACTCAGCGAGAGGAGAGAGAGAGAGTAAAGCTGGAGAGAGGGAAGGGGAGATAAAGAAGGCGTAAAAGGTGAAGAGAGGAGAGATTGTGCGAGAAAGAGAGAGAGAGTAAGAGAGAGTGAGAAGAAAAGAGGGAGGAGAGAAGTAGGAAAGATGGGGGAGGTGGGCAAGAGTTAGATAGAGAGAGTGAGAGAGAGAAAGAAAAGAGTAAGCATGATAATAGAGAAAGAGCATGCATGAGAGAATGAAATATAGAAAGAGTTGAAGGGAGGGAAGAGCATGAGAGAGAGATTATGACAGAGAGAATTGTAGATGGGGAGGGAGTTAGAGTGAGAGAGATAGATCAAGAGAGAAAGAGAGAGTGGGAGAGAGTAAAAGTGGAGAGATAGAAGAGGAGAGAGAGATGAGAGAAAAAAAGAGGAAGCATGAGAATAGAGAGAGCATGCATGAGCAAGAATGAAATAGAAAGAGAGATGAAGGGAGGGAGAGGTATAGAGCGTGAGTGCGAGAATACGGCGGAGAGAACAGTAGAGAGGGAGAGTCAAAGTGAGTGGGACAAGCCAAGAGTGAATGAGAGGACATGAGAGAGTGGAGGAAAAGAATAGAAGAGGAGAGAGAATAAGAAAGATCAAAAGAAAGTTAAATATAGAGAGATAAAGCAAAGGATAATGTTAGAGATAAATGATGTAGGAAATGAAAGAGAAAGCGAGCGAGAGAAGGAAAGAGAGAAAAAAAAAACAAGAAGATAAAAAAAGAGAAAGAGAGGAGGGAGGGTGGGATAGGGAGAGAGAGAGTTAAAGAGAGAGCTAGTGAGGGAGGAAGTGAGAGACAAAAGGCATGGGAGAGGCAAGGTGAGATAGTGGGAGAAGGAGGGAGGAGAGAGAGGGAGATAGAGAGAAAGGGAAAAGAGAGAAAGAATGAATCAAGTTATAGGGAGGGAGGGAGGGAGACAAAGTGAGAGAAGGATAGAAGAGTGAGATAGAGCAAGAGAAATAAGGAGTGAGAAAAAAAGTGTGTGAGTGAGAGAATTATAGTGACAAAGGAAGGGAGGGAAGGAGGAGAGGAGGGCAAGATGGTGAGAGAGAGCGGGAGAGGGTAGAGAGAGTAAGATAGGGACAAAGAGGGAGTTAGAGAGAGTAAGAAAAGTGTAAGTGAGAGAAGAGAGAGATCAAGAGAGATATAGAGAAAGTGAAAGTGAGAGAGAAGATTAGAGAGCAAATAAGTAGAACAGGAAAGAGAGACTGGGAGAGAGAAAGAAGAGAGAGCGCGCGACTCAGCAGAAGAGAGAATGAGAGAGTGGAAGATAAAAGGGTGAAAGTGATATAAAGATAATGAGGGGTATAAAGGGAGAGTGAGGTTGTGGTAGAGTAGAGAGAGAAAGAGTCCATAAGAGAGGGAGAGATTGGGGGATATTGGGTGAGAGAGAGAGAGAGAGAGCAACAGAAAAAGGGAAAGAAAAAGAGTGTGGGAGAGAGGGAGTGAGCTATAAAGAGAGGGAGCAAGTGAGAGAGAGAGATCATAAGAGGGTGAGAGAGGGGCATTAGGGACAGAATAAAGTGATACAATAAAGATAGAGTGATAGTGATAGAAAGGGAGAGCATGGGATTGAAAGAAAGAGAGAGAGAGAGAGAGAGGAAAAAAGAGCAAGGAGATAAAAAGTAATTGACCTAGGGAGAGAGTGGGAGAGATAGAAAGTGATTGGTAGAGAAGGAGAGAATAAAATAGAAGAGGTAGATATAGTTAAAGAAATAAGAAGGAAGAGGGAAGAGAGATTGGGTGAGAGAATGATAGTGAAGGTGTAAGAACGAGATAGAGAGGGATGGAGGGAGGGAAGGAGGCAGAGGAGGGCGAGTGAGAATAAGAGAGAGAAAATATAAAGAAGAGATTGAGAGATAAGATAGATTAGATAGAAGGGTAGTGATGAAGGGAGGAAAGGATAGTCAGAGAAAGAGGATAGATATAAGAGTGAGATGAACTGAAGGTAGATTAAGAGGTAGATATGGGTGGAAGAACAAGTGTGTCAGAACAAGAAAGAGAGAAAAAAGGAAGGAGGAAAGATATATATATATAAAAGGTGGAGGAGGCCAAGAGAGAGAGAGAGTTGGAGGGTGGCAAAAAGAAAATAGTATAAAGGGAGAGAGGGAGCATGAGGAGAGAGAGACAACGATATAGAGAAAGTGTGGAAAAGAGAAAAAAGGAACAAGAGAATAGAGAGAGTGAAAGAAGTGGGAGAGCAAGCTAGAGCAAGAAGAAAAATTGAGAAAGCTGAGGAGGGATATATGGAGGGAAGATCAAAGAGGGAGAGTGAGAGAAGGAGACAGGAGGGAAAGCACGAATGAAGAAGGGTGAGATAGATAGCAAGAGAGAGTGAGAAGAGAAAGTGAGATAAGAAGAGTGACAGAGGAGAGATAGAAATATCAAATAGATAGAGAAAGGAAAAGAAAATGAGCAAGTGACAGAGCTTGAAAGAGAAGCGAGAGAGAAAAGAGAGTAAAACAAAGAGAAAGGGAGAGAGGGAGGAGAGAGGGATATAGATAGAGCTAGAGAGGATGGGCAAGAGAGAGAGAAAAGATAGGGTGAAATTAGCAGAGTGAGAGAGAGAAGAGAGAGACTGAGTAATAGGGAAGAGAAAGAGAGAATTAGAGATAATTTGGGAGAGTGTTGGAGAGTTTGAGACCGACAAAATTATTAAATGAGAGGAAGGGTGGGAGATAAAGAACGAGAGACAATGAGGAGTAAGATAAAGAGATAGAGGGAAGAAGATTGAGAGTGAGAAATAAAGAGAGAGGGAGTGAGAAAGAGTAAGATAAGGAGAGTAAGCGAAGAGAGAAACAGAGAGAGGTAAGGAGGGAGAGATGCGAGGATGAGGGAGGGAGGGACAAGAGAGAGTGAATATGAGGGATGGAGTGAGGGAGAGAGTATTTGGTAGGTAGAGAAAGAGTGAGAGAGAGCATAAGAGAGAAAAGAGATAGATTGAGAGAGGGAGGGAGGGAAGGAGAGTGGAAGAGAGATATAAAGAGAAGATTTAGCACGAAGAGAGAGAGAAGAGATACAAATAAGAGTCAAGAGAGAAGAGACACAATTGAGCGAGTTAAGGATAGAGGCAGGAAGGGCGGATGGATAAAGAGAGCTGAGAGTAGGAGAACAGAGAGGAGAGAGGAAGATAGGGAGTGTGAGAGACCAGAAAGAGGGAGGAGAGATAGAAGAGAAGGAGAAAGAGCCAGATAGAAGGAAGAGAGTGATGGAAGGCATGATTGAGGGAAAGGATGAGGGAGGGAGAGAAAAAGAGCAAGAAATAGAAAGAGAAGTATAGAGAGTGAGAAAGACAGAGAGAGTGGTAGAAGAAAGAGTGAGATTGAGAGAGAAGAGAGAGCAAGAAAAGAAAGAAGTGAGAGAAATAGAGAAAGTGAATGGGAACAAAGATGTTAGGATAAAAAAAAAGAGGTGGAGAATATGATAAAAGATAGTTAGAAAGAGAGAGAATGAGAGAGAGAGAGAAAAGGAGTGATAGCATGAAATATAGGAAAAAGATGATGAAATTAAAGATGAGTAAGGGACTAAAGATAGTGAGATAAAGAGAGAAAGTGGGAGGGAGGTAGTAGGAGAGAGAGTGGATGGGAGAAATAAAAGCGAGAAAAATGGGATGAGAGAAAGATAAAGAGAGATACATATAGAAAAATGGGGGATATAGTGAGAGCAATGTAGAGGTATGGATTGGAAGGTAGGGAGGGAGAGAGCGAGGGATGAAAAGTGGTAGAGAGAACAAAAGAAAGAGGGAGAGTGGGACAGTGAGTGCGGATTGAGTGAGAGTGAGGGAGCGAGAGTGCAAGATAGGGGCATTGCGGGGGGAGAAAGAGAATAGAGATTGAAAGAGTCATAGAGATTGGAACAGGGAAGAAAAGAGAGTAAGAAAAATAGAACAGTGAGATAAGAAAAAAATGGTAAGAGATAAAGAAAGAGATAAAAAGTTATTGAGTTGAGGTGGAGATAGGTAAAGAAAGGTAAGAGATAAAAGAGTGAGAGGCAGTGATAAGAAGAGAATAGGAAGAGAGGGAGGTGGGATGGAAGGGAAAAATAGAAAAGAAAAGCATGAGGATGATAATGCTAGGGAGAGATAGAGAGAAAAAAAAACATGAAGTTAAATAAAGTAGATATATAGAGTGAGAGGGATAAACATGAAGAGAGGGAGGAGGGGAGAGCGTGAGTGAGAGAGGACAGAGATGAGAGAAAGAAGAGTGAGTTAGAGACGAAGAGAGGGTTGGATAAAGAGAGCGAGATAGAGTAGATGAGAGAGAGAAAGAAAAGAGGGAGCAAAAGAATAATGAGAGTGAGATAATAGAGAGAGTAAGCTTGAACAAGAAAGAGACAAAAAGAGAGAAATGAAAGAAAAGAGGCATAGAGACCGAGAGAGAGGGGTAGAGGGAGCGAGGGAGAGAGATTAAAGAAATAGATTGAGAGGGAGAGTGAGAGTTATTTAGCACGAGAGAAAGAGAGAAATAGAGAGAAAGTTTTATAATAAGAGAGACCATGAGGGAGGCAAGGTCGGAGAGGAAGAGAAAGAGGGAGAGAGAGGAGAGATAGTAATGGAGAGGAGGAGGGAGAGTGATAGAGAGATCGGTATAGCAGGAAGAGAGAGCGAAATTAGTGTACGTGAGAGGGAGAAAGATAAAGCGAGAGAGAGTGACGACGCAAAGGAATAGATGTGGTAAGAAATATTGCAAAAGAAATAAAGGGCAAGTAAGGAAATAGATAAAAAAGAGAGTAAGAGAGAGACATGGAGAAAGAGGGAGGATGGGCAGGGAGAGAGAGGGAAAGAGGATGAAAACAAAAATAAGAGATAAGGAAGAGAGAAAGGAGTGAGAGAGAGAAAAACAGGGAAGTGAACAAATTAAAGCATTAGGGAGAGAATGAGAGAGAAGGGATGAAAGAAGGAAAGAGAAAGGATGGAGAAAGATAGGGAGAGAGGAAGAAGCAAAAAGAGAGATGCAAGTAGAGTAAGAGAAAGAAAGAGGGGATGGAGAGTCAGGGAGGGTGAGAGACAAATAGAGAACAAATAAGAGAGAGAGAGATTGAAAAAGAGGGGAGAGGGGGTAAGGGGCAAGAGAGTTCGAGGCAGGTTGGGAGGTAAGGATGGAGGGAGAGAAGAGAGGTCGAGGAAGGGAGAGCAAAAGAGAGTGGAAGAGAAAGGGACATAGAAACAGAGGAGAGATAGAAGAGACATATCAAGTGTGAAAGAGATAGGTAATAGAAGGTAGAGAGATCGTGTGAGTGAGGGAGCGTGGGAGATAGTTATAGTAAAGTGAGTGAGAAAGGGGGAGAGCAAGAAACGAAGGGAGGGACATGAGAGCGTGCTTGTGAGGGATGGAGGGAGGGCTGGAGAGAGATAGAAAGAATGAAGAGACATAGAGTGACAAAGGAGGGAGGGAGAGGGTGTGGGAGGGATGGATGAACAATGAGCAAGAAGATAAAAAAGAGTTACTTAAAAGAGAGAAGATAAAAAAAGAAAGACTTAATGAGAGGGGATGTGGTTGAAGATAAAGAGAGAGGTGAGTGAGGGAGGAGAGAGGAGCAAGGGAGAGAGTGAGAGAGACAAGAGGGAAATAAAAATGAGAGAAAAGAGACGAAAATGAAGGAAGACGTGAGAGTA
>NEWO01000529.1:137005-163438 GCA_003013225.1 Phalaenopsis aphrodite | reverse complement strand
GGAGTGAGGAGTGAGAGAGAGTGTGAGAGAATGAGTGAACAAGATAGATGGGGGTGGAGAGAGAGAAAGGGTGAAAGGGTGGGAAAGATGTATTGGGAAATCATGAGAGAGAGTGAGAGTGAGAGAGAAAGGGAGGGAGAGAGAGTCGGATAGAGAGGGAGGGAGGGAGGGAGAAGATATGGAGGAGAGGGAGAAAGAGAGAGGGAGTGAGAGTAAGGTAAAAAGAGTGAGAGAGAGAGGGGAAGGGGGAGAGAGAGAGAGGAAGGGGGAGAGAGATCAGTAAGAAAGTGAGAGGCAGGAGGGAAGAGATATAAATAGTAGTGAGGCAGAGGGATAAAGAAAGAGAGAATGTGAGTGAAAGAGAAAAAAATGAAGCTAAGTGAGAGAGTGTGAGAGAGTGAAAGGGGAGTGAGAAAAAGTAGAGTGAAAGGGAGAGAGAGAGAGAAGAATTATGGTAGAAATAAAGGGACAAAGAGTGAGAAAAGATGAAAGAGAGAGAGAGAGAGGGAGGGCTAGAGAGAGGGGTATGAAGAATAAAGATGGGAAGGAAGGTTAAAGAGTGAGAGAGTAAGAGGCTAAGGACAGAGAAGAAAAATTGAAAAGAGAGAAGAGATAGAAAGAATAAGCGATAGTGTGAGATAGTGAGAGAGAAGATAGAGTGGAAGATAGATGGAGGGTAGAAAACTAGGAAGAGATAGAAAGGATGGGAGGTAGAGGGGTAGAAAATGAGGAATAGAAAGGATGGGAGATAGAGGGCTTGAGAGAGGTAGAAAGAGGCAAGGAAAGAGGGAGAGAGAGAAAATATGATAGAGAGCAAGAGAAAGGAGGAAGTGAGAAGAGAAATATATCAATAGAGAACGTGAGGGAAAGAAGGAAACAGAAATATAGATGAACAAAGAGATAAAGGGACAACAAAAGAGAGGGAGAAGAAAAAAAAGGGGAATGAAGAAGAAGAGAGAGGAATGAATAAAGGAGAGAAGAGGCAAGGGAGGGAGGGAGAATAGAGAAAGAGGGTGGAGAGGGAGAGGGAGGTTGAGAAAGAAATAATATAATAAAGGAGAGAGATAGAGAGCATGAGAGAGAGCAAGAAAAAGAAGGGAGATAGAAAAAAGATCAAGAGAGATAGATAAAGAGAGGGATAGAGGGTGAGAGGGATGGAGGTAAAGAAAGAAAAGTGATAGTGAGAAAGGATAGAAAAAGTGATGGAATTAGATAGAAAAGGATATATGGAGGGATAGAAGTGAGAAGTGATAGAGCTAGGTGGAATAATGGGGGAGTGAGGAGGTAAACTGAGAGATAAGAAAGAGATAGAGAGAGTATGAGATAGGTAGATAGTGGGTGAGAAAGACATTGAGAGTACAAGCTAAAGTGGGAGAGAGAAAGTGAGATAGTGGGTTAGTGTTAGATTGTAGGAGAGAGAGGGGAGAGTATGATAATAGAGATAAATCTGGAGAAAAGGAGAGCAAGATTGTGTGAGAGAGAGAAGAGCTAGTTAAAAAACAGAGACCTTAAAAATAGATTGAGATGGAGGGAGGATGGGATTGAGGTGGAGAGAGAGAGAAAAAAAAATAATTAGAATTGAGTGAATAAAGATATAGAGAATGAGAACGACAACATGTGAGAGGGGGAGAGTGTGAGCAAGGGAGTGTTGAAGAGAAAGTTAGAGAGAGAGCAAGAGTAAGAGAAAGTACCAGAGAGAGGTAGAGTGCTAGAAAGATTTAGGGATAAATATAAGGGAGAGCGAGAGGGAATCCAAGAAGGTTATAAGCAGAGGAAAGGATGGAGAGTGGGTGAGAGGGAATGTGTGTGTGTGAGAGAGAGACAAAATCAAAGGGATAGGAACAGATAAAGAGAGAATGACAAAGATAGAGTGAGAGAGATAGAGTGAGTAAGATGGAGAGAAAAGAAAGAGAACAATTGAGAGATGAAGAGAGGGAGGGGAGAGGAAGAGAAACATTAAGAAGATATAGTGAGAGAAAAGAGAGAGAGAGAGAGTGAGAGAAGTGAGAAAAAGAGAGAGCAAAAGAATGAAGGGAAACAGAGTGTGGGAGAAGAGAAAAATAGAGTGAAAGAAAGAGTGTGAGGAAGGGAGAGAGAATAAGTAAGAGAGAGAATAGAGAGAGAGTAAGGTGGGAGGGATGGAGGATGGAAGAGATGAAGAGAGTGCAAAAAAATAGATATATAAAGAAATATTGTGAGAGAGAGGGGGAAGAAGCAAGAGAAAGCGAGAGAGGGAGAGTGACGAGAATGGGGGGAGAAAGAGCAAAAAAATAGATATATTAAGAAATATTGTGAGAGAGATGGATAGAGAGAAGTATGGGAGTGGGAGAGAAATTGGGAGAGGAATAGGGAGAAGGAGGGAGGGAGGGAGGGAGGGATACAAGGAGGCAAAGAGAGAAGGAGATAGAGAGGAAGTGAGAAAGAGTTAGATAGACAAAGTAAGAGGGGGAATGAGAGAGAAAAAATGGGATAAAAAGGGAGAAAGAAAGATAGAGGGATCAGGAGAAATAGTATAAATAGTGAGTGACATTAGCAAGTGAGAGAAAGAGAGGAATAGTAAGAGAGATATAAGGTGAGACAGAGAGAAAGAGAGGGAGGGAGAGGGCTTGTTTGTGTGTGAGAGAGGTTGAGGGAGGAAAGAGAGGGAGGGAGAAGGAAGGAAAGAGAGCAAGCAAGAAGGCGGGAGATAAAGAAATAGAAATGATCATGAGTAGGAGAGAGAAAGAGATAGAGCGAGTGAGGGAAAATAAAGGGAGAACATATTTTCTTACTCTCTTCCTCCTGCTTTATTCTTTTCTCTCTCACACTCTCTTTATCCCTATCACTTTCTATCACTCATATTTGCTCTCTCTATCTCTCTCTAACTTTCTATCCCTCTCCCTCCCTATCTTTTGTTTTCTCTTCCTTGCCTTCCTCTATCTCTCTCTTTTTCCCTCCACATTTCTCTATGACTCACTTCCTCCATCCCTCCCTTAATTCTTTCTCTATCTCTCTCTTGCACCCTATGTCATTCTTTATCCAACTCGCTCTTTCTTTCTCTTACTTCATTTTATTTTCTTTCTATAAGCTCTCGTTCTTTCTCTCCCATTATCGCTCCTTGTCTCTTCAATTCACGTTCACTCTTACTCCCTCACTCTCCTACTCTCTTTCTATCATTTAATGTTAAATTTTCCTATCTCTTACTCTCCCGTTCTCTATTTTGTTGCTCTCTCCTATTTCTCTTACTCCTTTCACTCTTTCTATCCATTTATCCAGCACTCTCTCTTTCTCTCTTTCCCTCTTCACATTCTATTCCCTCACTCTCTTATATCTTTATTTATCTCTCTCTCCCTCTCTCTCGCTCGCACTCTCTCTTCAATATCTCTAACATCTTCCTTCTATCTCTCTCTTGCATAATCTCTCCCTTTTTGCTCTCTCTCTCACTTTTTGTTCTATCTTGCTTTCTTTTTCTCTCGTACTTTCTATCTCTCTTGTTCTTTCATTTATTGCTCTCTGTTATGGCTCTTTGGTCTCTGTCTCCTGTTATTCCACAAAGTTTTTCTATCACTCTCTCTATTTCTCTCTCTCTTTCTCTCTTTCTTCGTTCTCTCACTCTCTTCATTTCTCTCTCTCCCTCCCTCCCTCCCTCCCTCTCCATCTCTCTCTCTCTAACTTCCCTCTTTAACTTCTCTCTAACTCACAGTACACAAACACACACACTCTCTCTCACTATAACTCTCACTCTCGCTCTACCTTTTTCCTATTCAGCTTCCTTCCATTCTCATTTTCTCTCTCGCTCGAACACTCTCTTCTCTTTATATTTCTCTCTCTCCCTCTATTGCTCCTCTATATTGAATTTTACTTTGGCTCTTACCCTCTCTCACTCTCTTTCTCTTTCTCACTCACTATTCTACCTCTATTTCTGTCTTTTTGTTCCTTCCTCTCTCTAATCTTTCTCGCTCCCCTCTATCTCTCTCAATTTCTCATTATCTTGCTTTCTCTTCTAGCACTCCTACTTCTTTATCTCTTTGTTTACTCTTTCTTTTTCTTTATCGCTCTCTCTCTTTTTCTCACCCTTCACTTTATCTTCGTATTGCTCTCTTCTCTCCCTCCCCTTATCACACACTCTCTCTCACTATTTCTCACTTTCTCTTATGATTTTCTTTCTCACTTCTTCCCTTCTATTTCACTCCCTCCTTCTCTCACACACACATCTTTATCTCTCTTTCTCACGCACTCTCTCTAACCCTCTCTTTCCTCACTCTCTCTTTTGTTTCTATTTCTCACCTATTCTATCTTTCTTGCCCCTCTCTATCACTTAAGATAGAGATGATTGAGAGAGTGTGTGGGATGGAAACGAGTTGAGATAGAGAATAATGAGAGAGAGATAGAGAGGGTGTGATGAAGAGAGAAAGAATGGAGAGAGTAAATGGAGAGTTAGGTAGAGATTTATAGAAAAAGGGAAAGGGTCAGTGAATAGAGAGTGATCATGGAGTGAGAGGGAAAGAGTGAGAAAGAGAAAGAGAGAGCCTGAGAGTGATATAGAAAGAGATAAGAGTAAGATAAAGATTGAGATGGAGTAAGAAAAAGAGAGGGAGATAGAGGAAGGGAGGGGTACTAAGAAAGGAAGAGAGGGGAAGATAGAGAGGGGGAGAAAGTGTGGATGCGAGAGAGGGAGCAAAATATAGAAAGAGATAGAGTGAGTGAGAGGGACAAAGCAAGAGAGTGTGAGAGCGATGGAGAGAGAGGAAGAGCGTGGGAGTAGGTAGGGTGTGAGAGAGAGAGAGAGCAATAAGGATAGGGTGGGCGTGCAAAAGCGAGCAAGCGATAGAGGGAGATATATCAAAAGAGTGAGGGGGCCATGGGGAGATGAATCAAGAGAGATCGAGAAACAAGAGTTAGAGAGATAAATAAGATGGCAGGAGATAAGTATACATAGTGAGAGAGAGCGTGAAGGAAAGAGAGAGAGTGTGTGAGAATGAGCAAAGAAAGAGAGAGAGTGGGTGATTGAGAAGAAAGAGCAAGGTTAGATGAGATTAAGAGAGGTGGAGCGAGTTAAGGATAAGGAGAGAGTGAGGTGCAAAAGAGAGGGAAAGAGAAGAGCAATAGATAGAAAGAGAGAGTGAGAGGTCAGAGAGGGAGGCGAGAGAGAATGAGATTGACTTGAATAGAGTGAGACATAACTAGATTAATGTAGACTGAGAGAGAGGGTGAGAGGAAAAGGAGAGTGTGGGAGAAAAGAGAAAAGGAGGGAGAATCTATGAGAAGATTGAGAGAATATTGAGAGGCAAAGAAAGGGAGAAAGAGAGAGAGAGAGAGCAAGAGAAAGAGAGAGTAATAAAGAGCAAGTGTGAGAAAGATAGGGAGAGTGGGATAGAGCTAGAGGTAGAATGAAAAGAAAAGAAAGATTAACTTAGAAAAGGAGGAAGAGATAGTGAGAGAGATGAGAGAGAAAGAGGGAGAGAGCTAGAGAGAGTGAGAAAAAATAGTGAGAGGGAGGAAGAGCTAGAGGGAGGGTGAGAAAACAAGAGAGAAAGAGAGAAGAAGAGAAGGAGAGAGAAGGAGAGGAATGGTGAGAGAGGTAAAAAAGATGGGGGAGAGTGAGTAATAGAGAAGGGAGAGAGGGAGAGATTAAGAATAGAGAGAAGACTGGTAGATCAGGAGTGATAGAGATTGGGAAGAGTAGAAGAGAAAGAAAAAATAATTAAGGGGAAGAATAAGACAGCAAGGAAAAGAGGGGGCGAGTGAGACAAACAGAGCGAGAGGAGCAAGAGATAAAAGAAGGGAACAGAGGGTGAGAGAATGGTTTAGTGAATAAGAAAGGGAGAGATAGGACGACCAAGAGAGAGAGTGAGAATCAGAAGGATATGAGCACAATAAAGAGATTGACAAAGAGAGGAAAGATAGTGAGAGAAGAGAGAGTAAGAGTGAGTGAGAGAGGGAGGGGAAGGAAGAGCGAGGGAGAGAAAATAATGAAGTGAGAGATTGTTAGAGAAATATAGAAGGATATGGAGAGAAAGAGAGATAAAGCGGGGGAGAACAAAATAGAGAGAAGAGAGAATGACATAAGAGGGTGAGAGAGAGCAAGAGTAATGAAAAGAGAGATTCAAAGAGCAAGGGAGGCATAGAGAAAAGAGAGAGGGATAGAGTGAGAAGAAGGGAAAGAATGACTGAGGGAGATATGGAGAGAGAATGAGACATAAAAAGGGAGGGAGGGAGAGAGAGGTAGAAAGAGTGGGGTAGATAGGGAAGGAGAGGGACAGAGGGCGAGGGACATAGGGTGGGAGGAATGGGAAGAGAGAAGAAAAAGGGAAGAGTGAGAGGATAAATAGAGAGTGCAGTGATGAAAGAGAGTGAGTGAGAGAAAACAAGAGCGGGAGCAAAAGAAAGAGGAAGATAGAGGATGAGAAAGAGAGAGAGATAGTTAAAGGGAGATATTGATTGCAATAGAGAGTGAGAGAGAACTTGAGAGAGGTAGGAGCGATAAAAACAAAGGAAGAGAGAGGGATCGACAGAGAGAGAAAGTTTGAGGGAGGGAGGGTGAGAAAGATTGTGTGAGAGATAAAACAAGAGGGTGTGAGAGATATTGAGCAATAGATGGAGAGTGAGACTAAGAGGGAGAGTGAGGGAGAAAGATGAAGAAAGAAGGGAGATAGAGTAAGATAGAAGGAAAGGATGGAAGGAGGGAGAAAGAAAGAGAGAGCAACAAATAGGAAGATAGAGGGAGAGTAAGAGAGAGGGAGATATAGATAGTGATGAAGAGAGAGTGAGGAGGCCTAACATATATAGAGATAAAGTGGAAGTGAGAATGGGGTGACAAAGAAAGAGAGTGTAAAAGAAAGGTGAAGAGATTAAAAATGAGTGCGAAGGATGTAGAGCAAGAGAAAAATAGTAAGAGAGGGAATATAGATATTGTGAGAGAAAGAGAAAAAGAAGGGAAGGTGGGAGGGAGGGAGGGATGGAAATAGAAAAGTGCGAGCTAGAGAGAAGTATAGAATGAGAGAGGAAAGAGGGAGGGAGAGATGGAGAGTTGAGAAAGAGGGGGGATAAGGGGGATAGAGAGGTTGTTAGTGCAAGAGATATAAGAAAGGAGAGAAAGAGCACAAGAAAAAAAAAGAGAGAACTGAGAGCAAGAATGGTAGATGAAGAGAAGGAGGTAAGGTGAGAAAGGGAGAGAGTGACAAAAAGGAACATGATACAGAGATTTAAGAGAGAGGAGATTGAGGGAGAGAGTTTGAGATAGTGATATAGAGTGGGGGTTGAGAGGGAGAGAGATGGGAGAGAGTGGGAGACAAAGAAAGAGGTAGGGATCGGTCCAGTGACTAAGGGTTGAGCAGTATTCGTTGATCAACTCCAGCCTCCCTAAAACAGGGGGATAATTCATGAAAGGTAGGCATGAGGAGGCGAGCTTAACTCGTTAGGAATTCTCCATCTGGTGCGAACCAGGGACTTGATTCAAGGTTTCTCTGGGTCCTTGGACATTCTTAATTCATTTTAAAATGATTTGAAAATGAAGTCTGAACCTCTGTCCATGAACAACCTAACTAAAGATGAAGGTAACACAACGTTTGTCTTGGGAAGAGCTCGAAAGGCTCTGAAATAGTCTAATCAAGAAAAATCATATCTATTCCAACCGTCCTTTTTACCCGGATATGGATCTCAATAAGGTTTGCTCCGCACCTCTATGGAATTGAATTCTACCACTTGGAAATGTGAGGCCAGTTGGTCTCAAAAAGAGAGCAGGTCTCTTGTAGCCGATCCATGGCCGACTCTTTCCCTAGACTACTAGACAGAAAGCTAGCATTAGGTCTAAAGATGAGTTGGCTGGAACCCACATCGTTCTTCTTGATTGTCAAGTAGCAAAGAAAAAGAAGATGTGAACTTAACAGTAGGAATTGGGTATAGAGCTCCTTTCCTTGTCTTTAGCCCAGGACCCAGCCCGTATATTTCATAACATTTCATTCAAACAAGAGGATGAACGAGACTCTATTGGTTTTATCGCCATCTCCTAATGCAGATCGAACAATAAATCTTGTTGAATTCTCTGGTTATGATACTAGCAAGAGTCCTGTTCTTCTCCTCTCGATCCTACTTGCCACAACTCATTATATCGATACCATAGGTTCCCATACCCATCAGAGATGACACTCAAGACGAGGACAAAGATTGGATAAGATTCCATCAAGTAGCTGTCATCCATTAGTTGGTCGGCTGGGTTTCACACTGGGGGCAGAGCCATACTGGAGGAGCTACAAATCCAATTTCAGAAGCCTCCTTCTTACTTCTGAAGGGAAACGGAAGAATTCCGATTTGTTTTGGACAATCAAGACTTGAGGTTCTCGGATTGAGATACGCTAATTAAGCATAAATCTATAGAGACGACAGGTCATAACGGTAAGAAGAGAAAGTCACAAAAAAGGTCCTTATTGTACTCAAAAGAAAAAAGAGAAACTAGCAAGCTAGCCTCTATAATTTATATGCTTCTCTTCTAAAGAGCAAAAATGCTTTGATGCAAACTAGCACCGAACCACCTTACCAAACTCAAAATTTGTATTGCACACAACACGGAAACATGGTGAGGGTAATCTCGTCTTTTATATTCTCAAAAGGCAGCCAACAAAACCCAGAGACGGCAGATTGGTATGCCAAAGCCAAAATACGAGGTACTGTCATCCAAACAGAATTGATAGGAGGAGAAATTTTTGCGATAAGTATAGATAAAGCAGAAGAAAACCTCTATGGGACAAACTCAGTCCAGGTCAAACACTCTTCCTGTGAACCCGAAGGGTACATTACTCACTTAGTGTGTACCATAAAAAAGTTATAGACTAGAGTATAGAAGAGTGGGGAGCAGGAGAATCATATTACAGAAGGCCACTGTGTGAATTTCTTTCTCTTGGAAGAATCATGCTACAGATAGAGTAAGAGTATAGAAAAAGAGGAAGAAAGAGGGTGGGTGAGTCATTGAGGAAGATCGTAGGAGGGAGAGAGAGAGAGAGAGAAAATGGTAGAGATCAAGATCATGGAAAAGAGATGAAAGAGAGAGAAAAAAGGAGGCATAATAAGAGATGGAGATGGAGGGAGGGTGTGAGGGAGAGAGACGGAGTGAGAAAAAAGTGGGAGAGAGAAATAGAGAGAAAGAGAGAGAATGAGGGTGAGAGCAATAGAGTGGGAGAGAGCAAAAGAGAAGAGTAAGAGTGTTAGAGAGAATGAAAGAGATAAAGGAACATAGAGATAGTGTGAGAAAGGTGGGAGAATGCTGAGAGAAAGGGAGATAAAGAGATAAAGGGCAAGCGAGTGCGAGAGAGGGAGGGATGGAGAAAGAGGGAGTTCGAGAGAGAAAGAGAGAGAAAGAGTGAAAGGGAGAGATTGTGGGAGGAGAGAGGGATAAAGGGAGAGGATGTGAGGGACAAGGAGAGAGGGATAAAGAGAGAGAAAGAGGAAGTAGAGAGATAAGAGTTTGAGAGAGAGAGTGAGAGAAGAGAGGAGAGTAAGAGTAGAAAGAGTGGAAGATAAATAAAAAGAGAAAGTTATTTAAAGAGAGGATGAGATAGTAAAAAAGATGGAGAGAGAGAGAGACAAGGTAGTGAAGACAAGAGAGATCGAGAGAAGCAAGAAATTGAGAAAGAGAGGGAGAGAGAGAAAGGGAGAGGGAGAGATAGTGCATGAGGGAGAGACAAAGACAGAAGATGAGAGGAGGGTGTAGAGGGAGAGAGAAGCTCGTGATAGAAAAATATGAGGGAGAAGAGAGAGTAAAATAGTCTAAGCAAATGAGACAAACAAAATAAAGACGAGAGAGAATAACATTGAGAGAGAATGAAAGAGTGAGAGAGCAAGATAGAACCTCTGAGAAAGAGAGAGAATAAGAAATGGAGAGTGAGCTAGGAAGAGAGAGGGAAAGGATAAAGGTAGAGAGTGGAGGGTAGAGAATGCACGGGAGGGATAAGTTATGAGAGATGATGACATAGAGAGGGAGAGAGAAAGAAGAGCATGAGAGTGAGCTAGAGTGAAGAGAGAGCAAGAGCAAGAGATAAAGTAAGAGAGTGAAAGGGTAAGAGTGCAAGAGAGAGGTGGGGGAGAGGAGAGAGAAAGAGGAGCGGAGAAAGTTGGTGAAGCAGGAAGACAAAGTAAGAGAGAGAATGAGATGAAGAGGGAGAGAGATAGTGAGATAAAGATATAGAGCATAGCGAGTGAGTGAGAGAGAGAGAGAGTAAGAGGGAGAGTGCAAGAAAGTGATTGTGAGTGATATTTGAAGCGAGAGAGAGCAAGTTGGAGTGATCGGGTAAGCGAATAGTAAGAAAGAGTGAGAGAGAGAGACAATCAAGTGAGGAAGATAAACAAGGAAGTGATTATCTCTCCCTCCCTTCCTTTCTCTCTTCCTCTCTTTCTTTTTCTCACTCAATCTCTTTCTCCTTCTATCACTCTTTCACCCCTCACTTTCTGTCTCGCTTTTGTCACTTTATCTTTAATTTTTCTTCTCTCTCTCCTACAATCGCACACTCTCATTGGTCGCTATCATCACTCATTTCTTTAGCACTCCCATCAATCTCTATGTTTCTTACCCTTTCTTGCTTTTGATCCCTTTGTCTATCTCTCATCTATATGAGAGATATGAGAGATAGACAAGCAAGTGAGGAAGATAAACAAGGAAGTGATTATCTATCCCTCCATTCCTTTCTCTCTTCCTCCCTTTCTTTCTCTCAATCAATCTCTGTCGCCTTCTATCACTCTTTCACCCCTCACTTTCTGTCTGGCTTTTGTCACTTTATCTTTAACTTTTCTTCTCTCTCACCCACTATCGCACACTCTCGTTTGTCGCAATCTTCACTCATTTCTCTAGCACTCCCATCAATCTCTATGTTTCTTACCCTTTCTTGATCTTGATCCCTTTGTCTATCTCTCATCTATATGTTTCTCTTCTTCTCTCTAACCATCTCTTAGCCTTCCATTTCTCCCTTTCTCTCTTTTCTTATGTTATCTCTCTTCTCCTTCTCTCTACAATTCACTCATTCATGCCTTCCATCTCACATTCACTCCCTCCATCTCTCTCCTTCCATCTTGTCCTCTTTAACTCTCCTTCTCTTTCTCGCTCTCTCTCTCCCCCTCTCTCTCATCACCTCTCTCTCCTTTCATCTCTCTCACTCTCCCTTTACATATTCTCTCATTTAATCCATCCTTTCCCTCACTCTATTTTGAGCTCTCCCTCTTTCTAACACACACACTCTCTCTTTCTTTCTCTCTATCTTATTCTCTATATGTCCTTCCTCTCTCCCTTTTTATCTCTCCTCTTGCCTTCCTCCCCCTTATCCGAAGGAGAGTGAGAGAGAGACTAAAGAGAGAAGAGACAAAAGGGAAGAGAGAGAGAGAGAGTGGTATTAAGGGAGGGAAGGAGGGATAAACACAGAGAGAGGAGTGAGAGAGGAGCTAGATGGAGTGAAGGGGAGATTAAGAAGAGGAGAGTGGTAAAGAGAGAGAGGAGAGATTGTTTGAGAAAGAGGAAAGAGTAAGAGAGAGAGAAAAGAAAGGACGGAGGAGAGAAGTAGGGAAGAAGGGGGAGGTGGGAAAGAGTTAGATAGAGAGAGTGGGAAAGAGAGAGAGAGAGAAAAAAAAAAGAGGAAGCATTAGAATAGAGAGAGTGTGTGCATGAGTATGAATGAAATAGATAGAGATGAAGGGAGGGAGAGGCATAGAACTTGACAGAGAGAATATGACAAAGAGAAAAATAGAGAGGGAGAGAGTCAGAATGAGAGAGATAGACCAAGGGAGAAAGAGCAAGCAGGAGAGATTAGAAAAAAAGGGAGAGAAATGGAGAGAGAGATGAGAAAGATCAAGAGAAAGTAAGAAGGAAAGGAAAAATGTTAGAGACAGTGATGTACAAAATGAAAGAGAGAGTGAAGTGAGAGAAGGAAAGAGAGAAAAAAAATGAAAAGATAAAAATAGTGTAAAAGAAGATGGAGGGTGAGAAAGGGAGAGAGAGATAAAGAGAGAAAGAAAGAAGAGAGAGCTAGTGAGGGAGGAAGAGAGAGATGAAAGGCATGCGAGAGATAGGGAGAGATAGTGGGGGAGGGAGAGAGGGGAAGAGAGGAAGATAGAGAGAAAGGGAGAAGAGAAGAAGAAATAATCGAGATAGTGGGAGAGAGGGAGAGAGAGAGGGATAGAAAGACTGAAAGACAGATAGAAGAGTGAGATACCCTCCCTTTCTCTTCTTAACCCTCTCGATACTCTCTCATTCTTTCTTCTGCTCTCTCTCACTGCCTCTCTCCCTCTCCCTCTCTCTCTCTCACTCAACGTCTTCCTCTCACTCACTCACTTTTTCTCTTTCTTCCCTTAGTCACTCCTCTCTCTATATATCTCTCATTCTCTCTCTTATTATTACTCCCTCTCTCTTATCTTTCTCGCCCCCCTCTATCTCTCTCTTTTTATCATTCTCTTGCTCTCTTTTCTATCACTCTTACTTCCCTCTCTTTCTTTGCTTATTCTTTCTCTTGCTTTATCGCTCACTCTCTTTTTCTCACCTTTCACTCTATTATTATATTGCTCTCTTCTCTCCCTCTTCTTATCTCTCTCACTATTTCTCACTTTCTCTTACGCTTCATTCTCTCGCTTTGTCCCTCTCTATTTTACTCCCTCCCTCCCTCTCTCACACAGATCTTTATCTCTCTTTCTCACACACTCTCTCTCACTCTCTTCCCTTACTCTCTCTTTTGTATTTATCTCTTGTTCTAACTTTCCCGCCCCCTCTCTTCCACTCAAGATAGAGAATGTTGAGAGAGTGTGTGGGATGGAGAGGGGTTGACATAAAGAATAATGAGAGAGAGAGAGAGGGTGTGATGGAGAGAGATAGAGAATGGAGAGAGAGAAGAGAGAGAAAGAGTAAGTAAATGGAGAGTTAGGTAGAGATTAATTGACAAAGAGAAAGAGTGTGTGAATAGAGATTAATGCATGCTGAGAGAGGGGGTGAGAGGAAAAGGCGAGAGTGGCAGAAAAGAGAAAAGGAAGGAGAATCTATGAGAAGATTGAAAGAGAGAAATATGGAGAGGATACAAAAGGGAGAGAGCGAGAGAGAGCAAGAGAAAGAGGGAGTAATAAGGAGCGAGAGTGAGAAAGATAGGGAGAGCGGGATAGAGCTAGAGATGGAAAGGAGTGAAAATGAAGATTGAGCTAGAAAAGAAGGAAGAAATTGTGAGAGAGATGAGACAAAGAAAAAGAGAGAGAGCTAGAGAGAGTGAGAAATAAATCATGAGAGAGAAGAGAGAGGGTGTGGGAGGGAGGTAGAACTAGTGAGAGAGTAAGAAAGTAAGAGAGAAAGAGAGATGAAGTGAAGGAGGGAGAGAAGGAGAGGAATAGTGAGAGAGGTAGAAAGAGAAGGGAGGGAGAGTGAGTAAATTAGAGGGAGAGAGGGGATGAGAGTGAGAATAGAGAGAAGAGATGGAGATCAAGAGTGATAAAGAGTGGGAGGAGTGGTAGAGAAAAACATAACAATTAAGGGAGAGAGAAAGAGAGTAAGGAAGAGAGGGAGGAGTGAGCGAGGGAAAGAGAACGAGGGGCGCAAGAGATAACGATGGGGAAGAGAGGGTCAGAGAATGGTATAGTGAATGAGAAGACCGAGAGAGAGTATGAGAATAAGAAAGATATGAGCAAAATAAAGAGATTGACAGAGAGAAGAGAGGCTAAGACGGAGTGAGAGAGGGAGGAGAAGGAAGAGCGAGGGGAGAAAATGATGACGGGAGAGATAGTAAAATAATTAAAAAAGGATATAGAGAGAAACATAGATGAAAAGAGGGAGTGAGGTAGGAAGCGAGCAATAGTGAGGAAGGGAGTGATCAAATGAGAGAGAGAGGGCATGAAAGGGGAGAAGAGAGAGAAAAGAGATAGAGAAGAGACAGAATATGGATGGAGAAAATTAGTGAGATTGGAACAGAGAGGAATAAATAATAAGAGAAACAGAGAAAAAATAAGATTGGGAGGGAGAGAGATAAAGAGATATTGAAAGAGTGAATGAGAGAGAGGGAAAAAAAGTAGACAAAGTTATAGGAATAGTGGAGAGAAGGTGAGAACAAGGTTGAGGGAGTGTGAAAGAGAGAGAGGGAGAAGGAGAGAGAGGGAGTCGAGAGAGATAGAGGGTAGAATGGGAGTACAGACAGTGAGAAGGAAGGGGAGAGAGAAATATGAACAATATAGAGGGAAGTAAAAGAAAAATTTTTGGTGAGGACAAGAGAGTGAGAGAGGACCACAAAGTAGAGATCTTAAGAGAGAGGAAGGGAGGGAACAAATGAGGGAGTGAGAGAATAGGGAGTAGATGGAAAGTCTGAAGAGATAGAGAGAGAGCGAGAGGGAGATAGAATGTAAGGATGCGCAAGAGAAGAATAGAAAAAAAGACTTGATAAAAATTTTAAAAATTTGTAGAAGTGAATATGTGAGAGGTATCCAACTAAAGTGAGGGAGAGTAGGTGAGTGGCAAAGCAAGTGTGTGTTTTTGAGAGAGAGAGAGAGAGCGAGGAAGTGAGATAGATATAGAATTAGTGAAAGAGAGTCAGGGGGAAAGGATAACACTTGCAACCAAGAAATGTAAACAAAGAAGCGAGAAAGTGGGAAAGATATAGAATGAGTGAGAGACAGTGCAGTGGGAAAGGATAACTCTTGCTACCAAGAGATGTAAATAAGCAAAGAGAGAGTGCGAGAGAGAGAGAAAGAGAGAGGATTAGAGATAGTGAGAGAGCGCGAGAGAGGAAAGAAAAGATAGTAGGAAAAGAGAAAGATAGATGTAGGGAGATAGGGAGAGGGATAGAACAAGAAAGAGAAGTTTCAGAGAGAAAAAGAGAGGGGCAGATGAATAAGAAAGGGAGAGGGAGAGAGAGTTAAAGTGGGGAAGAGAGGGGCAGATGCAGATGAATAGGTAAAAGTAGGAAGCAAAAAAGAGATTTAAAGAAAGGGTTGGAGGGGAAGAAAGAGAAGAATGATTAAAGATAATTCATGAGAGGTTTTGGAGGTATGTATGGAGTTAGAGTGGGGTAGGGATGAGAGATAGAGAAAGAAGTGGGTGGGAGTGGGGAGAGAGAGATCGAGCAAGAAGTGAAATTGATAGAGAGCAAGTGACAAAGAATGAGAGAAAGGAGCAAGAGAGATAATAAAAGAGAGGGAGAGAGAGAGGGTGAGAGAGCAAGATATGGAGAGAGGGAGGGATAAAGTGAGAGGGAGAATAATATAGCCAGATAGAGGGAGAAAGATAGAGAGTGAGAGAATTAGATTGAGCTAGAGAAAGAGAGGAAGAGAGAGCTTGAGAGATATATAGAAAGAGATATGTAGAATAAGAAATAGGGAGAAAGGAATGGAGAGAGGTAGAGAGTGCAAGAGATAGAGAGGTAAAAGAGATGGTGAGAGAGACTCAAAAAGAAAGAGTGGAAGAGTTAGTGAGAGAAAAAGAGAAGAGCAAAGGAGAGAGAGTAAGATTGTGATGGAAGACATGATTGAGATAGAGAGAAAGAGAGAACTAGATGTGGATGAGCTGGAGAGAGAGAGGAGCAAGAGTGAGAGAAATATGGAGGGAGTGAAAGAGAGAGAGGGAAGAGAAACATAAAATGATAGAGAGAGGTTGGTGGAGAGGGAGGGAGAGTAAGAGAAGAAGGGCAACGGGAAAGAGAGAGGGAGAGGAAAAAGACAAGAATGAGACTTAGAGAGTTGAGAGAGAGAGGGAGGGTGAGAAAAAGGGAGAAAGATATAAATAAAGGAAAGAAGCGGAGAGAGGGAGAGCTATGTAGAGGTAGAGAATTGAAGAGGATGGGAGAGAGGCAGAGAGTGTAAAATTGAGAGGGACAGGGAGAGTGGGAGTGAGAGATCGAGAAAGAGTGTGAGACTTTTAGAGTGAGGAAAAGGAGCAAAGAAGAGAGACGAAGAGAGAGTGTAAGCATAAAAACAAGGGAGAAGAATAAGCAAGAGAAGGGAGAGGGAAAGAGAGGAAGGGAGGGAGTAAGAGATAGAGAGAGGAGGGAGAGAAAAAAATAAAGGGGAGAGAAAATGGTGAGCCCACTAGGGATAGAGTGAGAGAAAGTGAAAGATCAAGAGATAGGAGGGATAGAGAGTTGTAGATTGAATGAGAGTGATAGAGAGAGAGTGACAAAGGGATAAGAGAGATAAGGAAAGTGAGGAGAGAGGGATGGATGGTAGAGGAAGTTAGAGAATGGGAGAGGGAGGGTGAGATAGATAGAGAAAGTCATAGAGGGAGAGAGGAGAGAAAGAGAAAGAAAGAGATAGAGTGAATGAGGCTTGCAGAGATGGTGAAAGAGAAATGAAACGTTGGAGGGAGGATGACAGAGAGTACAGAGAAGAGAGAGATCAAGAGAGAGAGGGGGAGGAGATTTAGTGAATGAGAAGAAAGAGAGAGTTTGAGAGCAAGAGTGATCTTATAGAGAGAGCAGGAGAGGGCGAGGGAGAGATAGAGATGAAGAGAAAGTGAGGGGGAGAGGGAAGAGGGACAGAATAGGAATGTGAGTGAGAGCAAAAGATAGAGGGAGAGAGTGAGGGGAGAGAGAGCAAGCAAGAAAGAAGGAGGGAGCAGAGAGATATAAGGGATAAAGGGGAGGAAGGCAAGAGGATAGATAGAAAAAGAGAGAGAGAAAGAGAGAGGGACAGAGAGAGAATGTTATAGAGAGAAAGAAGGAGAGAGATTATGTGCAAGAGAGAGGGAGAGCACAAAACAGAGTGAGAAAAAGGATGGATCGAATGAGAGAATATAAAAAGAGAGAGCGAGAGAGATGAAAGGAGAGAGGGGTGATGAGAGAGAGCAAGAAAGAGAAGGAGAGTTAGAGAGGAGAGGATGGAAGGAGGGAGATGGAGGGAGTGAAGGAGAGATGGAAGGCATGAGAGAGGGAAAAGGAGAATGACGGAGAGAAAGAGAGAGAGAGTAAGAGAAGAGAGAGAAATGGAGAAATGGGGAGAGCAGAGAGATGCTGAGATAGAAAAAGAGAGAGAAACATATAAATGAGAGACAGACAAAGGAATAGAAAGCAAGAGATTGATGGGAGAGCTAGAGAAATGAAAGAAGATAGAGATAAATGAGAGTGTGTAATAGTGGGATAGAGAGAAGAAAAGTAAAAGATAAGGTAACAAAGGGGAGAGAGAAAGAAAGGGGTGAAAGAGGGATAAAATTAGAACCAGATTGAGTGAGAGAGAGAGAGAAGAGATGGAGAGATAAAGGTAGGAAGAGAGAAAGGAAGGGAGGGAGAGAAGAAGAGAGCGAGAAAAGAGGGTAGAAGTGGTAGAGGGAGGAAGATAGAGTGGATGGGAGAGGAAGAGGGAGAAGGGGCAAGAGAGAGTGGATGGGAGTGGGAGAGAGTAAGAAAGAGTGAGTTTGGGAGCGAGAGTGTAATAGAGTAGGAAGGAGAGTGAGAGAGAAAATGAGAGAAGAGACAAAGGGAGGAGATAAAAGAGAGAGAGGTATTAGGGGAGGGAAAGAAGGATAAACTCAGAGAGAGGAGGGAGAGAGAAAAGCTGGAGAGAGGGAAGGGAGATAAAGAAGGCAAAAAAGGTGAAGAAAGGGGAGAGTAAGAGAGAGTGAGAGAGAGAGCAAGGGAGGGAGAGAAGAAAGGAGGGAAAGGGGGATGGAGAGAGATAGTGAAAAAGATAAAGATAGAGTGAGAGACAAGGGAGGGAGTGGAGGAGAAAGGAGTAAAGTCATGAAGTTAGAAAGAAAGAAAAGCAGGGCAGGAGAGAGAGAAATAGAGTGAGAGAGACTAAGTGAAAATGAAAGTAAGAAATATAGAGAGTGCAAGAGAGAAGAAAAAAGATAGAAAGGAATGGTGAGGTAGCTGGATAGAAATATGGAGTGATCAAATAATGAAAGGATTGAGTTTGTGAGAAAGAGAGACTTAGGGAAGGAATGAGAGGGAATAAAGAAAGAGAAAGTGCTAGCAGGAATGAGAGAGTGTGGGATAGATTCAGAGAGGACAGGCTGTGGGAAGCTAGAGCAATAGAGATGAGTGAAAGATAAAGAGAGGAAAATAGTAGAGTGAGTGAGAGAGAGAGAGAGAGGAGATTGAGAGGGAGATAAGGAGAGAAAGGGAGGTGGTGAGTGGGATTGACTGAGAAGATAGAGAGAGAACTAGGAAGGTGTGGAAGTAAAAGAGAGTGGTAAAGAGAGGGAGTGCGGGATAGAGGGAGGGAAAGAGTGAGAGGAGTGAAGTAGAAGAGAGAGAACCATAGAAAAGAGAGTAAACAAAAAATAAGATTGAGAGAGCAGATAGTGAGAAAGAGAGAAAGAGGGAGGGAAAATAATAAAGAAGAGTGGAAGATGAATTAAGGTAGAGATAGAGGAGAGAGTGAGAGAGAAAGAACATGATCAAAAGATAGAGTAAGATGGAGAGTAAGAAGGGGAGCTAAGGAGAATGAGAGGGAGTGGGTGACAAGGAGAGAGAAGAGTGAGGTACATTAAGGAGACCTAGAGAGCAAGAATTAATGAGTAAGAAAGATAGAGGGAGGAAAGATTGAGTGAAAATGATAGTGGGCGTGTGAGAGACAACGAGAGAAAAATGTAGAGGAAATTAGAGAAAGAGAATCGTAATGACAGTTATAATAGGGAGAAGAGGGAGCAAGAGAAAGAATGGTAGAGGGAGAAAGAGCAAGAGGATCATAGTAGGGGAAGAGGCAGAGATTGCTGGAGGAAGAGAGGAAGTGAGTTCAAGAGAGAGAGAAAGAACATGCAAGGGTATGAGATGGAGAGAAAGTGATAGATAGAGCGATGGACAGAGAGAAAGTTTCGTGTAGTAGAGAGTGTGAGCAAGAGAGAGAGAAAGAGAGGTAAAGAGAGGGAAAGATCAGGATGGATAGAGAAAAGTTTGATAGTATGTGTGTGCGATAGAGAGTATGAAAGTGTGTGCGTGTGAGAGAGAAAAAGAAAGAGATAGAGAGAGAAAGAGAAGGGAGAGGGGGTGAGAGGGAAGGAGGGGAAGAGAGTGAGAGTGAGAGAGAGAGAAAATAAAATAGAGGGGAAGAGGAGAAAGATGGGGAACAACAGGGGAGCGAGAAATAAAACAAGAAAGAGCAAGAGATAATGAGATGCGTGAAATAGCGTTAGGTAAAAATAGAAGAATATATGTTGAAGAGAGAGAGAGTGTGTGTGCGAGATATTTCAAGAGAGTTAGAGTGAAAGAGAGGGATATATTTTGAGAGAATAAGAGAAAGAGAGAAGGAGAGAAAGAGAAGAGCGAAAGAAAAAGTGATAGAGGGAGGCAGAGAGAGTGATAATGAGAGATTTATAGAGAGAAAATAAAATAGAGGGGGAGAGGAGAAAGATGGGGAATAACAAGGGAGTGAGAAATAAAGCAAGAAGGAGGGAGATATAATTAGATGAGTGAAATAGGGTTCGGTAAAAATAGAAGAATGTATGTTGAAGAGAAAAAGAGAGAGTGTGTGCGAGATATTTCAAGAATAAGATAACATGAGAGAGGTAAAGTGAGAGAAATATATTTTAAGCAATAAGAGAAAGAAAAGAAGAGAAAGAGAATGGCAAGAGAAAGAGCGATAGAGCGAGGCAGAGTAAGTGATAATGAGAGATTGAGAGAGATAAATGTGAGAGTGAGAGGAGATAGAAGAGAGAAAGAAAGGGAGGCAAAAACTTATGGAATGACATAAGGAGAGAGAGGCTGATAGAAGGAAAGACAAAAGGAGATAAAAAAGAGAAAAAAAGAGATGTATGTTTGGTAAATAGGAAGAGAAAGAATGGGATGGATGGATAGAGAGAGACAAAAAAGGGAGAGGAGGAGAGAGAGCAAGAGAAAGATAGAGAGAGAAATAATAAGTGTAAGACCAAGGGAGAGAAATTGAGATAAAGAGAAAGAGAAAGAGAAGACATTGTGATATAGAGAGAAGAAAGGGTGTGTGAGAAAGAGGGAGTGATTATGAGAGAAAAGGAGATGGATTGATAGAGATGAGGCAAGAAAGATAGAGAGGAGAGTGAAAGAAGAGGGGAAAAAGGAAAAAGGGAGTAAGATAAATGTGGAGGGGGGGAAGAGAGATAGTAAGACTTGGAGTGGGAGGCAGAGAGAGTTAGGTGAAGAGCGAGCTAGAAAGAGATAGAGAGCAAGCAAGGAGCTGACAGGGAGAGAATAAGAGAGAGAGAGAGACAGGGAGGAGGTAGAGAGTGTGTGTGAGAGATGAATAAGGTAGAGATGGTTGGAGAGAGGGGAGGGAGAGATTGAGATAGAAAGCGAGAGAAAACTATAGAGGGAAGAGAGAGAAAGCGAGAGAATGATTGAGTGGGGAATAGTAAAGGAGGAAAAGAATAAGTGTGAGTAAAAGAGCAAGAAAGTCTGTGAAAGTGAGAGCTAAAGAGAAGGAAAGAGTTAGAGAAAAAGAGAGAGTGAAGGGGAGAGAAGGAGAAGAGAGAAAATAAAGAAAGGAGAGAAGAGGCGAGGGAGGGAGGGAAAATAGAGATAGAGGGAGGAGAGGGAGAGGGAGGTTGAGAAAGAAATAATATAACAAAGGAGGGAGAGATAGCATGGTAGAGAGCAAGAAAAAGAAGGAAGATAGAAAAATGATCAAGAGCGATAGATAAAAAGGGGGATAGAAGGTGAGAGGGATGGAGGGAAAGAAAGAAAAAAGATAGTGAGAAAGGTTAGAAAAAAGTGATGGAAATAGATTAAAAAAAGATATATGGAAGGATAGAGAGTGAGAAATTGATAGAGAGAGGTGGCATGGTGGGGGAGAGAGGAGGGAAAATGAGAGATATGAAAGAGATAGAGATAGTATGAGATAGGTAGATAGAGGGTGAGAAAGACTTTGAGAGTACAAGCGAATGTGGTAGAGAGAAAGTGAGATGGTGAGTCAGCGTAAGATCGTTCGGGAGAGAGGGAGGAGAGTGTGACAATAGAGATAAACATGGAGAAAGAGAAAGCAAGATTGTGAGAGAGAGAAGAAATATAATATGGAGAGAGAGCAGTGAGAAAAGAGCTAGTTAAAAAAAGAGAGACCATAAGAATAGATTGAGATGGAGGGAGGATGGGATTGAGGTGGAGAGAGAAAGAGAAAAAAAAGAAATAGAAGAGTGTGAATAGAGATATAGAGGATGAGAACGACAACATGTGAGGGGGGAGAGTATGAGCAAGGGAGTGTTGAAGAGAAAGTTAGAGAGTAAGCAAGGGTTAAAGGATATATAGAGAGTTACCCAAGAGTGATGGGGATAGGGTGAGACCAAGAGGGAGAGGGAGAGTGAGAGAGATGGGGAGACAGAGAAAGAGCTGGAAAGAATGACAAGGTGAAAGAAAGAGAGAGAAAGAGAGCAAGACAGATAGAAAGAGAGAATAGAGATGAGAGAGATAGGGAGAGAGGGAAGGAGGGAAAGGGGGATGGAGAGAGAGAGTGAAAAAGTTAAAGATAGAGTGAGAAACAAGGGAGGGAGTGGAGGAGAAAGGACTAAAGTGATGAAGTTAGAAAGACAGAAAAAGAGGGTAGGAGAGAGAGAGAGAGTGAGAGAGAGACTAAGTGAAAATGGAAGTAAGAAAGATAGAGAGAGCAAGAGAGAAGAATAAAGATAGAAAGGAATGGTGAAGTAGCTGGATAAAAATTTGGAGTGATGAAATAATGAGAAGATTGAGTTTGTGAAAAAGAGAGACTGAGGGAAGGAATGAGAGGGATTAAAGAGAGAGAGGGTGCTAGTAGGAATGAGAGAGTGTGGGATAAAAACGGAGAGGACATGTTGTGGGAAGCTAGAGCAATAGAAATGAGTGAAAGATAAAGAGAGGAAAATAGTAGAGTGAGTGAGTGAGAGAGAGAGAGAGAAAAGGAGATTGAGAGGGAGATAGGGAGAGAAAGGGAGGTGGGGAGTGGGATTGAGTGAGAAGATAGAGAGAGAACTAGGAAGGTGTGGAAGTAAGAGAGAGTGGTGGAGTGAGGGAGTGCGGGGTAGAGGGAGAGAAAGAGTGAGAGGAGTGAAGTAGAAGAGAGAGAACCTTAGAAAAGAGAGAAACAAAAAATAAGATTGAGCGAGCAGATAGTGAGAAAGAGAGAAAGAGGGATATATCATCAATTTAATTATAATAGATATATATTATAATTTATATATCTTCATTAATGTAATTAATAATTGATTAATCAAAATTTATTAGCTAATAAGTTAATAATTTAAAAAAAAAATAGATGATTACATAAGTTTTGTTACATACAGTTTCAACAAACATGGGCAGAATGGTCAATTCTCCAGCAACAACTATCAATAAGATATCCTAAATAAGCTCCCTCAAACAATAAGCCAACTTAATCTAATAATCTGTAAATTATCAAATTATCAGAATAATTTGTTTATCAGCAGATTATAAATAATCAACAGCTGTGCCAAACAGACCCTAAGTAGGACAAAGAGATTGAACAGTGTGAGAGAGATAAGGAATGATAAAAGCAAGATATAGAGAAAGGGGGAGAGAGATGAAATTTAAAAAATAACAAGAGAAGGAGAGAAAAGAAAAAAAAGTAAGTGAGAGTGAGAGACAAGGAGAGAGGTTGTATGAGAGACTAAGAGATGAAGAGAGATAGAGAAAGAGGAAATGAGAGAGAGAGAGGAATTGGAAGGATAAGGTGAGAGAGATCGAAAGAGGAATGGAGAGAGATGCAGAGGGGAGAAAGCGAGTGGCAGAATGAAGTGAGGATAGGTACGAGGGAGGGAGATATAATAATTGAGATATAGTAGGAAATGAGAAGGAGGGAGAGAGAAAGCAAGGAGGTGGGAGAAATAGGTATAGAGATAAAGTAGAAAAAAAGGTAGAAAGATTAAAAGGGAGAAACAATAATGTGGGAGAGAGTGAGAAAGTGAGCGTAAGAGATAGAGATTGTGATAGAGGGAGAGTGAAAATCTCTAGAAAGATAGGATGAGAAGTGAGAGAGAGGGAGGGAGAAGAATGGGAGTGTGGGATGAAGGGTGGAGGGACGGAGGGAGAGAGAGAGACCCTGAAAAGATAAAGCAAGAAGGTTAGAAGGTGAAGAGAGACCATGAAAAAGATAGAGCAAGAAGGAGAGAGTAAGAGAGATGAGCGATAGCGTGAGAGAGAGAGAGGAGGAGATAAAGTGAGTGGGAGTGAGAGAGCGAGAGGAGGAGATAAAGTGAGTGAGAGTGAGAGATAAAAAGAGAAGATTGAAGGAGAAAGGGGAAATGATACTTAAAAGAGAAAAGAGAGTGGAGAGAATGGAGAGATATGTAAGGAAGGACAAAGGATGGAGGGAGAGAGAGAATGAGAGATATGGGAGAGAGTGTGAGAGTGGAAGAGTGGAAGGTGAGAGAAGAAAGACAATAAGGGAGGAAAAATGGGAGGGAGAAAAGATGGAGAAATTCAGTGAAAGAGATTGCAGAAGTGGGGAAGGTAGAGATTAGAGTTTGATAGAGTTTGAGACAATATGGAAGAGAAAAAGGGAGAGAGAGAATAAGAGAGGGAGGGCGAGATAGGGAGAAGGATAATGAAAGGGAGGGCATCAAGGTGTATGAAGAGAAGAGAATACATAGAAATATAGTCAAAGAGATAAGGAAAGAAAAGAAGAGAGCAAAAAAGAGAGGGCAAGGGAGAGGGAGATAAAAAGAGAGCAATGGAGAGTGTGAAAGGGAGAGCCAAACAACGGTTAGCAAATAAATGATAGAGAGGAGAAGAGAGTGGTTGGGAGCACACTTAAGAGAGAGGAAAAATGGGAACAAGTGAGAGAGTGTGTGGGTGAGAGCAAGCAAGATAGAAAGGGGAGGAGGGAGAAAGACGGAGAATGAGAGGGAAAAAGAGAGTGGGGGAGAGAGGGAAGAGAGAGAGGTAATTAGGGAGGGATAGAGAGAAAGTAAGTAAGAGAGAAATGAGAGAGGGAGAGAATAAAGATAGTGATAAAAGAGAGAGGAAGCTGGAGATTGAAAAGGGTCAAAGAGAAAGAACAAAGGAAAGATGGGATAAAGAGATTAAAAGTGAGAGTAATAGTGAGAGAGAGAGAGTGGGAGGGTACAAGAGAGTTATTTTGAAAGGAGAAAGAATTGAAAGAGAGAGAGGGATGTAAATATATAGAGATAGGAGAGAGATGAGAGAGTAGGGAGGGAGTGAGCACATAGAGTGGGACAGAGAGGGAAGATAGAGAAGAGTTTGAAAAGAAAGAGAGAGATGAAAGCCTGAGCGAGTGATAGAGAAGGTCGAAGAAATAAGGGGGATGGTAGAAAATAGAGTTTGAGACACCATGGAAGAGAAAGCAAGGGAGAGAGAGAATAAGAGAGAGGGAAGGGGAGATAGGGAGAAGGAGAGTGAAAGGAGGGCATCAAGGTGTATGAAGAGAAGAGAATACAGAGAAATATAGTCAAAGAGATAAGGAGGGAAAAGAAGAGAGAGCAAAAAATAGAGGGCAAGGGAGAGGGAGATAAAAAGAGAGCAATGGAGAGTGAGAGAGGGAGAGCCAAACAATGGTTAGCAAATAAATGATATAGAGGAGGAGAGAGTGGCTAGGAGCACACTTAAGAGAGAGATGAAAAATGGGAACAAGTGATAGAGTGTGTGGGTGAGAGCAAGCAAGATAGAAAGGGGAGGAGGGAGGAAGACTGAGAATGAGAGGGACAAAGAGAGTGGGGAAGAGAAGGAAGAGAGAGAGGTAATTAGGGAGGGATAGAGAAACAAATAAGGAGGTTAAGAGAAAGTAAGTAAGAGAGAAATGAGAGAGGGAGAGAATAAAGATAGTGATAAAAGAGAGAGGAAGCTGAAGATTGAAAAAGGGTCAAAGAGAAAGCACAAAGGAAAGATGAGGATAGAGAGATTAAAAGTGAGAGTAATAGTGAGACAGAGAGAGTGGGAGGGAGCAAGAGAGATATATTATAAAAGGAGAAAGAATTGAGAGAGAGAGGGGGGATGTAAATATATAGAGACAGGAGAGAGATGAGATAGTAGGGAGGGAGTACAAAGAGTGAGAAAGAGGGAAGATAGAGAAGAGTTTGAATAGAAAGAGAGAGATGAAAGGCTGAGCGAGTGATAGAAAAGGTCGAAGAGAAAAGGGGGAAGGTAGAGAATAGAGTTTGATAGAGTTTGAGACACCATGGAAGAGAAACCAAGGGAGAGAGAGAATAAGAGAGAGGGAGGGGGAGATACGGAGAAGGAGAGTGAAAGGGAGGGCATCAAAGTGTATGAAGAGAAGAGAGTACAGAGAAATATAGTCAAAGAGATAAGGAGGGAAAAGAAGAGAGCAAAAAAGAGAGGGCAAGGGAGAGGGAGATAAAAAGAGAACAATGGAGAGTGAGACAGGGAGAGCCAAACAATGGTTAGCAAATAAATGATAGAGAGGAGGATAGAGTGGTTGGGAGCACACTTAAGAGAGAGAGAGAGGAAAAATGGGAACAAGTGATAGAGTGTGTGGGCGAGAGCAAGCAAGATAGAAAGGGTAGGAGGGAAGAAGATGGAGAATGAGTAGGAAAAAGAGAGTGGGGGAGAGAGGGAAGAGAGAGAGGTAATTAAGAGGGGATAGAGAAACAAATAAGGAGGTTAAGAGAAAGTAAGTAAGAAAGAAATGAGAGAGGGAGAGAATAAAGATAGTGATAAAAGAGAGAGGAAGCTGGAGATTGAAAAAGGGTCAAAGAGAAAGAACAAAGGAAAGATGGGGATAGTGAGATTAAAAGTGAGAGTAATAGTGAGACAACGAGAGTGGGAGGGAACAAGAGAGAGATATTTTGAAAGGAGAATGAATTGAGAGAGAGAGAGAGAGGGATGTAAATATATAGAGACAGGAGAGAGATGAGAGAGTATGGAGGGAGTGAGTACAAAGAGTGGGAGAGAGAGGGAAGATAGAGATGAGTTTGAATAGAAAGAGAGAGATTAAAGGCTGAGCGAGTGATAGAGAAGGTTGAAGAGATAAGGGGGAAGGAAGGGGGAAGGAGAGAGGGAAGGAGAGGGCACGAGAGAGTGAGAGAGAGATGTAGGGAATGAGAAAAGAGCTCGGGAGATAGATAAAAATAGAGGGAGAGAGAAAAAGAGCGTGTGAGAGCATTAGAGCGTGGTGATAGAGAATACGCTTGAGAGAGAGGTGAAAAGGGATGGAGGGAGGGAGAGTGAAATAGTGAGGGAGAGTGAGATAGAGTGAGAGAGTGAGAGAAGGAAGAAGGGAGAGCGAAGAAAGTAAGATAAAGAGAGAAAGACTATTAATAGAAATGAGAGAAACAATAGAAAAGAATAGAAGAAAGAGTGAGAGAGATAGATTGATAAAGAAAGCAAAAGAGACAGAGAGAAGGAGGTGGAGAGAGGGAGATAGAAGAGAGAGAATATAAGAGGTAAAGAGGAAGAGAGGATTAAGAGAGAGAGAAAAAGGGAGAGTGATATATCGAGAGGTAGGGGAGAGATGGAGTTAGTGAGGGACAGAGAGAGAATAAGATACATATGGAGAGGAAGAAACGAGACAAAGGGTCAGAGAGGGAGAAAGAGAGTGATGGGAGAGAGAGATTGAACAAGTGTGAGGGAGGGAGAGAGGGAGGGA
>NEWO01000529.1:114487-136592 GCA_003013225.1 Phalaenopsis aphrodite | reverse complement strand
GGGAGGGTGGGAGAGAGTATGAGAGAGGGAGAGAGAGATAAAGGGAGGGATGAAGAGAGGTAGAGATAGTGTGAGTGGGAGAGATGGTAAGACTGAGGTATGACAGAGAGAGAGAGATAGAAAGGGAGAGAGATAGTTAGAGATTTGAAGAGAGGGGTGTGGAAGAGATGAGAGAGAGCAAGAGCAACTGAGGGATTGCAAGTGAGAGAGTGCAAGAAATGGAATTAGAGAAAGAGAAATATAGAGACAAGAGAAAGAGAAAGAAAGATAGAAATAGAGAAAAAAAGGGAAAGAAAAGTAGAGAAAGAGAGGGTAAAAATAAGATAGAGGAAAGATTGAAAGAGGTCGAGAGGGAAGGAGGGAGAGAAACTATATGAGAGATCATAGGGAGAGTAGAGATGGGAGGGAGAGGGAAATAGAGAGAGGAAAGGAGATAAAGAGGGGGAAAAAGGAAATAGGAAAGGAGTCTTTGACTGTTAGAATGAGGGAGAGATAACGAAAGAGACATAAAGTGAGAGAGAGAGAGAGTAAAAGAGAGAG
Organism: Phalaenopsis aphrodite; assembly: GCA_003013225.1. Taxonomy (NCBI): domain Eukaryota; kingdom Viridiplantae; phylum Streptophyta; class Magnoliopsida; order Asparagales; family Orchidaceae; genus Phalaenopsis; species Phalaenopsis aphrodite. The sequence goes on along the minus strand of NEWO01000529.1, from coordinate 136,052 downwards.
ATATGGAGAGCGAGAGAGAACAAGCGAATGACAGAGAGTGAGGGAGAAGATAAGAGAGATATAGAGCAAGAGAGTGGTAAAAAGAGAGGGAGGGAAGTAGAGTGAGATAATGAGATAAATGATGTGAATGATGGAAGGAAAGTGATATATAGAGAGTGTGGGAGTAAGGGAGGGATTAGGGTAGAGAAGATAAAGAGACGAGGGAAATAGAGAGAGACAGAGGAAGACTGAGAGAGAGTTAGATGGAGGGAAAGAGAAATGAAAAGAGAAAGAAAGGGAGAGAAGGGAGAGAGAGTTAGAGAACGGAGAGAAATTGAGAGAGAATATGAGAGGTAGAGAGAGAAACATAATAGAAAATATATGAACGAAGTAGAGAGAGTAGAGAAGGGCGATGGAAATAGAGAGAGAGAGGAAAGCAGATAGAGAGGAGGAGAAAAAGGGACGTAAGGAGGGAGCGTTTGAGGGCTATAATGAGGTGTAGATTGAGAATAGATAGAGAGTTCAAGCGAGGGCGAGAAAGAGAGAGATAGGGAGAGAGGCAAAGAGAATGACAAAGCGTGAAAGAGAAAGAAGATAGAGTGAGAGAAATGATAAGAGTGGGATAGAGCGAGAAAGCTAAAAGAGAGGGGGGAGAGAAAGTGAGATAAAGAGATAAAAGAATTGAAGGAGGAAGGGAGGGAGAGTGAAGTGAGTAAGAGTGAGAGGGCTATGATTAATAAATATAGAAGTAAGAGAGAGAGAGCAAGAGAGTGAATGAGAGAGAATGTGAGAGAGACAGAATGACAAGCAAGTGAGAGAAACTGAGATAAGGAGTTTGAGAGACGGAGAGAGAGATGAGAGAGGTAAAGAGTGGGAAGAGATAAAGGGAAGGAAAAAAAAGAGAGAGATATGTAGAGATGCAAGGCAGAGATGAGACAAGAGAAATATTCAGATAGATAAAAAAGAGGTAGGGTCAGACTGAATGAAAGAGAGTGGGAGAGAGAGTGAGTGAGCTAGGGAGGGAGGGAGGGAGAGAGTGAGTGAGTGAGAGAGAGAGAGAGATAGAGGGATGCAGAGAAGTAGGGAGAGTGGGAATGGGAGAGAGAAAAAAATGAGGTAAGACAGAGAGAGAGATAGAAAGGGAGATAGATAGGTAGAGATTGCAAGAGAGGGGTGTGGGAGAGATGAGAGAGAGTAAGAGCAACTGAGGGAGAGCAAGTGAGTGAGAGCTAGCAAAGGAATTAGAGAAGGAGAGATGGAGAGACAACTGAAGGAGAAAGATAGATTGAAATAGAGCCGGAAAGAGTAAGAAAAAGGAGAGAAAGAGAGAGAGTTAAAAAAGAGAGAGAAGAAAGAATGAAAGAGGTTGAGAGGAAATGAGAGGAAATGTATAAGAGATCATAGGGAGAGTAGAGAAGGGAGAGAGAATGAAATAGAGAGAGGAAACGAGAGAAGGAGGGAGTGTTTGAGGGTTGGAATGAGGGAGAGATAGAGAAAGAGACAGAGAGTAGGAGAGAAGGCATGAAATTGAGAGATAAAGTAAAAAATCAGTGACAGATAGTGAGAGAGTCATAGAGAGTGAGAGAGATGATAAGAGAGAGTTGGAGCAAGAGAGAGGTAAGAAGAGAAGAAGGGAGAGAGAGTGAGATAATGAGATAAAGGACGTGAAGGAGGGAGGGTGAGTGAGATAGAGAGAGTGTTGGAGTGAGGGAGGGAGGTAAGGAGTTAGAGAAGATAGATATACGAGAAAAAGAGAGAGGGATAGAGGAAGAGTGAGAGAGATAGAGGGAGGGAAAGAGAGAGGGAAAGAGAATGAGAGGGTGAGAAGGAGAGAGAGAGTTAGAGAATAGAGAGTGAGAGAGATTGAGAGAGAGAGGAGGAGAGATAAAGAGAGAAAAAGTGGAAGCAAGAGAAAGAATGGTTTGAAGAAGATAAAGAGAGAAGGAAGAGGGAGGGAGAAATAAAAAAGGAAAAAAAGATAAGGAGGGGTAGAAAGAGAGACGTAGGTAAGGAGTTTTTGAGGGTTGCAATAAAAAAGAGATAGGGAGTGGAAAAGAGAGCAAGCGAGTGAGAGAAAGTTGATAAAGTAAGAGAGATAATGAGAGGGAGAGAATGATAGAGAGAAAGAGCAAGCGAGAGAGGTAAATAGTGAGGGAGGGAAGGAGAGTGAGACACAAAGAGAGGAAAAGAGGGAGGGAGGGAGGGGAAGAGAGTGGGGGGAGAGAGAGATGACTGATAGAGAGAAGATTAAGAGAACTTATAAAAGAGAAGGAGAGAAAGTGAGAAAGATAGAGTGGTCAAGCGGCGAGAGAGCACAAAGAGGGAGGTGGAGAGATGAAAGGAGAGAGATAGAGTAAGGAGACAAAGGGAGAGGGGAGATGAGGATAGAGTGAGGGATAAAGAGAATAAGATAAGTATGGAGAGAGAGAAAAGATAGGGTGCATTAAAGAGGGATAAAGAGAGTTGGGGAGAGAGAGAGTGAGCAAGAGAGATTGAGGGAGGGAGAGAGAGTGTGTGTGATAGAGGGTGAGAGAGAAATAAGGAGATGGAGAGAGAGTGTGTGTGAGTGAGGGAGAAAGAGGTGAAGAGTGGCTTAAAACATAGAGAGATTGGTAGAGAGTGTGAGAGAGAGGGGTGGAAGAGATGACAGAAAGTGAGGGAGAGTGAAGAAGAGTAAGTGAGTAAGAGAGAGAGAGAGAGAGAGCAAGAAATGGAGTAAAAGTAAATGAGAAAGAGAGAAAGGATAAGAGATGGGGATAGAGTTTTGAAGAAAGAGAGAGAGATATAGCAATAAGATGTGAGAGAGGGAGAGAGCTAGGAAGAGGGCAAAAGAGGCTGAGAGTGAAAGGTTGTGGGTGATGAATAGGCCAAGTGGGGGACGGAAGTAGGGAGAGATAAAGAGACGAGACTGCGAGAGAGAGATAAATGGAGGTAAAGAGAGAATGGGAAAGAGTGGGAGAGAAAGAGGAAAATTTGAGGAGAGAGAAGAGAGAGCAAAAGGGGCAGAGTGAAAGAGTGGGAGGGAGAGACAAATAAAGGTTTGAGAGAAGAAAGTGAGAGAAAAAAAGGGAAATAAAGAAAAGAAGACGGATCAAGAGGGAGAGAAAGAGGGACGTGGGGTGGGAGTTTTTGAGGGTTAGAATGGGGGAGAGATATAGAGAGATTGAGAGAGCAAGAGAAAGAATATAGAGTGAGAGGGATAATAAGAGAGATATAGAGAGAGAGAGAAAGAGAGTGTTAGAGTGGGATAAGGGAGAGAGAGACGGTGAGAGCCAGTAAAGGGGAGCAAACAAATAGATTCAAATAATGAAAAGATAGAGAGAATGGGGGGTGTGAGGGAAAGAGAGAGCGACTAGAAAAGATAGATAGAGAGATACCCAAGAGTGATGGGGAGAAGAGAGACCAAGAGAGAGAGAGAGAGTAAGAGAGAGGGAGAGGCAGGAAAATAGAAAGAAACATTGAGAAAGAGAGGGATGGATAGAGCAAGAGGGAATAGAGATAAGAGAGATAGGGAGAGAGGGCGGCATAAAGAGCTAAAGAGAGTGAAGGAGGGAAAGGGGGATGAAGACAGGAAGAGAAAGAGAGAAGGATAAAGATAAAGTGATGAAATAAGGGAGGGAGAGGGAGAGAAAGGACTATGAAATTAGAAAGAAAGAAGTAAAGGAGGGCAGGAGAGAGAGAAAGAGAGTGAGTGATGGAAGAGGAAAGATATTGAGAGAGAAAGAAAGTAAGAGAGGTAAGAGAGAAAAAGAAAATGGGAGAGATAGAGAGTGAAAGTGTGGAAGAGAGAGCTAGTGAGAAGTAGAAAGAGAAGAGATAGAGAGAGAAATGTAGACAGAGTTGGAGAGGGAGAGGGATGGAGTGAAAGACAGAGAGAGATAGAGAGTGCAAAAGATGGAGTGCAAGAGAGGAATGGTGAAAGTGGGAGAGAGGGTTGGAGTTAAAGAGAGAGATAGTGCAAATTATGGAGAATGCGAGAGAGATAAACTTAGAGGGGGAGTAAGAAAGAGAAGGTAGATAGAGTGACAGAGATTAAGAGAGGGAGAGAGAGGGTGAGGGAGTGAAAAATAAAGAGAAAAAAAAGATTGAGAGTAAGAGATTGATATAAATAGTGAGAGCGAGAGAAAAGAGGCCAAAAGAGAGAGTGAGAGAGAAGTAAAATAAACTAAAAAAAAGGGGTAGAGAAAACATGATGACTGAGAGTAGGAGCTTAGAGACATGAATGGAATGAGAGAAGAGAGAGAAGAAAGAGAAGATTCAGAGGATAGAGAGAGTAAAAAAAAAGATAATGTGAGAGAAGGGAAAGAGAAAAAGGGGAAGGGAGAGAGAGGGACGGAGATAGAGAGCTAGGAGTGGGACAAAAAAGAGTGAGAAAAGGAGTACAAAATGAGAGAGAAAGAGAACATGTTACTAAAGAGAAAAAAAAGCGAAAGAAGATATGGAGTAGAAGATAGAGTGAGTAAAAAGAAGAGAGTAAAAGAAAGGGAGAAAAAATTGGAGAGAGAGGGAGTGTGAGATTGAGGAGTGAGAGGAAGTGAGAGACAGAGAAAGAGGAAGGAGTGTGAGAATAAAGAGAGTATAGAAAAAGAGAGATCTCACTCGAGTGAGAAATGAATATAGAGATAAGGAGGGAGAAAGGAAAGATATAGAGAGAAAGAGAGCAAGAGAGTGAGGAAGCGAGAGTGAGAGAGGGTGAGAATGGGATAGTGGGAGGGAGAGCATAAGTGCGAGAGAGAGGGAGAGAGTGAAAGGGATTGAGAGCAAGATAGGCCAAGAGAGGGAGAGACAGAGAAAGGGATTGAGAGCAAGATAAGGCAAGAGAGATGATATAAAAGAGAGAGTAAGATAAATGTGTGAGGAGAGAGGGTCAAAAGAGGGAGCTAGATAGAGAGAAGGGGGAGAGGGAGATAGCTAGACAGGAATGAAAGTGATAGTGGAAGGGAGGAGAAAGAAGAGAGAAGACATGTGAGGAAGCAAGAGAAAGAGAGAGATGTAAGATGAGATATAAGAAGAGAAATAGTTGGAATTGAAGGTGGATAGAGCAAGAATGAGGTGAAGTAGTAGGGAATGGAAAAGAGAGGGATGAAGATCGATAGATAGAGCAAAAGAAAGCAGAAGTGAGAGAGCGAGGAAGGGAGCGAACGATAGTGAGAGAGGAAGAGAGTGATCGAGAGAGTGAGGAGAGGGCATGAAAGGGGAAGAGAGAGAGAATAAATACAAAGAAGGAAGGAGGGAGAGAGAGATATATAAGATAAGATATAAGAAGAGAAATAGATGGAATTGAAGGTGGATAGAGGGAGAGCGAGCCGAAGAAATAGGGTATGGAAAAGAGTGGGATGAAGATTGATAGAGAGAGTAAAAGAAAGCAAAAGTGAGAGAGTGAGGGAGGGAGCAAACAATAGTGAGAGAGGAAGAGAGTGAGGGAGAGGGCATGAAAGGGGAGAACAAGGTTGACGGAGCATGAGAGAGAGGAAGAGAGATTGATAGTGGAAGCTATTGTGTGAAGAAGAAAGATAGTGGAAGAAATATGAACAATATAGAGGGAGGAAAAAGAAAAATATAGGGTGAGGAAGAGAGACGGTGAGAGGACCGCAAAGTAGAGAGCTTAAGAGGGCAGGAAGGGAGCGAACAAATGAGGGTGTGATATAATAGAGAGGGGATGGAGAGAGTTGGAAGAGAGTGAGAGAGAGTGAGAGGGAGATAGAATGTAAGGGTGAGCAAGAGAAGAAAAGAAAAAAGGGCTCGGTAAAAATTAAAAAATAATGGAAGGTGAATATAGGAGAGGTATCCAAATAAATGGATGGAGAGTAGGTGAGTGGAAAAGCAAGTGTGTGTGTGTGTGTGTGAGAGAGAGAGAGAGACTGAGGAAGTGAGATAGATATAGAATGAGTGAGAGAGAGTGCAGAGGGAAAAGCTATGCAAGCAAGCAAAAGAGATAGTGAAAGAGAGATAAAGATAATGAGAGAGAGAATGAGAGAGAATGAGAGATACAAGAAAGAAGGGATAGTAGGAAAAGAGAAAGGGAGGTGTTGGGAGAGAGAAAGAGAGTGATAAAGCAAGAAAGAGAGAGTTAGTGAGAGGGAGAAGATAGAGAGGGTAGAGAGATCGAAAGAGAGATAGAGTAAGTAAGAAAGAATGATGGAGAGAATGAAGGAGATAAGGGAGGGAGTGTTAGAGTAAACAAGAGAGGGGAAGAGAGAGAGAGAGAGAGTTGAATAGAGGATGAGAGGGGCAGATAGAGACGAATGAGTGAAGATAGGAAGCAAAAAAAAAAGAGCTAAGAGAGGGTGATATGGGAAGAGAGAGAACAATGAGTAAAGATAGGAATCGAAGAATGAGAGAGGTGTTGGGAAGTTTTGGAGGTGTGTATGGAGTTAGAGTGGGGTAGGGAAAGAGAGAGTGAGTGGGAGTGGGAAGAGAGAGATAGAAAAAGAAGTAAAATTGAGAGAGAGCGAGTGACAGAGAATGAGAAATGAGAGTAATAATGTTAATAAAAGAGAGGGAGAGATACAGGGTAAGATAGCAAGATAGATAGAGAGGGAGTGATAAAGTAAGAGGGAGAGTAAAAGAGCTAGAGAGAGGGAGAAAGATAAAGAGAGGGAGAATTAGAATGAGATAGACAAGAGGGGAGACAGCATGAGAGATATATAGAAAGAGATAGAGAGAATAAGAAAGCTGGAGAAAGGAATGGAGAGAGATATTGGGATAGAGAGAGGGAGAGAGAGAGAGGGATGGAGTGAGAGGTAGAGAGAGGGGAGAGAAAGGGAGGGAGATGGAGAGATATATAGAGTTGTGGAGTAATAGAGTGAGAGAGATTGAGAGATAAATTGAGAAATTGTGGAGTAAAAGTGGGAGGGATAAAGAGAAAAAGATAGCTAGATGCAGATGACAGAGAGAGAGAGGAGCAAGAGTGAGAGAGATAAGGAGGGAGGGAATGAGATAGAGAGAAGAGAAACCTAAAAAGATAGAAAGAGAAAGGCAGGGGAGGGAGAGTGAGAGAAGAAGAGCAAGGGAGAGAAAGAGAGGAAAAGGACAAGAATGAGACTAAGAGAGCTGGAGGAGAGAGGGAGGGCGAGAAAGAGGGAGAGAGATATAAATAAGGAAAAGAAAGGATGGGGGTGAGGTGGAGAGTGCAAAATTGAGAGGGAGAAGGGGTTATGCAGAGTGGGAGTGAAGATTGAGAAAGAGAGTGAGAGTTTTTGAGAGAGGAAAAGAAGGAGCGAAGAAGAGAGACGAAGAGAGAGTGAAAGCATAAGAAGGTGAGAGAAGAGTAAGTAAGAGAAGGGAGAGGGAAGGGAGGAAGAGAGAGACAAAGAGGAGGGAGGGAAAAATATTAAATGGAGAGAAGATGGTGAGCCGATAAAGGATATAGGGAACGAAAGTAAAAGAGCTAGAGAAAGGAGAGATAGAGAAGTGCCAGAGAGTGAATGAGAGTGATAGGGAGAGAAAGTGAGAGAATGGAGAGGGAGGGTGAGTAGATAAAGAATGAGAGAGAGAGAAAAGAGAGATCAAGAGAGAGAAGGTGAGGAGATTTAGAGAGAGAGAAGAGGGAGTGTGTGTGAGAATAAGAGTTATATTATAGGTAGGGCACGAGAGAGCGAGGGAGAGATAGAAATGAAGAGTAAGTGAGGGGAGAGGGAAGAGGGGAGATTGAGACTATGAGTGCAAGCAAAAGAAAGCGTGAGAGAGCAAGGGTGAGACGGAGCAAGCAAGAAAGAAGGAGGGAGGAGAAAGATTTTAGGGGATAACGGGGAGAAAGTCAAAAGGAGAGATATAAAAAGAGGGAGAGAGAGAGAGAGGAGGGACATAGAGAGAATCAGATAGAGGGAAAGAAAGAGAGAGTGTGTGTGTTAAAAAGAGGGAGAGCTCAAAACAGAGTGAGGGAAAGGATGGATTAAATGAGAGAATATATTAAGAGAGAGAGAGAGAGGTGATGAGAGAGAGGGGGGAGAGAGAGCGAGAAAGAGAAGGAGAGTTAAAGAGGACAGGATGGAAGGAGAGCTGGAAGGCATGATTGAGGGAAGGAGAGAGAGAGAACAAAAGAAAAGAGAGAAAGGGAGAAATGGGGAGGCTAAGAGATGTTGAGAGAGAAGAGGAGAGAGACATATATATGAGAGATGGACGAAGGGATCTAGAGCAAGAAAGGGTAAGAGAGATAGAGATTGATGGGAGTGCTAGAGAAATGAGTGAAGATAATGACAATTGAGAGTGTGCGATAGTGGGAGAGAGAGAAGAAAAGTCAAAGATGAAGTGAGAAAAGGGAGACAAAAAGTGAGGGGTGAAAGGGGATAGAAGGGAAAGAGATTGAGTGAGAGAGAGAAAGGGAGGAAGAGAGAAAGCAAGGGAGGGAGAGAAGAAGAGGGAGAGATAATAAAGTGGATAGAATTGCTAGAGGGAGGAAGAGAGAGGGAATGGGAGAGGGAGAGAGTAAGAGAGGGTGAAGGAGAGTGAGAGAGAGAATAAAGAGAGAAGAGACAAAAGGGAAGAGAGAGAGAGTGGTATTAAGGGAGGGAAGGAGGGATAAACACAGAGAGAGGAGAGAGAGAGGAGCTAGATGGAGTGGAGGGGAGATTAAGAAGATGAGAGTGGTAAAGAGAGAGAAGAGAGATTGTTTGAGAAAGAGGAAATAGTAAGAGAGAGAGAGAAGAAAGGAGGGAGGAGAGAAGTAGGGAAGAATGGAAAGGTAGGCCAGAGTTAGAGAGAGTGGGAAAGAGAGAGAAAGAGAGAAAATAGGAAGCATTAGAATAGAGAGAGAGTCTGCATGAGTATGAATAAAATAGAGAGAGATGAAGGGAGGGAGAGGCATAGAACATGAGAGAGAGAATATGACTAAGAGAAAAATAGAGAGGGAGAGAGTCAGAATGAGAGAGATAGACCAAGGGAGAAAGAGTAAGCAGGAGAGATTAGAAAAGGCTGGAGAGAAAAGGAGAGAGAGATGAGAAAGATCAAGAGAAAGTAAGAGATTGAGAGAAGGCAAAGGAAAATGTTAGAGACAGTGATGTAGAAAATGAAAGAGAGAGTGAAGTGAGAGAAGGAAAGAGAAACAAAATGAGAAGATAAAAATAGTGTAAGAGAAGAGGGAGGGCGAGAAAGGGATAGAGATATAAAGATAGAAAGAAAGAAGAGAGAGCTAGTGAGGGAGGAAGAGAGAGCTAAAGGCATGCGAAAGATAGGGTGAGATAGTGGGGGTGGGAGAGAGGAGGAGAGAGGAAGATAGAGAGAAAGAGAGAAGAGAGGAAGAATGAATCAAGATAGTGGGAGAGAGGGAGAGAGAGAGGGATCGAAAGACTGAGAGACAGATAGAAGAGTGAGATACCCTCCCTTTCTCTCCTTAACCCTCTCGATACTCTCTCACTCTTTCTTCTTCTCTCTCTCACTTCCTCCCTCCCTCCCTCTCTCGCTCTCTCACTCAATGTCTTCCTCTCACTCACTCATTTATTTTTTCTCTTTCTTCCCTTAGTCTATCCTCTCTCTGTATTTCTCTCATTCTCTCTCTTATTATTGCTCCCTCTCTTATCTTTCTCGCCCCCCTCTATCTCTCTCTATTTCTCATTCTCTTGGTCTCTTTTCTATCACTCTTACTTCCCTCTCTTTCTTTGCTTATTCTTTCTCTTCTTTTATTGATCACTCTCTTTTTCTCACCTTTCACTCTATTATTATATTGCTCTCTTCTCTCCCTCTTCTTATCTCTCTCACTATTTCTCACTTTCTCTTACACTTGTTTCTCTCCCTTTGTCCCTCCCTTGCTCTCTCACACACATCTTTATCTCTCTTTCTCCCACACTCTCTCTCACTCTGTTCCCTCACTATCTCTTTTGTATTTAGCTCCTGTTCTAACTTTCCCGCCCCTTTCTCTTACTCAAGATAGAGAATATTGGGAGAGTGTGTGGGATGGAGAGGGGTTGAGATAAAGAATAATGAGAGAGAGAGAGAGAGGATACGATGGAGAGAGATAGAGAATGGAGAGAGAGAAGAGAGAGAAAGAGTGAGTAAATGGAGAGTTAGGTAGAGATTTATTGACAAAGAGAAAGAGTGAGTTAATCAAGATTAATGTATATTGAGAGAGGGGGTGAGAGGAAAAGGTGAGTGTGGCAGAAAAGAAAAAAGGAAGGAGAATTTATGAGAATATTGAAAGAGGGAAATATGGAGAGAAAACAAAAGGGAAGAGTGAGAGAGAGTAAGAGAAAGAGGGAGTAATAAGGAGCGAGAGTGAGAAAGATAGGGAGAGCGAGATAGAGCTAGAGATGGAAAGGAGTGAAAATGAAGATTGAGCTAGAAAAGAAGGAGGAAATTGTGAGAGAGATGAGACAAAGAAAGATGGAGAGAGCTAGAGAGAGTGAGAAAGAAATTCTGAGAGAGAAGAGAGAGGGAGTGGGAGGGAGGTAGAGCTAGTGAGAGAGTAAGAAAGTAAGAGAGAAAGAGAGATGAATAGTAAGAGAGGTAGAAAGAGAAGGGAGGGAGAGTGAGGAATATAGAGGGGGAGGGGGTGAGAGTGAGAATAGAGAGAAGAGATAGAGATCAAGAGTGATAAAGAGTGGGATGAGTGGTAGAGAAAAACATAACAATTAAGGGAGAGAGAAAGAGAGCAAGGAAGAGAGGGAGGAGAGAGCGAGGGAAAGAGAGTGAGAGGAGCAAGAGATAACGATAGGGAAGAGAGGGTCAGAGCATGGTATAGTGAATGAGAAGACCGAGAGAGAGAGTGAGAATAAGAAAGATATGAGCAAAATTAACAGATTGACAGAGAGAAGAGAGAGTAAGAGGGAGTGAGAGAGGGAGGAGAAGGAAGAGCGAGGGGAGAAAATGATTGCGGGAGAGATAGTAAAAGAATTAAAAAAGGATATAGAGAGAAACAGAGATGAAGAGAGGGAATGAGATAGGAAGCGAGCAATAGTGAGGGAGGAAGGAAGAGATCGAGTGAGAGAGAGAGAGGGAATGAAAGGGGACAAGAGAGAGAATAGAGATAGAGAAGAGTGAGAATAGGGATGGAGAGAATTAGTGAGATTGGAACAGAGAGGAAAAAATAATAAGAGAGACATAGCAAAAATAAGATTGGGAGGGAGAGAGATAAAGAGATATTGAAAGAGAGAATGAGAGAGAGGAAAAAAAGAAGACAAAGTTATAGAAATAGTGGAGAGAAGGTGAGAACAAGGTTGAGGGAGCGTGAAAGAGAGAGAGGGAGAAGGAGAGAGATAGAGATCTAGAGAGATAGAGGGTAGAATGGGAGTACAGACAGTGGGAGGGAAGGGGAGAGAAATATGAACAATATAGAGAGAAGTAAAAGATAAATTTTGGGTGAGGACAAGAGACTGAGAGAGGACCACAAAGTAGAGATCTTAAGAGAGAGAGGAAGGGAGGGAACGAATGAGGGAGTGAGCGAATAAGGAGTAGATGGAAAGAGTATGAAGAGATAGAGATGGAGTGAGAGGGAGATAGAATGTAAGGATGAGCAAGAGAAGAATAGAAAAAAGGTATAGATAAAAATTTGAAAAATTTGTAAAAGTGAATATGTGAGAGGTATCCAACTAAATGGAGGGAGAGTAGGTGAGTGGCAAAGCAAGTGTGTGTTTGTGTGAGAGAGAGAGAGCGAGGAAGTGAGATAGATATAGAATGAGTGAGAGAGAGTGCAGGGAGAAAGGATAACACTTGCAACGAAGAAATGTAAACAAAGAAGTGAGGAAGTGGGAAAGATATAGAATGAGTAGAGACAGTGCAGGGGGAAAGGATAACTCTTGCTACAAAGAGAAGTAAATAGGGAAAGAGAGAGTGAGAGAGAGAGGGCATTAGAGATAGTGAGACAGCACAAGAGAGGAAAGAAACAATAGTAGGAAAAGAGAGATGTAGGGAGATAGGGAGAGGGATAGAACAAGAAAGAGAGGTTTGATAGAGAAAAAGAGAGATAAAGTAACTAAGAAAGAAAGATTGAGAAAATGAGAGATATAGGGGAGGGAGAGTTACAATGAATAAGAGAGGGAGAGGGAGAGAGAGTTAAAGTGGGGAAGAGAGGGGCAGATGCAGACGAATGGGTAAAAATATGAAGCAAAAAAGAGAGTTAAAGAAAGAGTTGGAGGGGAAGAAAGAGAAGAATGATTAAAGATAATTCTTGAGAGGTTTTGGAGGTGTGTATGGAGTTAGAGTGGGGCAGGGATGAGAGATAGAGAAAGAAGGAGTGGGTGGGGGTGGGGAGAGAGAGATAGAGCAAGAAGTGAAATTGGTAGAGAGCAAGTGACAAAGAATGAGAGAAATGAGCTAGAGAGATAATAAAAGAGAGGGAGAGAGAGGTTGAGAGAGCAAGATATGGAGAGAGGGAGGGATAAAGTGAGAGGGAGAGTAATAGAGCCAGATGGAGGGAGAAAGATAGAGAGAGAGAGAGTTAGAATGAGCTAGAGAAAGAGAGGAAGAGAGGAAGAGAGAGCTTGAGAGATATATAAAAAGAGATAAGTAGAATAAGAAAGAGGGAGAAAGGAATGGAGAGAGCTAGAGAGTGCAAGAGATAGAGAGGTAAAAAAGATGGTGAGAGAGACTCAAAAAGAAAGAGTAGAAGGGTTGGTGAGAGAAAAAGAGAAGAGCAAATGAGAGAGTGAGATTGTGATGGAAGACATGATTGAGATAGTGAGAAAAAGAGAACTAGATGTGGATGAGATAGAGAGAGAGAAGCAAGAGTGAGATTAAAGATAATTCTTGAGAGGTTTTGGAGGTGTGTATGGAGTTAGAGTGGGGTAGGGATGAAAGATAGAGAAAGAAGGAGTGGGTGGGGGTGGGGAGAGAGAGACAGAGCAAGAAGTGAAATTGGTAGAGAGCAAGTGACAAAGAATGAGAGAAATGAGCAAGAGAGATAATAAAAGAGAGGGAGAGAGAGGTTGAGAGAGCAAGATATGAAGAGAGGGAGGGATAAAGTGAGAGGGAGAGTAATAGAGCCAGATGGAGGGAGATAGATAGAGAGAGAGAATTAGAATGAGCTAGAGAAAGAGAGGAAGAGAGGAAGAGAGAGCTTGAGAGATAAATAGAAAGAGATAAGTAGAATAAGAAAGAGGGAGAAAGGAATGGAGAGAGCTAGAGAGTGCAAGAGATAGAGAGGTAAAAAAGATGGTGAGAGAGACTAAAAAAGAAAGAGTAGAAGAGTTGGTGAGAGAAAAAGAGAAGAGAAAATGAGAGAGAGTGAGATTGTGATGGAAGACATGATTGAGATAGTGAGAAAGAGAGAACTAGATGCAGATGAGATAGAGAGAGAGAAGCAAGAGTGAGAGAAATATGGAGGGAGTGAAAGAGAGAGAGGGAAGAGAAACATAAAATGATAGAGAGAGGGAGGTGGAGAGGGAGGGAGAGTAAGTGAAGAAGGGCAAGGGGAAAGAGAGAGAGAGAGGAAAAAGACAAGAATGAGACTTGGAGAGTTGGAGAGAGAGAGGGAGGGTGAGAAAAAGGGAGAAAGATATAAATAAAGGAAAGAAGCAGAGAGAGGGACAGCGATGTAGAAGTTAGGGAATTGAAGAGGATGGGAGGAGGAAAAGAGTGTAAAATTGAGAGGGAGAGGGGGGTTATGGAGAGTGGGAGTGAGAGATCGAGAAAGAGTGTGAGACTTTTAGAGTGAGGAAAAGGTGTGAAGAAAAGAGACGAAGAGAGAGTGTAAGCATAAAAATGAGGGAGAAGAATAAGCAAGAAAAGGGAGAGGGAAAGAGAGGAAGGGAGGGAGTAAGAGATATAGAAAGGAGGGAGAGCAAATATAAAAAGGAGAGAAAATGGTAAGCCAACTAAGGATAGAGTGAGAGAAAGTGAAAGATCAAGAGATAGGACAGATTGAGAATTGTCATAGATTGTATGAGAGTGATAGAGAGAGAGTTACAAAGGGATATAAGAGAGAGGGAAATTGAGGAGAGAGGGACAGATGGGAGAGAAAGTTAGAGAATGGGAGAGGGAGGGTGAGATAGATGGAGAAATCCATAGAGGGAGAGAGGAGAAAAAGAGAAAGAAAGAGATAGAGTGAATGAGACTTGCAGAGATGGTGAAAGAGAAATGGAAGGTGGGAGAGAGGATGAGAGAGAGTACAAAGAAGAGAGATCAAGAGAGTGAGGTGGAGGAGATTTAGTGAATGAGAATAGAGAGAGCAGGAAAGAGCGAGGGAGAGATAGAGATGGAGAGAAAGTGAGGGGGAGAGGGAAGAGGGCAGAATAAGAATGTGAGTGAGAGCAAAAGAAAGAGGGAGAGAGTGAGGGGAGAGAGAGCAGGCAAGAAGGAAGGAGGGAGCAGAGAGATATAAGGGACAAATGGGAGGAAGGCAAGATGACAGATACAAAAAAGAGAGAGAGAGGGAGGGACAGAGAGAGAATGAGATAGAGAGAAAGGATAGAGATCGTGTGCAAAATAGAGGGAGAGCACAAAACAGAGTGAGAAAAAGGATGGATTGAATGAGAGAATATAAAAAGAGAGAGCAAGAGAGATGAAAGGAGAGAGGGGTGATGAGAGAGAGCAAGAAAGAGAAGGAGAGCTAAAGAGGACAGGATGGAAGAAGAGAAGTGGAGGGAGTGAAGGAGAGATGGAATGCATGAGAGAGGGAAAACGAGAAAGACGGAGAGAAAGAGAGAGAGAGATAATGGACAAGAGAGAGAGGGAGCAAGAGAAGAGAGAGAAATTGAGAAATGGAGAGAGCAGAGAGATGCTGAGATAGAAGAAGAGTGAGAGAGACATATAGATGAGAGAGAGAGACAAAGGAATACAGAGCAAGAGATTGATGGGAGAGCTAGAGAAATAAGAGAAGATAGAGACAAAAGAGAGTGTATAATAGTGGGAGGGAGAGAAGAAAAGTAAAAGATAAAGTAACAGGGGAGAGAGAAAGAGAGGGGTGAAAGAGGGATAAAACTGGAATGAGATTGAGTGAGAGAGAGAAGAGATGGAGAGATAAAGGGAGGAAGAGAGAAAGGAAGGGAGGGAGAGAAGAAGAGAGAGAGAAAAGAGGGTAGAAGTGGTAGAGGGAGGAAGAGAGTGTGGATGGGAGAGTAAGAGAGAGAAGGGGCAAGAGAGAGGTGTTGAGAGAGGGAGAGAGTAAGAAAGAGTGAGTTTAGGAGTGAGAGTGTAATAGAGTAGGAAGGAGAGTGAGCGGGAGAAAAAAGAGAGAAGAGACAAAGGGAAGAGATAAAAGAGAGAGGAATTAAGAGAGGGAAAGATGGATAAACTCAAAGAGAGGAGAGAAAGAGAAAAGCTGAAGAGAGGGAAGTGGATATAAAGAAGGCGAAAAAGGTGAAGAGAGGAGAGATTGTGTGAGAAAGAGGGAGAGAGTAGAGAGAGTGAGAAGAAAAGAGGGAGGAGAGAAGTAGGGAAGATGGGGGAGGTGGGCAAGAGTTAGATAGAGAGAGTGGGAGAGAGAGAAAAGAGGAAGAATGATAATAGAGAAGGAGCATGCATGAGAGAATGAAATATAGAAAGAGTTGAAGGGAGGGAAGAGCATGAGAGAGAGATTATGACAGAGAGAATTGTAGAGGGGAGAGAGAGTCAGAGTGAGAGAGATAGACCAAGAGAGAAAGAGAGAGTGGAGAGAGTAAAAGAGAGGGAGGGATAGAAGAGGAGAGAGAGATGAGAGAAAGAAAAGAGGAAGCATGAGAATGAGAGAGCATGCATGAGTAAGAATGAAATAGAAAGAGAGATGAAGGGAGGGAGAGGTATAGAGTGTGAGTGCGAGAATACGACAGAGAGAACAATAGAGAGGGAGAGTCAAAGTGAGTGGGACGAGCCAAGAGAGAAAGAGAGGATGGGAGAGAGTGGAGGAAAAGGATAGAAGATGAGAGAGAAATAAGAAAGATCAAGAGAAAGTTAAACATAGAGAGAGAAAGCAAAAGATATTGTTAGAGAGAAGTGATGTAGGAAATGAAAGAGAAAGCGAGCGAGAGAAGGAAAGAGAGAACAAAAATAAGAAGATTAAAAAACAGAAAGAGAGGAGGGAGGGTGAGATAGGGAGAGAGAAAGTTAAAGAGAGAGCTAGTGAGGGAGGAAGAGAGAGACGAAAGGCATGGGAGAGGCAGGGTGAGATAGTGGGTGGAGGGAGGGGAGAGATGGAGATAGAGAGAAAGGGAGAAGAGAGAAAGAATGAATCAAGTTATAGAGAGGGAGGGAGGGAGGGGGGAGACAAAGTGAGAGAAGGATAGAAGAGTGAGATAGAGTTAAGAGAAATAGGGAGTGAGAAAAAAAGTGTGAGAGTGAGAGAATTATAAGGATAAAGGAAGGGAGGGAAGGAGGGGAGGAGGGTGGGAGGGTGAGAGAGGGTGGGAGGGAGAGAGAGTAAGATAGGGAAAGAGAGGGAGTTAGAGAGAGTAAGAAAGTTTGAGAGAGAGAAGAGAGAAATCAAGAGAGATATAGAGAAAGTGAAAGTGAGAGAGAACATGAAAGAGAAAATAAGTAGAAAAAGAAAGAGAGACTGGGAGAGAGAAAGAAGAGAGAGCACGCGACTCCGCAGAAGAGAGAGTGAGAGTGGAAGATAAAAGGGTGAAAGTGATATAAAGATAACGAGGGGTATAAAGGGAGAGTGAGGTTGTGGTAGAGTAGAGAGAGAAAGAGTCCATAAGAGAGGGAGAGATTGGGGGATAGTGGGTGTGTGAGAGAGAGAGAGAGAGCAACAGAAAGAGGGAAAGAAAAAGAGTGTGGGAGAGAGCGAGTGAGCGATAAAGAGAGGGAGCAAGTGAGAGAGAGAAAGAGAGATCATAAGAGGGTGAGAGAGAGAGGGCATTAGGAATAGAAGAAAGTGAGACAATAAAGATAGAATGATAGTGATAGAAACAGAGACCATGAGATTAAAAAGAGAGAGAGAGAGGAAAAAAGAGCAAGGAGATAAAAAGTAATAGAGCTAGGGAGAGAGCGGGAGGATAGAAAGAGATTGGTAGAGAAGGAGAGAATAAAAGAGAAGAGATAGATATAGTTAAATAAAAAAGAAGGGAGAGAGGAAGAGAGATTGGGCGAGAGAAGGATAGTGAGGGTGTAAGAACGAGATAGAGAGGGATGGAGGGAAGAAGGGAAGGAGGGAGGGAGGGAGATTGAGAGAGGAGAAAGATTAGATAGAAGGGAGGAAAGGATAGTAAGAGAATAAGGATAGATATAAGAGTGAGATGAATGGAAGAGAGATTAAGAGGTAGATAGAGGGGGAAGAACAAGTGTGTCAGAACAAGAAAGAGAGAGAAAAAAGGAAGGAGGAAAGATATATATAAAAAGGGGGGAGGATGCCAAGAGAGAGAGAGAGAGTTAGAGGGTGGCAAAAAGAAAATAGTATAAAGGAAGAGAGAGGGAGCATGAGAGAGAGAGAGAGATAGTGATATAGAGAAAGTGTGGGAAAGAGAAAAAGGGAACAAGATAATAGAGAGAGTGAAAGAAGAGGGAGAGCAAGCTAGAGCAATGAGGAAGATAGAGTGAGAGAGATAGAGTGAGTAAGATGGAGAGAGAAGAGAGAGAAAAATTGAGAGACGAAGAGACGGAGGGGAGAGGAAGAGAAACATTGAGAAGACATAGTGAGAGAAAAGAGACAGAGAGAGAGTGTGAGAGAAGTGAGAAAAAGAGAGAGCAAGAGAATGAAGGGAAACAGAGTGTGGTAGAAGAGAAAAATAGAGTGAAAGAAAGAGTGTGAGGAAGGTAGAGAGATAGAGTAAGAGAGAAAATAGAGAGAGAGTAAGGGTGGAGGGATGGAGGATGGAAGAGATGAAGAGAGTGCAAGTGAGAGAGAGAAGGGGAAGAAGCAAGAGAAAGCGAGAGAGGGAGAGTGAGTGCAGGATAACGAGTGCGGGAGCGTGAGAGAAGAAGATAAGAATGGGGGTACAAAGAGCAAATAAATTAGATATATTAAGAAATATTGTGAGGGAGATGGATAGGGAGATCAAGGGATAGAGAAAAGTATGAGAGTGGGAGACAGATTGGGAGAGGAATAGGGAGAGGGAGGGTGGGAGGGAGGGAGGGATACAAGGAGGCATAGAGAGAAGGAGATAGAGAGGAAGTGAGAGAGAGTTAGATAGACAAACTAAGAGGGGGAATGAGAGAGAAAGAATGGGATAAAAAGAGAGGAAGAAAGACAGAGGGATCAGGAGAGATAGTATAAATAGTGAGTGACATTAGCGAGTGAGAGAAAGAGAAGAAGAGTAAGAGAGACATAAGGCGAGACAAAAAGAGAAAGAAACAGAGGGAGGGAGAGGGCTTGTTTGTGTGTGAGAGAGAGGTAGAGGGAGGAAAGAGAGCAAGCAAGAAGGTGGGAGAGAAAGAAATAAAAATGATTGTGAGTAGGAGAGAGAAAGAGATAGAGGTAGTGAGGGAAAAGAAAGGGAGAACATATTTTCTTACTCTCTTCCTCCTGCTTTATCCTTTTCTCTCTCACACTCTCTTTATCCCTATGTCTTTCTATCTCTCATATCCGCTCTCTCTATCTCTCTCTAACTTTCTATCCCTCTCCCTCCCTCTCTTTTGTTTTCTCTTCCCTGCCTTCCTCTATCTCTCTCTTTCCCTCCACATTTCTCTATGACTCACTCCCTCCATCCCTCCCTCAATTCTTTCTCTATCTCTTTCTTGTACCCTATCGAGAAGTATGAGTGAGGGAAGATAAAACAAGAGAAAGCGTGCAAGAGAGGACAAGAAAATGAGAAGAGATAGAGAGAGAGGAAGAGGGAGGGGAACGAAGAGGGAGAGAGGGTGAGAGAAATAGGCATAGAGTATTTGTGAGAGAGATAGGGAAGGAGGGAGTGATGGGGGGAAGAGAAAGGGAGTGAGTGAGAGAGAAGATGGGGATAAAAGAAAAAGAAATTTTGTGAGAAGAGAGAGAAAAGAAAAAGAAATAGATGAGAGTAGTAGATAGAGAGAACACAGAGTGAGAAAGACAGAGCAATAGAGTATGAGTGAAATTTAAGAGATGGAGGGAATGAGCATGGAAGAGAGTGAGCAATCGAGAATAGAGAGAAAGGAGAGTAAGGCAAGGGAGAGCTAGAGAGATGAAGCAAGAGAGAGTGTAAAAGAGGGAGAGACAGGGAGAGAAAGGAAGGGAGCAAGTGAAAGGAGGGAGGGGTGGAGCCGGAGAGAAGAGTGAGTGAAAGTGAGATATAATGAGAAAGAAGATGGGGAGAGAGAATACTACAGAGAGAGATTGAAAAATAAAGAATGGAGAGAGCGATGGAGAGAGTGATGGATAGAGGAAGAAAAATAGTGAGTAAAGAATGAGAAGAGAGACTGAGAAAAGAGAGTTTGAGAGAGAATGAAAGATAGAGAGAGAAAGAGCAAGATAACAAGAAAGAGAGATGCAATAAATAATGAGAGAGTGACAGAAAAAGAGAAAGAGGGATAGTGGGAGAGAAATTGAAAAGAAAGAGAGAGGAAGCAAGAGAGGGATAGAGAGAGTGAGAGTAAACTAGTGAGAAGAGAGAGTTAGGAGAGATAGAGGACAGAGTGTGTGAGAAGGAGGGAGGGCAAAAAAATGAGTAAGAAAGAGAGGAGGAGCGAGGGAGATGTAGAGGGAGAAGATAAAGAGGAAGGGAGAGTGGGAGGGAAAGATAGAAATAAGAGAGGAGAGGGAGAGAGGGAGGGTTTGTCTATGCAAGGGATAAAGGAAGAGAACAAGTGAGTGAAGAGAGAGAAGAGAGCGAGAGAGGGACAGAGAATAAGATAGAGGGAGAGAGTGACAGACATCGAGAGAGAAATGAGCAAAAGAGAGAGAGATAATGAGAGAAATAGATTAGAGGTGAGAAGTAAAGAGAGGGAGAGAAGAAGAGTGTGAGTCTGAGGGAGATAGGGAGAGAAGGGGTGGAGAGAGACGGGGTGGTTAGAGATATAGGGAGAGAGGGAGGTATAGAGCAAGTGAGAGAGAGTAAGAGAGAGGAGAGAGAGCGGAAAGAGAGAGAGTAAGAGAGAGGAGAGAGGGGAAAGTGAGAGAGAGTGAGAGACGAGAGGTAGAGGGATGGAGAGAGAAAGAGAGCAAGTGAGAGAGATAGAAAAGAGAGGGAAAGCGAGAGAGAAAAATAAATAGAGTATGGAAAGAGAGAAGTGAGAAGAGAGAGGGGGAGAGAGGGAATAAAGTAGGATGAAGGGTGTGAAAGAGAGAGTATAAGAGCTGTAATGAGGGGGAGAGAAAGAAGAGGGAGGGAGTGAGGAATGTAGAGAGAGAAAAGTGTGTGAGATAGGAAAGTATGAGAGAAGAAAAGAGTGAGAGAGAATGAAAGAAAGTTGAGAGGTGATAGGGAAGGAGAGAGAGAGAGAAAGATAAGAAAGAGAGAGTAAATGAGGGTGGGAGACAGGGAGGATGGTTTGCGATAGATGGAGGGAGGGAACGAGGGAGGAATGCAGGGAGTGATAAAGGACAAGAGAGAGGAGAGTGAGAGAGGGAAAGAGATTGAGAGAGAGTGAGATGGATTAAAAGATAGTGAGAGATATAAGGAGTGAGGTGAAGAGAGCATAATATAGGAAGAAAGAGGGGAAGAGAGATAGTTAGAGGGAGAAAGAGAGATAGAGAGGGAGAGAGAAAATGAGTAAACATAGAAAAGCGAGAGAGAAAAATAATAGTGACAAAAGTGAGATAGAATAGAATGAGTGTTAGAATGAGAAAGGAAGAGAGCGGAAAAGCAAGAGAAACAGAAAGTTTGATAGAACATAAAGAGAGATAAGGAGAGCGAGATAATTATATTGAAGAGATAGAAGGAGCGACAGAGGGAGAGGGACCTAGCGAGAAATAATGAGAGAAGATAGAGTGAGGGAAGAAAGAGTAAAAGAGAGTGAGCAAGAGAGAGAGAGAGCAATTGATGGTAAGAGATTGATTGAACGAGAGGAGAGGGGTGGGTTAAGAGAGAAATGGAGAGAGGGAGAGAGAGTGTGTGTGTGAGGATAGAGGTAAAGTAAATAAGGAGTGAGAAGAAATAACGATAAAAAAGAGAGCAAGAGAATGATAATGAGAGTTATAATATATAGTGAGATAGAGAGATCGAGACAAAAATGTAGAGGGAAGAGAGAGTGAGGGAAGAGAGAGTGAGGGAAAGAATGATAGAGGTTTGAAAGAGCAAGAGAATCATGGGAGGGCAAGAGGAGAGATAGCCAGAGGGAGGGAGAGAGAGGAAGTGAGCTCAAGAGAGAGGGAGAGAGCGAGCAAAAGAGAGAGAGAGCATGCAAGGGTGTAAGATGGAGAGCAAGTGATAGATAGCGCGATGGAGAGAGAGAGTTATATGTAGTAGAGAGTGTGAGCAAGAGAGAGAAAGGGAGGTAAAGAAAGGGAGAGATCAGGATGGATAAAGAGGGAAAAGTTTGATAGTATGTGTGTGTGAGAGAGAGAGAGAGAGTATGATAGAGTGTGTGTGAGAGAAGGGAGAACAAAAGAGAGGAGTGAGAGATAGAAAAAGAAAGAGATAGAGAGAGCAAGAATATATATATATGAGAAATAGGGAGTGAGAAAAAAAGTGTGAGAGTGAGAGAATTAGAGTGACAAATGAAGGGAGGGAAGGAGGGGAGGAGGACGAGAGGGTGAGAGATTGCGGGAGAGAGGAGAGAGAGTAAGATAGGGAAAGAGAGAGAGAGAGAGAGAGAGTATAAGAAAAGTGTGAGTGAGAGAAGAGAGATATCAAGAGAAAAAGAAAGAGATAGAGAGAGCAAGAATATA
>NEWO01000529.1:85363-113754 GCA_003013225.1 Phalaenopsis aphrodite | reverse complement strand
AGAGAGAATAAGAGAGAGAAAATATAAAGAAGAAATTGAGAGAGGAGATAGATTAGATAGAAGGGTAGTGATGAAGGGAGGAAAGGATAGTCAGAGAAAGAGGATAGATATAAGAGTGAGATGAATGGAAGGGAGATTAAGAGGTAGATAGAGAGGGAAGAAAAAGTGTGTCAGAAGAAGAAAGAGAGAGAAAAAGGAAGGAGGAAAGATATATATAAAAAGGGTGGAGGAGGCCAAGAGAGAAAGAGTTAGAGGGTGGCAAAAAGAAAATAGTATAAAGGAAGAGAAAGGGAGCATGAGAGAGAGAGAGAGATAACGATATAGAGAAAGTGTGGGAAAGAGAAATAGGGAACAAGAGAATAGAGAGAGTGAAAGAAGAGGGAGAGTAAGCTAGTGCAAGAAGAAAAATTGAGAAAGCTGAGGAGGGATAGATGTAGGAAAGATCAAAGAGGAGAGTGAGAGAAGGAAAGAGGAGGGAAAGCAAGAATGAAGGAGGGTGAGATAGATAGCAAGAGAGAGAAGAGAAAGTGAGATAAGAAGAGTGATAGAGGAGAGATAGAAACAACAAATAGATAGAGAAAGGAAAAGAGAACGAGCAAGTGACAGAGCTTGAAAGAGAAGAGAGAGAAAAGAGAGTAAAAAAAGAGAAAGGGAGAGAGGGAGAGGAGCGGGATATAGATAGAGCTAGAGAGGATGGGCAAGAGAGAGAAGAGATATGGTGAAATTAGCAGAGTGAGAGAGAGAAGAGAGAGACGGAGTAATCGGGAAAAGAAAGAGAGAATAAGAGATAATTTGGGAGAGAGCTAGAGAGTTTGAGACCAACAAAAGTATTAAATGAGAGGAAGGGTGGGAGATAAGGAACGAGAGACAATGAGGAGTAAGATAAAGTGATAGAGGGAAGAAGATTGAGAGTGAGAAATAAAGAGAGAGGGAGTTAGAAATTGTAAGAAAAGGAGAGTAAGCGAAGGGAGACACAGAAAGAGGTAAGGAGGGAGAGATGCTAGAAGGAGGGAGGGAGGGACAAGAGAGAGTGAATATGAGGGATGGAGTGAGGGAGAGAAAGTCTTTGGTAGGTAGAGAAAGAGTGAGAGAGAGCATAAGAGAGAAAAGAAATAGATTGAGAGAGGGAGGGAGGGAAGGAGAGTAAAAAAGAGAAAAAGAGAAGATTTAACAAGAAGAGAGAGAGAAGAGATACAAATAGGAGTCAAGAGAGAAGAGACACAATCGAGTGAGTTAAAGATAGAGGCAGGGAGGGTGGATGGATAAATAGAGTTGGGAGTAGGAGAACAGAGAGGAGAGAGGAAGATAGGGAGTGTGAGAGACCAGAAAGAGGGAGGAGAGATAGAAGAGAAGGAGAAAGAGCAAGATAGATGGAAGACAGTGATGGAGTGAAGAAGTGATGGAAGGCATGAGTGAGGGAAAAGAAGAGGGAGGGAGAGAAAAAGAGCAAGAAATTGAAAGAGAAGAATAGAGAGTGAGAAAGACAAAGAGTGTGGTAGAAGAAAGAATGAGATTGAGAGAGAAGAGAGAGTGAGAAAAGAAAGAAGTTAGAGAAATATAGAAAGGGAATGAGACAAAGATGTTAGGAGAAAAACAAAGAGGTGGAGAATATGATAAGAGATAGTTAGTAAGAGAGAGAATGAGAAAGAGAGAGAGAAAAGGAGTGATAGCATAAAATATAGGAAAAAGATAATGAAATTAAAGGTGAGTGAGGGACTGAAGATAATGAGATAGAGAGAGAAAGTGGGAGGGAGGTTGTAGGAGAGAGAGTGGCTGGGAGAGAAAAGCGAGAGAAATGGGATGAGAGATAGATAGAGATATATATTGAAAATGGGGGATATAGTGAGATCAATGTAGAGGTATGGATTGGGAGGTAGGGAGGGAGAGAGCGAGGGATGAAAAGTGGTAGATAGAACAAAAGAAAGAGGGAGAGTGGAGAGTGAGTGCGGATTGAGTGAGAGGGAGCGAGATCGCAAGATAGGGGCATTGCAGGGGAGAAAGAGAATAGAGATAGAAAGAGTCATAGAGATTGAAACAGGGAAGAAAAGAGAGAAAGGAAAATAGAACAGTGAGATAAGAAGAGAATGGTAAGAGATAAGTAAAGAGATAAAAATTTATTGAGTCAAGGTGGATAGGTAGAGAAAGGAAAGAAATAAAAGAGCGAGAGGCAGTGATAAGAAGAGAATAAGAAGAGAGGGAGGTAGGATGGAAGGGATAGATAGAAAAGAAAAGCGTGAGGATGATAAAGCTAGGGAGAGATAGAGAGAACGAAAAACATGAAGTTAAATAAAATAGATGTATGGAGTGAGAGGGATCAACATGAAGAGAGGGAGAAAGGGAGAGCGTGAGTGAGAGAGGACAGAGATGAGAGAAAGAAGAGTGAGATAGAGATGAAGAGAGGGTTGGATAAAGAGAGGGAGATAGAGTAGATGAGAGAGGGAAAGAAAAAAGGGAGCAAGAGAATAATGAGAGTGAGATAATAGAGAGAGTAAGCTTGAACGAGAAAGAAACAAAAGAGAGAGAAATGAAAGAAAAGAGGCATAGAGACCGAGAGAGAGGGGAAGAGGGAGCGAGGGAGAAAGATTGAAGGAATAGATTGTGAGGGAGAGTGAGAGTTATTTAGCACGAGAGAGAGAAATAGAGAGAAAGTTTATAATAAGAGAGAGACCACGAGGGAGGCAAGGTCGCAGAGGAAGAGAAAGAGGGAGAGAGAGGAGAGATAGTAAGAGAGAGGAGGAGGGAGAGTGATAGAAAGATGGGGATAGCATGAAGAGAGAGCAAAATTAGTGTACGTGAGAGGGAGAAAGATAAAGCGAGAGAGAGTGAGGGTGCAAAGGAATAGATGTGGTAAGAAATATTGCAAAAGAAACAAAGGGAAAAAAAGGAAATAGATAAAAAAAGAGATTAAGAGAGAGATAGAGAGAAAGAGGGAGGATGGGCAAAGGAGAGAGAGGGAAAGAGGATGAAAACAAAAATAAGAGATAGGGAAGAGAGAAAAGAGTGAGAGAGAAGACAGGGAAGTGAACGAATAAAAGCATTAGGGAGAGAATGAGAGAGAAGGGATGAGAGAAGAAAGAGAAATGATGGAGAAAGATAGAGAGAGAGGAAGAAGGAAAAAGAGAGATGCAAGTAGAGTAAGAGAAAGAAAGAGGGGATGAAGAGTAAGGGAGGGTGAGAGACAAATAGAGAAAAAATAAGAGAGAGTAAGAGAAGAGAGAGAGAGAGATAGATAAATAATGGATGAGATAGAGATGAAGAGCATTCAAGAGAGAGAGAGACTGAAAAAGAGGGGAGAGGGGGTAAAGAGCAAGAGAGTTAGAGGCAGGTAGGAAGGTAGGGATGGAGGGAGGGAAGAGAGGGCGAGGAAGGGAGAGCAGAAGAGGGTGGAAGAGAAAGGGACATAGAAACGGAGGAGAGATACAAGAGACATATCAAGTGTGGAAGAGATAGGCAATAAAAGGGAGATAGATCGAGTGAGTGAGGGAGCGTGGGAGATAGTTATAGTAAAGTGAGTGAGAAAGGGGGAGAGCAAGAAACGAAGGGAGGGACATGAGAGGGTGCTTGTGAGGGATGGAGGGAGGGCTGGAGAGAGATAGAAAGAATGAAGAGAAATAGAGTGACAAAGGAGGGAGGGAGAGGGAGTGGGAGGGATAGATGAACAATGAGAAAGAAGATAAAAAAAGAGTTACTTAAAAGAGAAGATAAAAAAAAGAAAGACTTAATGAGAGGGGATGTGGTTGAAGATAAAGAGAGAGGTGAGTGAGGGAAGAGAGAGGAGCAAGGGGGAGAGAGTGAGAGAGACAAGAGTGAAATAAAAATGAGAGAAAAGAGAGGAAAATGATGAAATAAAAATGAGAGAAAAGAGAGGAAAATGAAGGAAGACATGACAGTGTGGAGGTTGTTTAAGATGGATGGAAGGACAGAGGGGAAGACATAAATAAGTGAAAGGTAGTGAGAGGGAGAGAGGAAGAGAGAGAAAGGAGATGAAGGGAGAGAGGGAGGGAGGGAGGGATGGAGAGAGAGAGGGAGGGAGAAAAGGTGAGTAAAAAAGAGAGAGTGTGAGAAAGTGAGAGATACTTAGTGAAGCAAAGAGAGTGAGAGAGTAAAGGTGAGAGAGAGAAGAGAGAGCAGCTAAAGAGAATGAAGGCAAATAGAAGTGAGAGACATATAGAAAGGAAGAATGAGATGAGAGAGATCATGAGAGAAAAAGAGGGAGAGGGAGAAGAGAGAGAGGGATTGATAATAAGAATGAGTAAAAGAGGATGGCATAGGTGAGAAAGCTAGAGGAATAATATGAAAGAGAAGGTTAGAAGACTACACAAGATAGAGAGATAGTAGAGTGTGAAAGAGACAAGAAATGACAAAAGAGGGATACAGAGAAAGGGGGAGGGAGATGGGCTATTAAAAAGAGCAAGAGAATGCGAGAGAAGAATGAAGAGTAAGTGAGAGTGAGAGATAAAGAGAGATGGAGTAAGAGAGACTAAGGGAATAAAAAAAGATAGAGCAAGAGCGAATGAGAGAGAGGAAGTGCAAGGATAAAGAGAGAAAGATCGAAAGAGGAATAGAGAGAGGCGGGTAGGGAAGAGAGATTAAGACAGGGAAGTGAGAGAATAAAAAGCATTAGAAAGAGAATGAGAGAGAGGAAGAGAGAGAGAGAAAGAGAAATGATGGAAAAAGATAGAGGGAGGGAGAGATAAGGTAGGAGAGATATGGAAGTAGAGCAAGAGAAAGATAGACGGGATGAAGCGTAAGGGAAGGTGAGAGACAAATAGAGAAGAAGCAAGAGAGTATAAAAGGGAGATAAATAGATAAATAGAGAATGAGATAAATATGAAGAGCATTTGAGAGAGAAAGATCGAAAGAGGGGGGAGAGTGGGGGTGAAAAGCAAAAGAGTTAGGGGCAGGTAGGGAGGTAGGGTGGGAGGGAGAGAAAGAGGGAGAAGGAGAGAGAGTAGAAGAGGGCAAAAGAGAAAGGGACATAGAAACAAAAGAGAGATAAAAGATATTTAGCGAGTGTGAAAGAGAGAGGCAATAGAAGGGAGAGAGATTGAGTGAGTGAGTGAGTGTGGGAGATGGCGAGAGTAAATTGAGTGAGAAAGGGGGGAGCAAGAAATAAAGGGTGGGACATGAGTGAGTGCGTGTGAGGGATGGAGGGAGGGTAGAAGACAAGGAGAGAGATAGAGAGAATGAAGGGACGTAGAGTGAGAGAGGAGGGAGGAGAGGGAGTGGGAGAGATGGATATAATGAGAAGATAGAGCAAGACGATAGAGAAGAGATACAAAAAAGAAGAGATAGAAAAGAAAGACTTAAGGAGAGGGGACAAGGTTGGAGATAAAGAGAGAGGTGGGTGGGGAGGAGAGAGGAGCGAAGGGGAGAGAGTGAGAGAGACAAGAGAGGAAAAGAATGATGAGAGAAAAGTGAGAATAAGGATGGAAGATATGAGAGTGAGGAGTTTATTTAAGATGGAAGGAAAGAGGGAGGGAGTGAAGGAAAATGGAAGACTTAAATGGAGTGAGAGATAGAGAGGAATAGAGAGAAATGAAATGAAGGGAGAGAGGAAGGGGGAGGGATGAAGAGAGAAAGAGAGGGAGGAAGAACAGGTGAGTAAGAAAGCAAGACTCTGAGAATGTGAGAGAGATTTAGTGAAATAAAAAGAGAGAGCAAAGGTGAGAGAGAGAAGAAAGCAAGTAAAGAAAATGAAGGCAAAGTGAGAAGTGAGAGACAAATTGAAAGGAAGAATGAGATGAGAGAGATTATGAGAGCGAAAGAGGGAGAGTGAGAAGAGAGAGAGGGAGTGATAGTAAGAATGAGTAAGAGAACATGATATAAAAGAGAGAGCTAGAGGAATAATATAAGGAAGAGGGATGGAAGAATAAACAAGAGAGAGAGAAAAGTGTGAAAGAGACAAGAAATGACAAATGAGAGATACAAAGAAAAGGGGAGAGAGATGGACATTAAAAAAGAGCAAGAGAAAGAGAGAGAAGAATGAAGAGCAAGTGAGAGTGAGAGACAAAGAGATGGAATAAGAGAGACTAATTCAAGAAAGAGAGAGAGCATAAGAGAGAGAGAGGAAGTTCAAGTATAAAGAGCGAAAGATCGAAAGAGGAATGGAGAGAGATGGGGAGGGGAGAGAGAGAGCAAAAGAAAGATCTCTTTTTCACTCTCTCAGCAAGTGACTCTCTCTACCCCCCTCTCTCTATTTCTCTCTTTCTTTACTACCTTATCCTCTCTATCTTTATTTCCTACTTTACGTCTCTCTCTCTCACTTTCTTTTTCTCTTTCTCTCTCACTTTTTTCTTCCTTCCTCCATCCTCCCTCTATCTCTCTTGTTTTCTTTTCTCTCTCTCCTTCTCTATCTTTTCACTTGCTTGCTCTCTCTCTCTCTCTCTCAATTTTTTTGTCTCTTTCACTCTTCTCTCTCTCAAACTTTTCTTTTGCTCATATTCTCTAGCTCTCTTTTCCTCTAACTCATGCTTTCTTTACCTTTCCAATGCCCTCCTTCCAACCTTCCCTCCCTTTCTCACCCTCTCACTCTCTCGCACTCTTTCTTTCTCTCGCCCACTCTCTCTCCAACTCTATCTCACCTTCTCTCTGTCATTGCCGCACAATTTGTATCTACCTCTCTCCTTATATTTTGTCTCTACCACTCTCTCACTCTTTGTTCTTCGCTATTGCTCTCTATCTCTTGCTTTTCTACGTCTCTCTTGATCTCTTTCTCGCTCACTCTCTCTCTCTCACTCCTAGCCCTCTCTCTCTACTTTTCTCCCTCTCCTACCATTTCTTTCTTTCTCTCTTGCCCTCTTCCTCGCCCTCCCTCCTTGTTTATTCAATATATCTTCATCTCCTTCTCTCTCCCTCTCTTCCTCTCTCCCTCCTTCCTTCCCTCTTTAGCACTTTCTCCCTCTCACCCTATCACTCTTCTCTTGCTATTTCTCTCTCCATCTCTTTCTCTTTCTCCTACTCATTAATCTCAACATAACTCTCTCTAGCTCTATCTCTCCATCTCTTTCATTTCTCTCTCTCCCACTATCTCTTGAAAACAATCTTTAATTTTCTCTATCCCCCTTTTCTAATTCCTCTCCAACTCTCTCTACCTCTCTCTTTCTATGTTAATCACTCTATCTCTCGGCCTCTCTCACTCGCTCTCTCTCCCTCAGTCATACTCTCTCTCTTTCTAACTCGGTCTTTATCTCTCTTTCTCACTCTCTCTCTCTCCTAATATCTTTTCCTCTCCTCATTCAAACCATCACACACTTTTTTTCTAACTCCGTCTACCGCCCTCCTTCTCTTCTATCGTACTTCCATCTGCCTTCCCTTCCATACCTCCCTTCATCTCGCTATTTTCCTATCCCTCCCTCTTATGGCTCTCTTCTTTCTCTCCTTCTCTTCTCTTATTTTCTCTCACTCCCCTTCTCTCCATCACTTTCTCTCTCTCTCCTACTCTTCATCGCTCTCCTGAACTCCCTCTATTCCTCTCTCTCACTTCCATCTCTCTATCTCACCCTACCTCCATCCTGAAACTTCTCTCTTTCCCTTTCCCTCCCTCTCACCTTTCTCTTTCCCTCTTCCTATCTTTCTCTCACACCTTCTTGTTATCTCTCTCCCTATCTCTTCTTCTTTCACTCCAACTCTCTTGTCCTCTCTATCTCTCTTTCTCTCAATATGTTGCTCGATCCTCTCACATGCTCACCTTCACTCTCCCTCTCTCCCACTCCCTACCTCACTATACTTCACTCCTTAATTCTCTTCCTCCCTCTATCACCCCTCCCTCTCCTAATCTCTCTCACTCTCCCTCTCTAAAGCTTTTTTTCTCTATCCCACAATCTCTTTTTCACTTTTTTGTCTTTTTGTTTGGTCTCTCTCACCATTCTTATCTCATTCTCTCTCAACCCTTCTCACTCTCTCTTTTGATCTGTCCCTTATTTCTCTATATTGTTCTCCCTCAATCTCTCACTACCAATCTCGACCTCCCTCTGGTAGTCTCACTCTCTCCATATCATCACTTAAATATATCTTTCTCTCTTGCTTTTTCACTCTCTCTCTCCCATTCCCTACCTCTTTGACTCACTCTCCCTTAATTCCCCTTCCATTGTATATATTTATCTCCTTATATCTTCTCTTATTTATGTATATATATATCTAAATATATATCTTCTTTCTCCCTCCCTCTCTGTGTCATCCTCTCTCACACTTTCTCTTTCCCATTCTTTCTCTACCCTCCAGTCTCTACTTCTCTCTCTCTCTAATCTTTCTCATTCTCTGTTCTTTATTTTGTCTGTCTCATTTACTTACTCTATTTTACTTTCTCTTCTGCCTCATTTTTTCTCTCTCGATCATCTCTTTCCCTCTACACCCTGCTCACATCCTCTATCTCTTTATCTCTCCCTCCCACACTCTCTCTCCCACTCCCTTTCTCTCCTTCTTAATTTCTCACTTCTCTCGATCTCTATTATCTTCACTCCCTCACCATCACTCTCTCTCCATCTCATTCAATATCTCATCCTCTCATTAAATCACTTCTGCTTCTTTTTTCTCTTCCATTTTTTCTATCTCTTGCTCCTCTCTCTCAAACTCTTATCTCTCTACTTTCTCTCTCTCTCCCTTTATCCCTCTCTTTCTCCCTCACTTCCTTTCCCTTTATCTCTCACTCTTTCTTTCTTAACCCCCCTCTTTCTTGCTCCTACCGTCTCTTTCACCCTTTTTTTCTTAAGCTCCCTCTTTCTCCCCCCACCCTCTCTCTCACTCTCTTGCCCTCTATCCCTCTATCTCTCTTTCTCTCACTTTTCTCTCACCTTGCTCCTTTATCTCTTTCATTCTCTCTAACACTCTTGCTCTTCACTTTTGCTCTCTCCCACTCTCTTGCTCTCACCCTCATTCTCACTCTTTCTCTCTCCCACTTTTTTCTCACTCCCTCTCTCCCCCTCACACCCTTCCTCCATCTCCATCTCTTCTCAGGACTCCTTACTATCACACACTCTCTCTCTCTACATCTTTATTTACATGATCTCGATCTCTATCAATCTCCTTCTCTCCTTCTCTCATACGATCTTGCTCTATCACTCTGCCACCCTCTTTCTCCCTCTTTCTCTTTTACTCTCACTATCTACCTCTTTATTTTTCTCTCACATTATCTTGTCTCTCTCTTTCTCTGCCCCCTCTATAAATCACTATCACACACTCTTTCCCTCAATCTCCTCCCTCTCTAATCTCTCTATCATGTTTCATTCTCCTACTCTCTCCATCTCACTCTCTTCCTCTCTCACCCAACCTTTTTCTCCTCCTCTATCTATCTTGCTCTCATTTCTCTCTCTTTTTTTGTTGTGCTCACTCTCTCCTTTCTGGTATCTCTTGCATTATCAACATCTCTATCCCCCTATCCTTCTTTCTCTACTCTCCATCCCTCCCTCCCTCATTCCTCTCTCTCGTTCTGTCCTCTCTAGCTAATACTTTTGTATTTCTATCTCTCCCTCCCTCCCTCTTTCCCTCCTTTTCTCTCTCTCACAATTTCTCTATTCCCTCCTTAATATTTTTCTGTTGCTCTACATCCTTTGCACTCTCTTTCAATCATTTCACCTTTCTATTTCTATCTATATCCCTCCCTTAATATTTTTCTATTGCTCGACATCCTTTGCATCCTTTTCTCTCTCTAACAATATCTCTATTCCCTCCATTAATATTTTTCCATTGCTCTACATCCTTAGCACTCTCTCTTAATCTTTTCACCTTTCTCATTCTGTCCTTCTCTCTAGCTCAATCATTTCTATTTCTATCCCTCCCACCTTCCCTCCTTTTCTCTCTCTCTCTTACAATATATTTATTCCTTCTCTTAATATTTTTCAATTGCTCAACATCCTTAGCACTCTCTCTTAATCTTTTCACCTTTCTATTCCACTCTCTTTCTTTGCCACTCCTATTCTCACTCCCACTTTATATCTCTACCATTATTAGTCCTCTTCTTTCCCTCTTCATCTTTATCTCTATCTCCCTCTCTATGACATATCTTCCTATTTGTTGCTTTTTCTTCCTCTCTCCCTCCTTCTCTCCCTTCCTTCTCTCTTACTCAATCTCTTTCCTCTCTTCATCTTTCTCCCTCACTCTCCTTCTTACTCTCCCTCTCATTCTATTAAAAACTTTATATCTCTCACACCCTCTTCTATATTTCTCAATCAATCTCTCTTGCCTATCCTCCCTCACTCTTTCTCTTTCTGTCACTCCCTCTCTCCCCCTCTCTTTTTATCACTCCTACCTCTCTCAGGTACTTTTTCGCACTCTCTATTGCAATCTCTATCTCCCTTTATCTCTCTCTTGCACTCCCACCTTCACAACTCTTTCTACCCCTCGCTCTTTCCCCCCCTCCGACATTCTTTTATCTCATTCTCTATTTTTTCTCTTTCTCTCACCATATCTCTCTCCCTCTCTTCTTCTCCTCCCTCTCCCACTCTATCCCTCTTTCTTTTATCTATCCCTTCAATGCTCTTTTGTCTCTCCCTTCATTACTCTCACTCTTTCTAACCCTCTTATGTTGTTCTCTCTTCTCTTAGTTTGTTCTCCCTCTCTTCATCTCTCTTTCACTCTATTCCTTCTTTAGTTCTCTTACTATCTCCCCTTCATCATTTTCTCTCCCTCGCTCTTCCTCCCCCTCCCAATCTCTCTCCCTCTTACTCTCTTTTCTCTCACTAACTTTTCTCTCCAATATCTTTCTTATTCTCACTCTCCCTTGGTCTTCCTATATCTCCCTTTCTTACTCACAATACCATTCTCCACTTTCCTATCATTACCTCTTGCTCCTCTCACTCTCTTTCCCTCGCTCACTCGTCCCTCTCTTCCTTGTTCTCTTTCTCTCTCCCTTAATTGTTTTGATTATCTCTTTCACTCCTCCCTCTCTCTATCACGCTTGATCTCCCTCTTTTCTCTCTTTTCTCACTGTCTCCCCCTATCTATTACTCACTGTCACTCCCTTTTCTTTCTACTCTCTCACCAGTCCTCCCTTTCTCTCTGTCCTTCTCTTATTCTCTCTTTCTCTTACTTTATCACTCTCCCTCTAGCTCTACCTCCCTCTCAGTCCCTCTATCTTCCCTCTCACTATTTCTTTCTCACTCTCTCTAGCTCTCTCCATCATTCTCTATCCATCTATCTCACTATTTCTTCCTCCTTTTCTAGCTCCATCTCTGTTTTCTCTCTTTTCTCTCTTTAGCTCTCTCCAACTCTTCCCATCTTTCTCACACTCTCTCCTTATTACTCCCTCTTTCTCTTGCTCTCTCTCACTCTCTCCCTTTCTTTGCCTCTCCAAATTCTCTCTCTCAATCTTCTAATAGATTCACCTTCCTTCTCTCTTTTCCTCTCACCCTCTCTTAGTCTACATCAATCTAATTATGTCTCACTCTATTCAAGTCACTCACAATCTCTCTCTCCTCCCTCTCTTACCTCTCACTCTCTATCTCTATGTTTCATGCTCTCTTCTCTACCCTCTCGCTCGCTCATCACTCTCTCCCCATTTTTAACTCCTACCCTTGTTGTTTCTTCTCAACCTCTCAATCTCTCTTTTTCTATGCTCATTCTCACTCTCCCTCTTTATCTCTCTCTTCTCTCTTTGTACATCACTCTTATGCCCTCTCTTTCTCTTTCTCACTCTCTCTCACTCCACGGCCACTCTTTTTTTACTCACCCTTTCTCTTTGTCTATAAATCTCCACCTAATTCTCCCCACTCTTTCTCTCTCCCGCCTCTCTCTCCATCACACCCTCTCTCATTATTCTCCATCTCAACCCCTCTCCATCCCACACACACTCTCAATATTCTTTATCTTGAGTGAGAGAGGGGCGAGAAAGATAGAATGAGAGAAATAGAGACAAAAGAGAGAGTGAGGGAAGCAAGAGTGAGAGATAGTGTGTGATAAAGAGAGATAAAGATGTGTGTAAGAGAGAGGGAGGAAGTGAAATTGGGAGGGACAAAGAGAGAGAGAGAAAAGCATAACAGAAAGTGAGAAATAGTGAGAGAGATAAGCGAGAGGGAGAGAAGAGAGCAATACAAAGATAGAGTGAAAAGTGAGAAAAAGAGAGTGGGCGATAAAGTAAGAGTAAGCAATAATATAGTGGAGTAAGAGTAATAATAGAGAGAGCAAGAGAACCAGAAATAGAGAGAGTTAGAGGAGGTGAAAAAGATTAAAGAGAGACTGGGAGCAACAACATGAGAGAAGAGAGAGTGAGGAAAGGAAAAAGCAAGAGTGAGTGAGTGAGAGAGGGAAACTTTAAGTGAAAGAGAGAGGGAGGGAAGTGAGAGACAGCAGAAGAAAGAGTGAGAGAGTATCGTGAGGATTAAAGAGTGAAAGGGTGGGAATAAAGTGAATGAAATTGATGAGAGAGAGAAGCTGAGAAAGGGAGGAAAAGTGAGAGAGAAATATAGATATGAGAATCTCTGAAGGAAGAGTGAGGAAGAGAGATCAAGTTAAAAAGGGAGCAAGGGAGGGGGCCACAGAGAGAGAGAGGGAGGGAGAGAAAGAGTGATAGAGGAGAGTAACATAAGGTAGTAAGAGAGAGAAAGAGGGAGGAAGTGAAAGAGATTTTTAAAGAGAGTGAAGAAAAGAGGGAAACTTATTGGGAGAGAAATAAAGAGAAAAGAGAGTAAAGGACGCACAAGAAGAGAATGAGCTTGACGGAGAGAGAGTGGGAGAAGAAAAATATTGGGAGAAAAGGGGTGAGATGGAGAGAGAGACAGGAAGAGAGTGAGGAAGAAAGAGAAGGAAAGAGGGAGAATATTGAGTGAGAAAGAGAGAGACTGTGAAGAAGAGGGTAAGAGTGAAAGTAAAATTCAATAGAGAGTAGCAATAAAAAGAGAGAGAGAAATAAAAATAGAAGAGATTGTAAGGGAAGGCAGAACAAGATAGAGGAAGGACAAGAGAATGAGTAAGAAATGAGAGACAACGAGAAAGAGAAAACGAGAAAGGAAGGAAGTAGGGGATAGAGAGAAGAGAGGGAGAGAGGAAGTGAGAGAAAGAGAGATAAATATATGAGGAGAGAGAGAAAGAAGAGAGAGATCAAATGAGAAATTGTAAGGAGGAGAGTGAGTGAAAAAGAGAGATGGAGGGAGAAAGGCAAAATACAGGAAGTAGAAGAGGAAGAGAGACGGAGAGAGAAATACTGAGAAGGAAATGGACAACAACTAAAAAAGAGCAAGAGAGATTAAGAAAGAGAGTTAAAGAGATTGTGAGAGAGAGAAAGTTTAAAAAGGTTTGAGGTTGACCAAATAAGAGGGAGGTGGAGGGAGGATGATCAAGAATGAAATTAAAGAGGAAATTTGAGGGAGCAAGAAAGGGAGAGAAAGAGTGAGGGAGTGAGAGTGAGAGTTAAATTAAAGAAAGACAGAGAGAGTGGGAGAGAAATAGAAGGAGAAGAGAACGAGAAAAGATAAAGCAAGAAAGACGGCAAATGTGTGGAAGATAAGAAGAGAGAGGGAGAGATGGGGGAAGGAGGGAGAAGCAGAGTGAGATGTGTGAGAGAAAGTAAGAAAAAATGAGAGATAGATGATGGTAGAGTGAAGAGAGAGTGACAAGCTAGAGGGAAAATCTTGAGAAACAGAAGAGAGCAATTTAAGGAGAAGGATAGAACATAGAATGAGACAGAGATTGAGAGAGGGAATGGGTGAAAAGAGAGAGCCAGAGGGAGTGAGTGAGATGATTAATAAGGGAGAGAAAGAGAGTGAGAGTGGGAGTGGGACAAAGAGTGTAAGAGAGAAATAGGGAGAGAGTGAACATAGAGCATGAGTGATTTAGTAAACAACAAAAAAGGAAGGAGTGCAATAAGATGAGTAGAGATAGAAAGAGGACGTTGGAAGAGAGTGTTTTGTGGTTGGATAGGAACTGAGTGAGACCAAGCAAGAGAGAGAGAGAGAGAGCAAGTGAGAGGGTGAGAGTGATAGGAACTGAGAGAGAAAGTAGATAGAGTAAGAGAGATAATAGAAGAGAGGGAGAATGAGATAGAGATAGAGCAAGAGAAAGAGGTAATTAGAGAGAAAGGGGAGGAGAGTGAGACACAAAGGGAATTGGGGAGGGAGCGAGGGGAAGAGAGTTGAGGGTGTAATATCAAGCGTGAGAAAGAGGACTAATAGAGAGAAGAGTAAGAGAGATTATAAGAGAGAAGGAGAGAGAGTGAGAAAGATACAATGCGCAAGCAAGTGCGAGAGACAGAGAGAGGGAGGTGGAGAGAAGAAGCAAGAGAGATAGAGTGAGGGAGAAAAAATGGGAGAAATATAGAGAGTGGTAAGGGGAGATGAAGAGAGAGAGAGGGATAGAGCAAATAAGATAAGTATTGAGTGAGAGAGAAGTAGAGGGAGCATTAGAGAGGGAGAAAAGAATGTGGGGAGAGTGAGAGTGAGCAAAAGTGTTGAGGGAGGGAGTGAGAGTATGTGTGTGAGCGAGGGGAAGAGAGAGATATATATAAAAAAATGGAGGAAGAGAGAGTGTGTGTGTGAGTGAGGGCAAAAGAGGTACAGAGTGGCTAGGAAGGGAGAGAGATAGGTATAGAGTGTGAAAGAGGGGTTGGAGAGATGAGAGAGAGCGAGAGAAAGTTAGGGATAGTAAGTGAGAGAGAGAGAGAGAGCAAGAAATGGAATAAAAGTGAAGTTTAAAGAGAGAAAACATAAGAGAGAGGGAGAGATATATAACAATACCGTGAGAGAGAGACATAGCTAGGAAGAGGATGAGAGGAAGAGGGAGAGCGTGAGCAATAAAGAGAGTGGGGGTGGTAGGGAGAGATAGAGACGAGACTGAGAGAGAGGAATAGAGAGAGAGAGAGAGCGAGAGAGTGATAAAGTAAGAAAAGTGAGAGATTGAGAAAGAGAGGAGAGAATGAGAGTGATAGAAAGAGAAGGCAGTCAGGAGAGGTGGAGTGAAAGAGATGGTGGGAGAGACAATGAATGGTGTGAGAGAAGATAAAGAGAGTAGAGGGGAGAATAATGAGGAAAATGGAGAGAGGAAGGGAGATAGAAAAGGAGAAACAGAGGGACATGGAGAGGGAGTTTTTGAGGGTTGGAATGTGTAAGAGATATTAAGAGATAGAGAGTGAGAGAGAGAGCAAGGGAGGGAGGGAGGGAAGGAGGGAAAGGGGGATGGAGAGAGATAATCAAAAAGATAAAGATAGAGTAAGAGACAAGGGAGGGAGTGTAGGAGAAAGGACTAAAGTGATGAAGTTAGAAAGAAAGAAAAGCAGGGTAGGAGAGAGATAATGAGAGTGAGAGAGAGTGAGAGAGACTAAGTGAAAATGAAAGTAAGAAAGATAGAGAGAGAAAGAGAGAAGAATAAAGATAGAAAGGAATGGTGAGGTAGCTGGACAAAAATATGGAGTGATGAAATAAAGAGAGGATTGAGTTTGTGAGAAAGAGAGACTTAGGGAAGGAATGAGAGGGATTAAAGAGAGAGAAAGTGCTAGCAGGAATGAGAGTGTGGGATAGATTCAGAGATGACAGGCTGTGGGAAGCTAGAGCAATAGAGATGATTGAAAGATAAAGAGAGGAAAATAGTAGAGTGAGAGAGAGAGAGAAGGAGATTGAGAGGGAGATAGGGAGAGAAAGGGAGGTGAGAAGTGGGATTGACTGAGAAGATAGAGAGAGAACTAGGAAGGTTTGGAAGTAAGAGAGAGTGGTAAAGAGAGAGAGTGCGGGATAGAGGGAGAGAAAGAGTGAGAGGAGTGAAGTAGAAGAGAGAGAACCATAGAATAGAGAGTTAAACAAAAAATAAGATTGAGAGAGCAGATAGTGAGAAAGAGAGAAAGAGGGAGGGAAAATAAGAAAGAAGAGTGGAAGATAAATTAAGGTAGAGATAGAGGAGAGAGTGAGAGAGAAAGAACATGATCGAAAGATAGAGTAAGATGGAGAGTAAGAAGGGGAGCTAAGGAGAATGAGAGGGGGTGGGTGACAAGGAGAAAGAAGAGTGAGGTACATTAAGGAGACCTAAAGAGCAAGGATTAATGAGCAAGAAAAATAGAGCGAGGAAAGATTGAGTGAAAATGATAGTGGGCGAGTGAGAGAGAACGAGAGAAAAATGTAGAGGGAATTAGATAAAGAGAATCATAATGACAGTTATAATAAGGAGTGAGATAGAGAGAGCGAAAGAAAAATGTAGAGGGAATAGAGAGTGAGAGAAGAGGGAGCAAGAGAAAGAATGGTAGAGGGAGAAAGAGCAAGAGGATCATAGTAGGGGAAGAGGCAGAGATAACCTGAGGGAGGAAGAGAGAAAGTGAGTTCAAGAGAGAGAGAAAGAACATGCAAGGGTATGAGATAGAGAGCAAGTGATAGATAAGGCGATGGAGAGAGAGAAAGTTTCATGTAGTAGAGAGTGTGAGCAAGAGAGAGAAAGAGAGGTAAAGAAAGAAAAAGATCAGGATGGATAGAGAAAAGTTTGATAGTATGTGTGTGTGTGAGAGAGAGTATGACAGTGTGTGTGTGTGAGAGAGAGAGAAAAAGTAAGAGATAAAGAAAGAAAGAGAAGGGAGAGGGGGTGAGAGGGAAGGAGGGGAAGAGAGTGAGATAGAAAATAAAATAGAGGGGAAGAGGAGAAAGATGGGGAACAACAGGGGAGCGAGAAATAAAGCAAGAAAGAGGGAGAGATAATGAGATGCGTGAAATAGTGTTAGGTAAAAATAGAAGAATATATGTTGAAGAGAGAGAGTGTATGCGAGATATTTCAAGAGAGTAGAGTGAAAGAGAGGGATATATTTTGAGAGAATAAGAGAAAGAGAGGAGAGAAAGAGAAGAGCGAAAGAAAAAGCGATATAGGGAGGCAGAGAGAGTGATAATGAGAGATTTAGAGAGAGAAAATAAAATAGAGGGGGAGGGGAGAAAGATGGGAAATAGCAGGGGAGTGAGAAATAAAGCAAGAAGGAGGGAGATATAATTAGATGAGTGAAATAGGGTAGGAGAGAGTGTGTGCGCGACATATTTCAAGAATAAGATAACTTGAGAGAGTTAAAGTGAGAGAGAGGAATATATTTTAAGCAATAAGAGAAAGAAAAGGAGAGAAAGAGAAGAGCAAGAGAAAGAGCGATAGAGCGAGGCAGAGAGATGATAATGAGAGATTGAGAGAGATAAATGTGAGAGTGAGTGGAGATAGAAGAGAGAAAGAAAGGGAGGCAAAAACATATGGAATGACATAAGGAGAGAGAGGCTAATAGAAGGAAAGACAAAAGGAAATAAAAAAGAGAAAAAAAGAGATGTAGGTTTGGTAAATAGGAAGAGAAAGAACGGGAAGGATGGATAGAGAGAGACAAAAAAAAGAGAGGAGAGAGAGTAAGAGAAAGATAGAGAGAGAAATAATAAGTGTAAGACCAAGGGAGAGAAATTGAGATAAAGAGAAAGAGAGAGAGAAGACATTGTGATAAAGAGAGAAGAAAGGGTGTGTGAGAAAGAGGGAGTGATTATGAGAGAGAAGGAGATGGATTGATAGAGATGAGGCAAGAAAGAGAGAGAGAAGAGTGAAAGAAGAGGGGGAAAAGGAAAAAGGGAGTAAGATAAATGTGGAGGTGGGAAGAGAGATAGTAAGACTTGGAGTGGGAGTCAGAGAGAGTTAGGCGAAGAGCGAGCTAGAAAGAGATAGAGAGCAAGCAAAGAGGTGAGAGGGAGAGAATAAGAGAGAGAGACAGGGAGGAGGTAGAGAGTGTGTGTGAGAGATGAATAGGGTAGAGATAGTTGGAGAGGGGAGGGAGAGATTGAGATAGAGAGCGAGAGGAAACTATAGAGGGAGGAGAGAGCAAGCAACAAAATGATAGAGTGAGGAATAGTAGAGAGGGAAGAAAAGAATAAGTGTGAGTAAAAGAGCAAGAAAGTATGTGAAAGTGAGAGCTAAAGAGAAGGAAAGAGTTAGAGAAAAAGAGAGAGTGAAGGTGAGAGAAGGAGAAGAGAGAAAATGAAGAACGGAGAGAAGAGGTGAGGGAGGGAGGGAAAATAGAGATAGAGGGAGGAGAGGGAGGTTGAGAATGAAATAATATAACAAAGGAGAGAGAGATAGCGTTGGAGAGAGCAAGAAAAAGAAGGAAGATAGAAAAAAGATCAAGAGAGATAGATAAAGAGGGGGATAGAGGGTGAGAGGGATGGAGGGAAAGAAAGAAAAAAGATAGTGAGAAAGGTTAGACAAAGTGATGGAAATAGATAAAAAAAGATATATGGAAGGATATAGAGTGAGAAATTGATAGAGAGAGGTGGCATGATGGGGGAGAGAGGAGGGAAAATGAGAGATATGAAAGAGATGGAGATAGTATGAGATAGGTAGATAGAGGGTGAGAAAGACTTTGAGAGTACAAGTGAATGTGGTAGAGAGAAAGTGAGATGGTGAGTCAGCATAAGATCGTTGGGAAGATAGGGAGGAGAGTGTGACAATAGAGATAAATATGGAGAAAGAGAAAGCAAGATTGTGAAAGAGAGAGGAAATATAATATGGAGAGAGAGAGAGAGCAGTGAGAAAAGAGCTAGTTAAAAAAAAGAGAGACCATAAGAATAGATTGAGATGGAGGGAGGATGGGATTGAGGTGGAGAGAGAAAGAGAAAAAAAAAGAAATAGAAGAGTGTGAATAGAGATATAGAGAATAAGAACGACAACATGTGAGGGGGGAGAGTATGAGCAAGGGAGTGTTGAAGAGAAAGTTAGAGAGTAAGCAAGGGTTAAAGGATATATAGAGAGTTACCCAAAAGTGATGGGGACAGGGTGAGACCAAGAGGGAGAGGGAGAGTGAGAGAGAGGGGGGACAGAGAAAGAGCTGGAAAGAATGACAAAGTGAAAGAAAGAGAGAGAAAGAGAGCAAGATAGATAGAAAAAGAGAGAATATTGATAAGAGAGATAGGGAGAGAGGGAAGGAGGGAAAGGGGGATGGAGAGAGAGAGAGTGAAAAAGTTAAAGATAGAGTGAGAAACAAGGGAGGGAGTGGAGGAGAAAGGACTAAAGTGATGAAGATAGAAAGACAGAAAAGGAGGGTAGGAGAGAGTGAAAGAGAGTGAGAGAGACTAAGTGAAAATGGAAGTAAGAAAGATAGAGAGAGCAAGAGAGAAGAATAAAGATAGAATGGAATGGTGAGGTAGCTGGATAGAAATATGGAGTGATGAAATAATGAGAGGATTGAGTTTGTGAGAAAGACAAACTGAGGGGAGGAATGAGAGGGGATTAAAGAGAGAGAAGGTGCTAGTAAGAATGAGTGAGTGTGGGATAGAAACGGAGAGCACATGCTGTGGGAAGCTAGAGCAATAGAGATGAGTGAAAGATAAAGAGAGGAAAATAGTAGAGTGAGTGAGAGAGAGAGAGAGAGAAGGAGATTGAGAGGGAGATAGGGAGAGAAAGGGAGGTGGGGAGTGGGATTGAGTGAGAAGATAGAGAGAGAACTAGGAAGGTGTGGAAGTAAGAGAGAGTGTTAGACAGAGGGAGTGCGGGATAGAGGGACAGAAAGAGTGAGAGGAGTGAAGTAGAAGAGAGAGAACCATAGAAAGAGAGTAAAACAAAAAATAAGATTGAGAGAGCAGATAGTGAGAAAGAGAGAAAGAGGGAGGCAAAATAATAAAGAAGAGTGGAAGATGAATTAAGGTAGAGATAGAGGAGAGAGTGCGAGAGAAAGAGCATGATCGAAAGATAGAGTAAGATAGAGGGTAAGAAAGGGAGCTAAGGAGAATGAGAGGGAGTGGGTGACAAGGAGAGATCTAGTGAGGTACATTGAGGAAACCTAGAGAGCAAGAATTAATGAGTAAGAAAGATAGAGGGAGGAAAGATTGAGTGAAAACGATAGTGGGAGAGTTAGAGAGAACGAGAGAAAAATGTAGAGGGAATTAGAGAAAGAGAATCGTAATGATAGTTATAATAGGGAGTGAGATAGAGAGAGCGAAAGAAAAATGTAGAGGGAATAGAGAGTGAGAGAAGAGGGAGCAAGAGAAAGAATGGTAGAGTGAGAAAGAGCAAGAGGATCATAGTAGGGGAAGAGGCAGAGATAGCCGGAGGGAGGAAGAGAGGAAGTGAGTTCAAGAGAGAGAGAGAGAGCCAGAGAGAGAAAGAACATGCAAGTGTATGACATGGAGAGCAAGTGATAGATAGAGCGATGGAGAGAGAGAAAGTTACGTGTAGTAGAGAGTGTGAGCAAGAGAGAGAGAAAGATAAGTAAAGAAAGGGAAAGATCAGTGGATAGAGAAAAGTTTGATAGTATGTGTGTGTGTGAGAGAGAGTATGACAGTGTGTGTGTGTGTGAGAGAGAAAAAGTAAGAGATAGAGAGAGAAAGAGAAGGGAGAGGGGTGAGAGGGAAGGAGGGGAAGAGACTGAGAGAGAAAATAAAATAGAGGGGAAGAGGAGAAAGATGGGGAACAACAAGGGAGCGAGAAATAAAGTAAGAAAGAGGGAGAGATAATGAGATTCGTGAAATAGTGTTAGGTAAAAATAGAAGAATATATATTGAAGAGAGAGAGTGTGTGCGAGATATTTCAAGAGAGTTAGAGTGAAAGAGAGGGATATATTTTGAGATAATAAGAGAAAGAGAGGAGAGAAAGAGAAGAGAGAAAGAAAAAGCGATATAGGGAGGCAGAGAGAGTGATAATGAGAGATTTAGAGAGAGAAAATAAAATAGAGGGGGAGGGGAGAAAGATGGGGAATAGCAAGGGAGTGAGAAATAAAGCAAGAAGGAGGGAGATATAATTAGATGAGTGAAATAGGGTTAGGTAAAAATATAAGAATGTATGTTGAAGAGAAAGAGAGAGAGTGTGCGTGAGATATTTCAAGAATAAGATAACTTGAGAGAGTTAAAGTGAGAGAGAGGAATATATTTTGAGAGAATAAGAGAGAGAGAAGGAGAGAAAGAGAAGAGCAAGAGAAAGAGCGATAGAGTGAAGCAGAGAGAGTGATAATGAGGGATTAAGAGAGATAAATGTGAGAGTGAGAGGAGAGAGAAGAGAGAAAGAAAGGGAGCAAAAACATATGGAATGACATAAGGGGAGAGAGGCTGATAGATGGAAAGAAAAAAGGAGATAAAAAAGAGAAAATAAGAGATGTAGGTTTGTTAAATAGGAAGAGAAAGAACGAGATGGATAGATAGAGAGAGACAAAAAAGAGAGAGGTGAAAGAGAAGAGAGAGGAAAATAGAGAGTGAGAAATAACAAGAGTGGGAGAAATGTGGGAATGAGAAATGTGAGGGAGGGTCAGAGGGAGAAATAGTGACAAAGATAGATAGTTGGAAAAAGGTAGGGAGAGGGAGAGAGAGAGTGAGATATAGGAAGGGAACATGGAGAGAAACAAAGAGGGAGGGTGGGAAAAGGAGGGAGGAACAAGAGAGTGAAGGAGAGGGTAGGGGGAGTGAAGAGCGAGAGAGCGGAAAAAAGAGCATGGGAGGAAGAGAGATATAGAGGAAGATCCAACTGAGGTAGAGAAATAAAAGGATGGAGGAATGGAGGGAGGGAGGGATACAGTGGATGAGTGTGTGTGAGAGAGAGAAAGAGAGAGAGTTAGCAAGATAAAGGGAGGGAGAGAGTTAGAGATGAGTGAGAGAAAGAAAGAGAAAATGTAGTGAGGGAGAACTAGAATGGAAGGGTGGGAGAGTGAGAGAGAAAACAAAAAAGGAGAGAGAGA
Source organism: Phalaenopsis aphrodite (assembly GCA_003013225.1). NCBI lineage: Eukaryota > Viridiplantae > Streptophyta > Magnoliopsida > Asparagales > Orchidaceae > Phalaenopsis > Phalaenopsis aphrodite. Next base: position 92,180 of record NEWO01000529.1, on the reverse strand, counting down.
TAGGTACGTTAGATATAGAGTGAAAGTTAGAAAGAGTAAAAGAATGTGAGTGAAGATACAAAATAGAAAATAGCAAAAAAGAGAGCAACAGATAGAAAAGGGAGATGAGAAGAGAAGTAAAGGAGATCAAATAAAAAAATCAAGGGAAAAGGAGGAAGGAACAAGAGAGTGAAGGAGAGTGCAGGGGGAGTGAAAAAGATAAAGAGTTGGAAAAAGGCAGGTAGAGGGAGAGAGAGAGCGAGAGATAGGAACGAAACATAGAGAAAATAGAGAGTGAGGGTGGAAAAAGGAAGAAGGAACAAGAGAGTGAAGGAGAGTGCAGTGGGAATGAAAAAAGTGAGAAAGAGTGGAAAAAAGAGCATGGGAAGAAGAGAGATAGAGAGGTAGATCCAACAGAGGTAGAAAAATAAAAGGAGGGAGGGTGGGAGGCAGGGAGTGCTGAAAGAAGAAGAGAGGAGAAAGAGTAAGAGAGTGGTGGAGGGAAGTGATAGAGAGCTGGGGAGAGTAGGAAGAGAGAGAGCATAAGTATACTCGAGAAGGAGAAAGATAAAGTGCGAGAGAGTAAGTGAGCAAAGCAATAGAGATGGGAAGATAGATTACAAAAGAAACAGAGGGCAGGAAAGGGAATAGATAGAAAAGAGAGTTAGAGAGAGACATGGAGATAAAGGGAGAATGGGCAAGAGAGACAGAAGGGGGAAAAGGATGGAAAAAAGAGTAAGAGAGAGGAAAAAGTGAAAGGTGTGAGAGAGAGAGTAAGAGAGAGAAGTGAGAGAGTAAAAAGCATTAGGGAGAGAATGAGAGTCAGGGAAAGAAAAGAATGGAAAGAGATAGAGAGAGAGTGAGAAAGAAGGATAGAGATGGAAGCAGAGAAAGAGAGGGGATGAAGAGTAAGAGAGGGTGAGACAGAAATAGAGAAGAGAGATAGATAGATAAATGGAGAACAAGTTAGAGATGAAGAGCATGCAAGAGAGAAAGACAAATCAAAATAAGGGGGAGAGAGGGGGTAAGGAGGAAGAGAGTTAGAGACAAGGAGGGAGGTAGGATGGGAAGAAGGGAAGAGAGGGAGAGGGAGGGAGAGCAGAAGAGGGTTGAAGAGAAAGGAACATAGAAACAAAAGAGAGATAAAAGAGATAAAACAAGTGAGGAAGAAAGAGGGAAGAGAAGGGAGAGAGATCGCCAGAGTGAGTGAGAGTAAAGTGAGTAAGAAGGGGGAGAGCTAGAAACGAAGGTAGGGACATGAGAGAGTGCTCGCGAGGGATGGAGGGAGGGTGGGAAGGAAGGAGAGAGATAGAAAGGATGAAGAGGCATAGAGTGAGAGAGGAGGGAGGGAGAGGGAGTGGGAGAGATGGATATAATGAGAAGATAGAACAAGAATAGAGAAAAAAGATAGATAAAAGAAAGAAGATAAAACAAGAAAGACTTAATGAGAGGGTATGAGGTTGGAGATAATGAGAGAGGTGAGTGAGTGAGGGGAGAAGAGCGAGAGGGAGTGAGTGAGAGAGACAAGAGAGGAAAAGAAAGATGAGAGAAAAGAGAGAATAACAAAAGAAGAAAGACAAGAGATAGATGGGAAGAGGGAGGGAGGGAGGGAGTGAAGAAATAATGGAAGACATAAATGAGTGAAAGACAGTGAGAGGTAGAGAGGAGGAAAGATAAAGGAGATGAAGGAAGGGAGGTAGGGTGGGAGAAATGTGAGTAAAGGAGAGAGAGTGAGAGAAAGTGAGACATAGTTAGTGAAACAAAGAGAGAGAGAGCAAAGGTGAGAAAGAGAGAAGAGAGAGAAAGTAAAGAGAGAGAAGGCAACGAGAGAAGTGAGAAACAAATAGAAAGGAAGAATTAGAGGAGGGAGATCATGAGAGAGAAAAAGAGAGGGAGTGATTACAATAATGGATAAGAGAGCATGCGATAGAAGAGAGAGCTATAGGAATAATATAAGGGAAAGGGACAGAAGTCTAAGTAGGACAAAGAGATAGAAAAGTGAGAGTGTAATGAATGACAAAAGCGACATATAGAGAAAGGGAGAGAGATGGAAATTAAAAAATAGCAAGAGAAGGAGAGAGAAAAATGAAAAGTGAGAAAGAGAGAAGAGAGAGGAAGTAAAGAGAGAGAAGGCAATGAGAAAAGTGAGAAACAAATAGAAAGGAAGAATTAGAGAAGGGAGATCGTGAGAGAGAAAAAGAGAGGAAGTGATTACAAGAATGGATAAGAGAGCATGCGATAGAAGAGAGAGCTATAGGAATAATATAAGGGAAAGGGACAGAAGTCTAAGTAGGACAGAGAGATAGAAAAGTGTGAGAGTGATAATGAATGACAAAAGCAAGATATAGAGAAAGGGAGAGATGGAATTTAAAAAATAGCAAGAGAAGGAGAGAGAAAAATGAAAAGTAAGTTAGAGTGAGAGACAAGGAGAGAGGGAGTGAGAGAGACTAAGGGTTGAAACAGAGATAGAGCAAAAGGGAATGAGAAGAGAGGAATTGCAAGGATAACGAGAGAGAGATCGTAAGACGAATGGAGAGTTGGGGAGGGGAGAGAGTGAGTGGAACAATGAAGTGAGGATAGGAGGGAGGGAGGGAGATATAGAAACAAAAAGATAGTAGGAAATGAGAAGGAGGGAGAGAGAAAGCAAGAATGAGGGTGGGAGAAATAGGGATAGAGATAAAGAATAAAGAAAAGGTAGAAAGATTAAAAGAGAGAAATAATAGTGGGAAAGACAGTGAGCGTAAAAGCTAGAGATTGTGATAGAGTGAGGGTGTAAATTGATAGAAAGATAGGATGAGAAGCGAGAGAGAGAGAGAGCGCGAGGGAGAAGAATGGGAGTGTGGGATGAAGGGTGGTAGGGAGGGAGAGAGAGAGACTATGAAAAAGATAGAGCAAGAAGGATAGAAGTTTGAGAGAGACCATGAAAAGATAGAGGAAGAAGGATAGAGGGGGAGCGTTATAGAGAGAATAAGAGAAATGAGAGATAGAGTGAGAGAGTGAGAGGAGGTGATAAAGTGAGTGGGAGTGAGAGATATAAAGAGAAGATAGAAGGAGAAAGAAGAAATGATACATAAAAGAGAAGAGAGAGTGGAGAGAATAGAGAGATATGTAAGGAAGGACAGAAGATGGAGGGAGAGAGAGAATGAGAGATATGGGAGAGAGTGTGAGAGTGGAAGATGAGAGAAGAAAGAGAATAAGGGAGGAAGAATGGGAGGGAGAAAAGATGGAGAAATTTAGTGAAAGAGATTGAAAGACTGGGGAAGGTAGAGAATAGAGTTTAATAGAGTTTGAGAGACATGGAAGAGAAAGCAAGGGAGAGAGAGAATAATAGAGAGGGAGGGCGGGATAGGGAGAAGGAGAGTGAAAGGGAGGGCATCAAGGTGTCTGAAGAGAAGAGAATACAGAGAAATATTGTCAAAGAGATAAGGAGGGAAAATAAGAGAGAGTAAAAAAAAGAGGGCAAGGGAGAGAGAGATAAGAACAGAGCATTGGAGAGTGAGAGAGGGAGAGCCAAACAATGGTTAGAAAATAAATGATAGAAAGGAGGAGAGAGTGGTTGGGTGAGAGCAAGCGAGATAGAAAGGGGAGGAGGGAGGAAGAGAGAGAATGAGAGGGAAAAAGAGAATGGGAGAGAGTGAAGAGAGAGAGCTAATTAGGGAGGGATAGAGAAATAAATAAGGAGGTTAAGAGAAAGAGAGTAAGAGAGAAATGAGAGAGGGAGAGAATAAAGATAGTGTTAAAAGAGAGAGGAAGCTGGAGATTGAAAAAGGGTCAAAGAGAAAGAACAAAGGAAAGATGGGGACAAAGAGAATACAAGTGAGACAGTAATAGTGAGAGAGAGTGGGAGGGAATAAGATAAAAAGAGATTTTGAAAGGAGAAAGAATCAAGAGAGAGAGAGAGAGGGAAGTAATTATATAGAGACATGAGAGAGATGAGAGAGTAGGGAGGGAGTTAGTATAGAGAGTGGGAGAGAGGGAAAAATAGAGAAGATAATGAATAGAAAGAGAGAGTTGAAAGGCTGAGCGGGAGAGGGGGAGAGTGAGCGAGCGATAGAGAAGGTTGAAGAGATAAGGGGGAAGGAGGGAGGGAAGGAGAGGGCACAAGAGAGTGAGAGTGAGAGGTAGGGAATGAGAAAAGAGCTCGAGAGAGTGAGAGCAAGAAAAAAAGACAAAGAAAGAGAGAGAGAGATAGAAACAGAGGGAGAGAGAAAAGGAGAGGGTAAGAGAATTAGTGTGGTGATAGAGAATAAGCTTGAGAGATAGGTGAAAAGGGATGGAGGGATGGAGAGTGAGAGAGAGAGAGGGAGTGAGAAAAGGAGGAAGGGAGAGTGAAGAAAGTAAGATAAAGAGAGAGAAAAATATTAATAGAGATAAGAGAGAAAGTAGGAAAGAATAGAAGAAAGAGTGAGAGAGAGAGATTGAGAAAGCAAGTGCAAGAGACAGAGAGCGAGGTGGAGAGAGGGAGAGAGGAGAGAAAGAATATAAGAGGTAAAGAGGAAGAGAGAGAGATTAAGAGAGGGAAAAAAGCGAGAGTGATATATCAAGAGGTAGGGGAAAGATGGAGAGAGTGAGGGATAGAGAGAGAATAAGATACGTATGGAGAGGAAGAAATGAGAGGGAGGGTCAAAGAGGAAGAAAGAGAGTGATGGGAGAGACAGATTTAGTAAGAGTGAGGGAGGGAGGTAGGGAGTCAAATTGAGTTGGAGAGGGGGATAAAGAGGTGAAGGTAAGGAGAGTTGGAATAGAAGGGACAGAGATCGGTATAGAGTGGAGCTAGATGGGTTGGGAGAGATGAGACAGAGCGGGAGCGAGTGAGGGAGAGCAGGTTAGAGATCTGGGGTGGGTGAGATGAGAGAGAGTGGGAGCAAGTGAGGTAGCGGGCAATGAGGAAAGTGATAGAGAGCTCTAGATAATGGATAAGTGAGAGGGAGACAAAAAAGGAGAGAGAAGGAGAGGGTGATAGCAATAAGGTGTGAGAGAGAAAGACGGATAGAGCGAGAAGGTGAGGTAGAGAGTGGGAGATGGAGCTATGGAAAGATAGAGACCGGTGAGAGAGAGGGTTAGTGGAAGAGATAAAAAGATGGAAATAAAGAGGGAAAGAGAGAGAATAGAGAGAAAGCGAGAAAGAGTTAAAAAAAGAGAGAAGAAACAACGAAAGAGATTAAAAGAGTATATGAGAGGTAGAGAGAAAGATATGAGAAAATTAATGAGAGATGGTAGAGAGAGTAGAGAAGGAAGGGAGATGAAAATAGAGAGAGAGAGAGAGGAAAAGAGATAGAGAGGGGGAGAAAAAGGGACGTAGGGGGAGCATTTGGGGGTTATAATGAGGTAGAAATTGAGAAAGAGACAGAGAGTGGGAGAGAGGGCAACAAATAGAGAGATTGAAAGAGAGAAAAAAATGAGTGAAAGAGAGTAACAAAGAGTCGGAGAGATGATAAGAGAGGGATAGAGCAAGTGAGAGGTAAAAAGAGAGGAAGGAAGCAAGAGCAAGAAAAAGAGATATAGGAAGTGAAGGAGGGAGGAAGAGTGAGACAAAGAGAGTGTGATTGTGGGAGGGAGGGAGAGAGAGTGAAGAGAGTAAGACTGAGAGGGAGATGATTAATACAGAGAGAAGAGAGGCATCTGACAGAATGACAGAGAGTGAGGGAGAGAGAGAGTGAGTTGGGAAGGGAGGGAGGGAGAGAGGGAGAGATAGATACAAGGAGGGATTAAGAGAGATACATAGAGGGATTAAGAGAGGTAGAGAGAGTGTGAGTCGGAGAGAGGGAGAGAGAGAGAGAGATAGAAAGAGAGAGATGTAGATAGAGATTACAAGAGAGGGGTATGGAAGAGATGAGAGAGAGCAAGAGCAACTGAGGGAGTGCAAGTGACAGAGTGCAAGAAATGGATTTAGAGAAAAAGAGATATAGAGACAAGAGAAAGAGAAAGAACGATAGAAATAGAGCAAAAAAAGGAAAGAAAAAAGAGAGAAAGAGAGTAAAAAAGGAGAGAAGAAAGATTGAAAGAGGTCGAGAGGGAAAGAGAGAGAAACTGTTTGAGAGATCATAGAGAGAGTAGAGATGGGAGGGTGAGGGAAATAGAGAGAGGAAAGGAGATAAAGAGGGGAAAAAAGGGAAGTAGGGAAGGACTTTTTGACGGTTGGAATGAAGGAGAGATATTGAAAGAGACAGAAAGTGGGAGAGAGGGCATAAAAGAGAGATATATGGAGAGCGAGAGAGAAAAACCGAGTGACATAGAGTGAGAAAGAAGATAAGAGAGAGAGTAAGAGAGTGGTAAAAAGAGAGGGAGGGAAGGAGAGTGAGATAATGAGATAAAGGATGTGAAATATGTAGTGAGCGCGATATAGACCGAGTGTGGGAGTAAGGGTAAGGAAGATAGAGACGAGAGAAAGAGAGAGAGATAGAGGAAGACTGAGAGAGAGATGGATGGAGGGAATGAGAGAGGAAAAGGGAAACAGAGGGAGAGAAGGGGAGAGAGATTTAGAGAACTGAGAGAAATTGAGAGAGAATATGAGAGGTAGAGAAATAAAGATGAGAGAAAATGTATGAAAGAAGTAGAGAGAGTAGAGAAGGGCGAGGGAAATAGAGAGAGAGAGAGGAAAGCAGATAGAGAGGAGGAGAAAAAGGTGCATACGGAGGGAGCGTTTGAGGGCTGTAATGAGGTGTAGATTGAGAATAGATAAAGAGTGCAAGAGAGGGCGAGAAAGAGAGAGATAGGGAGAGAGAGACAAAGCGAATGATAAGGAGTGAGAGAGAAAGAAGATAGAGTGAGAGAGATGATAAGAGCGGGATAGAGCAAAAAAGAGGCAAAAGAGAGGGTGGGAGAGAAAGTGAGATAA
>NEWO01000529.1:5728-48635 GCA_003013225.1 Phalaenopsis aphrodite | reverse complement strand
AGCATTGGATAGATTTCTGGTAATTCTTCTTCCTTCTGATGAGGTTCCTCTTCAGTAGGTATTTTCTCAGGGCTCTGAATTTTAATTGCTTTTCGGGCTTTCCTGTTGTGGTTTCTTTTCTTAGACTGGGTCAACGGTATAGTTTTCGAACTTGATCTGATTTTGAAAGTTGAAGGTAAGGCAACTAACCCTTCAATCGGATTTTCTACTATCACGATTTCTTTTTCCTTAGTATCGGGGACAACTGTCTTTATTGGTTTTATGGTGACAATAGCAGAGGTCTTGATTTTCTTGTGAACAGGAAAGTCATCAAGGGAGTTCAAGTTGAATTCAGCAGCTGGCTCCTGTATTTCTGGAGCGGCAACTTTCACAACATTAAAAGGAGCCTTCCCGAGGGTGACCTCAAGATCTTCAAATCCCGTTCCAAACTTGATGGTAGTAGCAACATTCCGGGCCTCGCGGCTTGTTGGCAGGTTGCAGATGAATGTTAGCGTTGGGTAGGTCATTGCAGCAACTTTGCAAAAGAAAGTGCTGGGGTTAGTTATATGGCCAAAGTGTTGTAGTTTTAGCGCAAACACTAAAGCTAATAAAGGGAAGTCTAAAGACCAGGTTAACGAAAATTTCCAAACTTTCAAAAAGATTTGATTAAACTTTACAAAATTTGCGTAGTATGACGCAATTTGGTCTAATTTGCAAAATTAAAATGTTTTAGGACCCAGTGCGGAACCCACTTTACACAACGCCCAGGTGGAACTAGTCCACCTACACACTTATTGGGAGTCCGACCCCATATAAAGATCAGAATGTCCTTAATGGCTTTCTAAATCACTCTGTCCCAAGATAGTTGAACAGATGATCCTGAAGGTCAAAAGAGTTGACTGTACTTTCCCAAGACAGAAATGGGTAAAGTGTGCCAACAGAAGAAGGGTAATCTGGTCCAAGAGGGACATGAACACATTACCAATGTATGAAGATAATATTTCTTGATTTTAATGGAGAGAAGCTGGTCCCCAGCGGAGTCGCCAGAAGTTGTCAGCACTATTTTTGGTGTGGGGTTTGCCCGTAAGACGCTGTCTGTCATCAGAATTGAAATCTAGTTGCCCGCTTCGGAAGGACGTTTTTAAAAAAAAAATTTAGTTTTGAAAAAGATGAAGTCAAACTGACACCATAATTTTCATAGTTTAGAGGAAAGAGCGATTTACCTCAAATCCTGTATCTATCCCGAAGGATGAACACAAGAGTTGAGGGTGAGGCTTGATCAAATAAACTAAAGAAAGTTATGACATCCGTTTGGTCTGCGAAACCAATGTATTGGCCGACAAGTTCCCCTATTTAATATAATGAATTAAATAGGGTTTATATTATGCTGGATTCGGGAAAAGCTTCCTATAAGGGCAAGCCCCTATAGTTAATTACATCATAGATAACTAAAATTACCTAAGAATACTCTCGATAAAAGTCAAGAAAAATTACCTTCAAGGAGTTCAAATGGTAAGGACATTTCAAAGATATCGGACTAAGAAGTGTAAAGGGGATTGGTTCAAATTTGGAACATTTTGTTTTGGAGTCCAAAGGAGGATACACTAGAGGATGCCACTGATCTGAATGAGAACATCGGTGACTTCCCAAGCTATCCTATTATTTGGCTTCAATTTAGGAGAAATCATTTAGATGTTTCATCCTGTAATTTTTTTTTATTTATTAGGATTTACATTTGTGTGAAGCAATCAACACAAATAACCTTGAAGATGTGAGGATTTAGGTCATGACGAATGACAACCTCGAAATCCTAAGGAGAGTTAGGGCTTAGATTGTACAACAGGATTGTACAAATGCCTAAAAATATGTTTGAGGATTTATGTTGCACTACACAAACAACCTCGAATTCCTATGGCTTTGTTGTTTTAAAGCTAAGGAAGGAATGTATTAGTGTAGATCCTCTTGCTGTTGAAGATGTCCGGGCTGCCCACCATGTAAGCTCCAAGCTCCTCGTTGTAGCAGAGTTCAAGTTTTTTTTAGGTCATTTGGTTATAATGTCAAATCAGGTGACCCTATGGTTAAAGTTCTTTAAATTTTATTATGGGCATATTGAAGTTGATTAAAATAACACCGGTCAAGATCCCACGGTTCCATCGTCCCGACACCACTATTTTCTATGGAATTACTTAGTCCAAATGAATTTACTAAACTCAACTTAATGAGTTCCATAATTTCATTTAGACCATGGGAAACCTCGTTAGCAACCGTAGGTTACCTCCTCTGAGGGTTCCCAATTTTTCCAATAGAGACGTTTTAATTTAGTTGAAGTTATATTTTTTTGTGATGTTTGTGATTAAGTTTTGAGTTATCTTATATTTTTTAAATATTTTGGGGGTGATTTATGCAATTTTATATTTTCTATGCAGATATGTAAATACAAGCATAAATAAAAGTGTAGTAGGAAAGTACAAGAAAGACTGTAAAACACTGTAAACTGTAAAAGTGTACCTGACGAGTCTTCTCGTTTCACCACCTGCAACTCAAAATGCATGTCAAAGCAGTTTATGTTTATAGAGCTGGAAAAGTAAATTTTTGGAAACCTTCCTAACTCTATGTTGTGTATTGAGGGTCCTTAAATTTTAAGGATAATATTATTAAGTAAAACATATTAAGTTTAATAGATCTCTAAGGTATTCACCAGGTTAAGAGTAGGTAGCAGGTACATGCAACCTTCCTAATGTCTGGTAAAAGGCCTTGGGTCCATTTAAACTTTATTATGTTGCTTAATAATTCATCCTAGGAACAATCGAATGCTCAGTGAACATTGATGTCTTGATTTTTCCCAAGAATAAGGTAAATGTCATTTACCTTTCAATTTGTAAATTATGTGGGTGAAGACCCTTTAGGAGACAAATTAGTGTTATTAAGAACACTTATCCAAATTTTAGTCCTGATTGGACTTGTCGTGCTTTAAAAGAGTTTAATTTTGTTTATTTTTCTAATCCTCTTTTAACAAATGGATTTCAACTTAAGTTCACCACTAAGTCCTTAAGACCTAAGTGAATGTATTAAGTGTGTGTATTGATTTTGAAAAGATTTAAAACTTTAAGTGATCATTATCAAAATCATTTAAACATCATTTTGATCATCAAATAAGGGTGTGAAATCATTGATTTCCAAAGTTATACCCCTAAATTTAAAAGTCATTTTATGCTAATGAAGTTCCCAAAATTTTGATAATTATGGGAATTATTCTTTTATCTTGTAATTTGGCAAAGTGAAGTGGGTTTCTACCAATTAAGCCCATTTTTATTGCAAATCATCAAATGAGTTAATTAATATCATAAATTACCCATTTCCCATTTTGATTAAGCCTAAATGTTCATTAAGGCCAAAATATCCAAAATTACAATTTTGCCCCTAAGGGTCTAAACTTTCATAATTTGTCAAATTTAAGTCAAATGACTTTAGGATTTTTATGTAACCCTACTGATAGGTCAATTAAGACATCAGGGGAGAAAATGTGAATTTTCACAATTTAATTTAATTCATATAATTATTTTCATGCAAAAATATGCTTCTTCAGAGAAAATTCCAAAAGAGGATTAGGACAATTCCTAATCACTTGAAATTTTTATGTAAGCTAGCCCTAGATAAGAAAATAATTTGCCCAAAATTTCATAATTTTTTGAATTTTTCTGTTATTTATTAAAATTGTTTGAATTTTTGAAGATTTTAATAAAAATAAAATATTTTATATGTTGAAAAATATGTTTTATATTTTTGGAAAATCTCTCTGAGGTCAGGGAACCTAGAAAAATTTATTTTGTATTTTTTTCAATTTTTATTTGATTTTTTTTAGAATTATTTTGGTAAGAATTCTATTTTTAAGCCTTAAAAATCATTTTAAAGTTTAAAAATAGATATCTTTATTTTTAAACCTTATAAAAATATTCCAATGATTCCTAAGTGTTTAGGAAATAATTTGAAATATTTCCATGAGTTTAATATTTTATGATTTTTTTATTATTTTTTTAATTATTAAAAATAATTAAAAATAACCTAAAAATTAAGTTTTTATTTTAAATATATTTTTATTAAATCCCCCTGATATCAGAGAACTCAAAAAACTAGGTTTGATAATTTTTGGAGTTATGTTTTGATTTTTGAAAGTATTTAAGTGTTAAATTTGATGATGAGCTTTAAAAATGAATTAAAAATATCAAATGATTTCAAAATCCTTTGAAATTTTTATGGTCAGTTTTTTGACTCATGAACCACAGTGGAGAACAAAAATCAAGTGATTTTGATCTCTATGTACTACAAATTAAATGTTTTAAGCAAATTGGGGTTTGCTCAAAACAGTAATGTTTTTTATTCTTAAAAATCATGAAATTATTTCTTAAGATTATTCTAGCCATAGGAAACTTACATGAATTTTTGTAGAATTTTCTAAGCCACATACAATTTTCTATAATTATTTGAATAGAAAATGCATAAAAACTTAGAAAATTAAAATCTCTATCTAGAGATCTCCTATGTCTTTGGAAAAATGTTCAAATTGTGCACCTATACAGAGGCTACAACATATAAAAATTTGGGGTCAATGTGATAATCCAATATGAATGGAGAATTAAAAAACCCCTAACCCTAATTCATTTTTTTAAAATAATTTATGCATCAAATTAATGTGAAAATAATTCCATATTATTCTCCTCTGTTCATTGAGCAAGAGAGTATTTTTATTTTATTTTTATAAATTTTCTATGCAAAGATATGGATTTTTGAAGTTTAAGGGCTATTTTCTGAATTTATTAAAAACCCTTATTTATTTATTCAAATCGCGGGCTGACTAGATCATCAGATCTGTCGAACAGCCACGCGGTGCGCTTCTATTCGACGCCGCCTTCTGAGTTAGCTGCCACGCGGCCCGCCGTATCGTTCTAGAAGATCATCCGGCTTGATCTTCGCCGTCCATTCAATACACGCGAGAATGGATGACATCCATTCATCATCCCCGATGGCCTTAACCGAGAGCCGTCCAACTTAAAACCTTAATATCTTTCTCATTTCTTAATGGATTTTGATGATTTTCTTTTCAAAATGTTCGTCTTGAAGAGACGAACACATCCATATGGTAAACATACTATGAAATGAAGCCATTATAAATGGAGAGCTCGTGAAGGCTCGGGAGAGTGAGTGAGGTTATACCTTTTCTCCAAGAGGTTTGGCCTCAATCAGAGATTCTTCACACCTTCTTTGGGTCCCAAAGAGCTTAGGGATGAAGCCTCTGGCTCTGGTGTAAGGCTTATATATGATTTTGATCACAGTCAATTTTGGGTGTTGGTTGAGAGCTATGGTAGAGGCTATTTCAGAAGGGTAATTGATGGGGGTTTGGCTTCCTTCACTGTTTTGAAGGTGTAGAGCAAATTTATTGGAATTTTGGTGTTGTGTAGGTTCGGATTGAGGTTTGACCTGGTTTCGGGCAGAATTCAAACTCAAAATTGGATTTTTGTGGTGAAATTGAGAGAGGGATATGGATTGTAATGTGCTAAGGGACTCTTAGAGAAGCTCTCTGAGGAGTTTGGGAGGCCTTAGTGAATTTTTTTTTACCACACTATTCATGGCCGTGGGGGTGCATTTTATAGAAATTGGCCAAGGGGAAGCTTGGCTGGCCAATTGAGGGGTTAGCCCCACTGCTTAGGTGTCAAGTAGAGGAGCTCTCAGCTCAATTTGGGTTGAGGTGGCTTCTTGGCATGAATTTGGGTATTGGCCATGTGGGGTCTCACGGTTTTGGGCTTTAGCTTGGGTTAAAGTAGTTAACCAAGGGTTGGGTCATTGTTAAAACTTATAATGAGCAGTAAAAATGGCACCATAAAGTATTGACATGTGGTATAGCAAGTACTTTGATTTAACCCTCTCTTTATCCCTTTAAAAATATAAAAAAAAATTTACCCATGAGATAAATATCAAGCTTAACCATGGGTTGGTGGCTGGATTTAAACTCAACTCTAGAGTCTAAGATGAGTTAAGGTAAGACTCATTTGACCATACCAAGCTCAATTGGTTTGGGTTTGGCCATATGTCTAAGAAGGTGCATCTGATCAAATCTTGTGTTTAGACTAGGTTAGACATGTCAATTGGCCCAATTAAATATGGCATTTGGTGTAAGAGACCATGAGGAACAACTTTCATGAAGGGTGAAAGTCATTTTGAGGTCAATTGGTTAATCAATTTGGTGGATTTTTTATTTTTGACCCATTTTAAGCATGTTGGGCTAAGTTTGGGTCAAACTTGGGCTAGCCATGGGCTAAGTCTAAATTTATTGTTGTTTTTGGTGTAGAACATCATGATGAACAACTTTCATGAAGGATGAAAGTCATTTTGAAATCAATTTGGTAGTGAATTTAGTGGATTTTGATGAAATTTGATTTAGACCTAAATTAGGCATATGGGGCTAATTTGGGTCAAACTTGAGCCAGCTTTAGACTAAGCTCAAATTTATTGTTGTGTTTGGTCACAAATGACCTAAAAAAGGATTTTCAACAAAAATTGGATGCCAATTTGAGGTTTAGGCAATCAATTAGGTGAAATTTGGGGACTTAGCCAATTTGGGGCTAAATTTGGGAATTTTGGATTTAGGCCAAAATCAAATGGATTTGATGCTTTAACAAGGTCAATTGATGGTTGATTTTGATGTATAGGAATATTATAAAGATTTTGCAACATTATTTGAGGCCAATTGACTAGGCTATGGGCTCAATTTGGTGAGATTAGGTCATATGGTCAAAATTGGGTTTTTGCCCCAAATCAAAATTGGGCTCAAACCATGGACCAATTGAGCTTGGACTTGGTTGAGTTTGGTCATATCAAAAATGAATTTGAGTTTAGGATTTAAATTGGGGTCAATTAAGATCAAATTGATAGACATTTGAGATGGATTTGGGGGATTTTGGGTCTTTATGTATTGGTCTTAGCCAGGGTATTGTGAGGGTATTGTATACCTTAGCTCCAAACCAACATCCAGGGTCAATCCTAAGGCCAAGTAGCCTTACAGGAACTCTCCTTAAGTTCCCTCATAATGATCTTACCTACTAAGTGCTAGAGGTTAGGACCAATATGTGGAACTTCAAGTTGAGTAAAGAGAAAAGTTTTTGAGTTTCTAATGGTGAGGGTACCTTTTCTAGTTTTCTAAGACTAGTCAGTAGGAAAGTCCTATGGCTAGACCTAGGCTACTAAAGAAGTTTCTAGACCTCAACCAAAAGTGAGGTCAACAGTTGGCATTTTTATGTTATCCTCTTCAAAGGTGCATCCAGAGTCCTTTCTCCATCGGGACTGACCAAGTCTACTGTCGGCGTGGTGAATGATCCCACGATAATATAGTTGTGTAAAAATTGTATATTTGACTCTGCTATGCAATGGTGCTAAAAAGCTTGATGCAATATTTAATTAATAAGAAAAAAGTTATGTTGGGATTCTATGCAAGTATACGTATCGTTATTAAGTAATAAAGGACTTCTATTTAAGCCCCAAATATCGATCTCACGGGGAAGTTTTAAATTTGAAATGATAAATTTACTAGGAAATTCATAGAAAGTCAATACAAAATTATTGTCACTAAATTTGAATGTTTAGATATTATCAAAACTAAATAACAAAACTGAAATACAAAGTTTAAACAGAAACTACTAATCTATTAAACTATTAAACTATGTTTATGTGATGAAGATTTCTTATGTGAAAAAGTATCTTTCCCACTACAATGAGGTTCTGGTAAAATGAGATAAGATAAATGGTTAAATTATGTATTGTGTCAAATATGAGTAGTTTTAATTATATACCCTGATACAGTATAATAAAAAATCATTGGCTAATCTCAGGTTTTGTCCCTAAATCCATGGCTATGCTAAGAGGATACTGGCTCCCACTCCAGAGCTCCCACTTTCCTTCACTTGAAGGCTAACTCTCGCTTTAGTTCTTAAAAACTAAGACCAAATTGGGGATTTTAGTCTGTCACCCTAAAGGTTCTCCAATTCTACACCCAACAAAGTATATTTCCTTATTCATCTGCACTTAATTTCATGAACGAAGTTCTCCTTCATGGAATCAACTGTGATCCTCACTTTATTGTTGAACTCATACTCCATTTCTCTGATCATATGTTTCACAGCATATTTTAACAATTCAATTGGAGAGATCGAAAAGTAAATTAAGTTCGGAGTTGAAAAATCATCACCATTTATTTTATATTTTAATAATGACACATCCATATTATCTCTTCATTTCACCATATTTGAGAGTAGGGAGAAATATAAAGTAAACTACTCAAACTTCATGAGAAAGATACTTAAACAAACAACACATTTCATATATAAAAGAAAGTTCTTCATGGAATCAACTGTGATCCTCACTTTGTTATTGAACTCATACTCCATTTCTCGGATCATATGTTTCACAACATATTTTTATCAACTCAATTGGAGAGATCAAAAAGTAAATTAAGTTCGGAGTTGAAAAATTATCACCATTTATTTTATATTTTAATAATGACACATCCATATTATCTCTTCATTTCACCATATCTCAGAGTAGGGAGAAAGATAAAGTAAACTACTCAAACTTCATGAGAAGGATACTTAAACAAACAACACATTTCATATATAAAAGAAAGTTCATACAATATTAATAAACAAACAACACTTATCTAAAACTCTTTCTCAAAGCAAATGCCTTGTAGCCTCTTCTAGAAAATGAAGGAATAAGAAAAATTTCGCTTTTCTCGTTCTCCAACACTCTTAGAGAAGAGTTTACGCTTGTTCTCATCACAAAACTCTAAATTATAAGAATAATGGACTCTAAATGTTCGTGGAATGAAAAATAGAAGAATGTGTGATGTGTAGAAGGTTGAATGGATGGGATGAAAGGGCAGGAAGAGTCTCCTTTCTAATCAATTTTGGCCCCAAACAAAGGCTAGATTCGGTTCTCCAATAGGTGCCTCCAAAAACTCTTTAAAATGCATCCAAATTCATCAAATCTTCTAGAAGTTGAGGCTGAACAGACATTTTCACCATCAGTGTCAGTGTTCTGTAATTAAATTCCTCCTCTTTGTCAAACGGTGCCATCGGCACTGAACAATTTTCAACTTCTTCATTTTGCTGCAAATTTCACATTTTTTGCTTTTTTTTTTTTTGCTTTAAGTCCTAAAATTCAACAACCTGCAAGGAAACATAAAAATACCTTCCATTAAAGTGCAATATCACAAAAAATGAGTATAAAATATGGGTCTAAAAATGCATACATTTTTTGTGTATGAGTGATCATCGACTGCAACTGACTAGTCTACTCCATCAGCTACTGTATTCCTTTGGCTTTCTTCCTCTTTAGTGTGGAGACTTCCCTGACACTGATTCTAAGTACTTAAGGTAGTCCTTCTACTTCACGACAACAGACAACATTCATCAGGGGGCCTTCATAGTCTACGTTGACTTGACCGTAGTCGAACTCAAAACTCACCACGCCGCGCTAGGCTACCTTTTCTTCATTGAGTGTGAGATTTAAGCCATCTTTAAAAGCAAAGATAAACCTCTAGCCTACCATTTTCCTACATAAAATAGGGGAAACGTTAGCGCATTGTTACTTTGCGTGAACAAGAATAATAACAAATCATTATTAAGCAAATTTTAAAATTTTACATTTGCAAGTATTTTTTTACTTGATTTAGTGAAATTTCAAAAATTAAAGAAGAAGATTTAGTTGTGCAAAATTTAAAATTTTATTTTCTTAAGATTAATTTTGTTACAAAAAATTTGGACCCAGTCATAGACAATGGCCAAATAATACGACAAAATGTGTAACTCTTTTAAAGTTTATCTCAGAGAACATCAAGTTGTATAGTATTTCTTCAAATGTCTCCCATTGATCGGTAGCATGGGCCTTTCACCTTGGAAATCCATTAACTGGTAAGATCCTTCTAACAAAACTTTCTCTGTGACAAGTGGTCCCTCCCAGGTTGGCTCAAATTTTCCACCTATCCTATGGTGTGCAAAGATAGGCCTCCTGCGGACGAGCACAAGTTCACCAACATTAAATGTCCTAGGGCGGACCAATTTTTCGTAGGCTCGGAGCATCTTGACTTGATAAAGCTTCAAATTTTGTTGTGCGTCCAACCATTTTCCTTTGAGGCTTTCCAGCCCTTCAAGTCTGAGCTTGACGTTGTCTTCAACTGTAATTCAATTGGTGATGAAGACTCTAAGAGATGACACCTAAACCTCTAGTGGGAGTACGGATTTGGACTCGCACATGAGCGAATATGGTGTACATTGTGTAGGCATCCAGAATTTTATCCGGTAGGCCCACAAAGCTTCTAACAACTTCTTGTGCCATCCATTCTTATTTTTATTTAATGATTTCATCAAAATTTGCATGAGTGTCTTATTGAAGGCCTCAGCAAGGTTGTTTTCTTTAGGGTAATAAATTGTAGAATATCTCTAATCTATTCTGTGACATTTGACAAAAATTTTTATCTTGGTGCGCCTCAAGCAAGACCCATTATAAAAAATAACCTTATGTGGAACACCAAAATGGTAAATAATTTGACCCTTAAAGAACTGCAGAACATGGTGCGTTGTGACTTATCGTAACGACACTAACTCTGCCCACTTGGATAAGTAATTTATAGTTGTGAAAATGAATTTGTGTCCTTTAGAAAATGGAGGGTCTATCGGACCCACTATGTCCGTACCCCCAACACTCGAATGGCCATAAGGAGACTGTTGGGTGTAACAAATTCGGAGGTTGGTGCAAGACCACTCCATGCACCTATAGGTGACATTTTTTAGTCGTATCCATATAATTTACTATCATTTCTGGCTAATAATATCCGAGTCTTTTAATCTACATCTTCATCTTCGGGCCTGACTGGTGAGCAACACACAAAGGCTTGTACTTCTTTGAAAATATCTTGTGCTTCTGCTCTGCTCAGATATCATAGCCACATTTGATCGAAAGAACATCTGTAGAGAACATTACATATCAAAGCATATGACATTGATCTTCTCATGATGTGATATGCTTCTAACTTATCTTAAGGTATTTTTCCTATCTGCAAATATTTTATTAATGGCATGCGCCAATCTTTGTTAACATCAGCAACTGCAGTGACCATCTCTTCTTTTTTTTTTAGCTTATGCAAATTGTCGAGGTCGATCTTTGAAAAAACTTGGGGTCCTTGTACTTGATGTTAATGGAATCTTCGGTGGACATGCCAATTCTTTAACAAGCTTAGCTAAAATGTCAGCATGGGCATTATCCCTTCTAGGAATCCAGTCCAACGTTACATTGGGTATCTGTTTCAACAACTTCATTCTATATTGGTGGTATTATGCTAATCTCAGCTTCAAGTTCTTATACTATCCAGTATATGTTAAATGATGAGTAGTGATTTACAATAGATGGAAATGTCTGTTATGTCCATTGATTAATGCTTCGTATTCTGCTTAATTGTTCGTGCACAGCTTTGCCAAGTGGTAAGAAGATCTCAACATGCCTTGATCTAGTGTAACAAAGATTATATCAATCCTTGCTTTGCTTTGTATAACATCTCCTGATCTTTTATCTCTTCTAGCTGGCAAAGCTTTGTTGAAGTTCATTTCCCAATGTCTAGTGTTGGACTATTCTACTTGTAGTATCTGCTTATCTAGTTGATCTTTGTTAAGTGAGGACCCAGCTAGAAGTGGGTGTGCTGCAAGAAAATTTGCCATAATCTATCCTTTGATAACGTGAAGGGGCACAAATGTTATAACAAATTACAATAAAATCATCAAACTCCTTGCTAGACATCTGAAAAGTGTTGATCAGGTCATCAAATATTCTAATGGATTAACTTTCAAAATAAGGGTGATCTTATGAGAAAGCATGTAATGCAGATGCTTTTGGGTAGTGAAAATTAAAGTTAGACAATGCTCCTCAATAGGAGATACTTTACTTCTGTCGGTATCAGATGCCGACTCAAGTAGTAGAGTACGTTTTCCTTACCCTCATAATTGACCTGAGCTGAAAGGGATCCGAGAGAGTCATTCAACGCCGCAGTATAAAGTACCAAAGATTTTCCCAGGATAGGGACTGCCAAAATAGAAGGTGTCATTAAATACTGCTTAATTTCCTCGAAGGCTCGTTGACATTTCTCTTCCCAAATGAATTTGGCATCCTTTTTAATTAATGTTGAGAATGGTTGAAACCTTCCTGAAATATTTGATATAAAACATCTTAGGTATGCCAATTTACCTTGAAAGGAACATAGGGTTTTGGAAGGAGGCATTTCTAAGATAGCTTTAATCTTATCTGGATCATCTTAATTCCTTGATGACAGACAACGAACCCTAGAAATTTCTTGGAGGTAATGCCGAAAGTGCACTTTATAGGATTCATCTTGAGATTATATTGTCATAATCATTCGAACACCATCCTCAAATCATACAAGTTATTTATTTCTTTTTTGCTTTCGATGATCAAGTCGTCCACATATCACTCCACTTGGTTTCGGATGAGGTCATCAAAGATCTTTGTCATAGCTCGTTGAAAATTTGCTCAGACATTATTCAATCTGAACGGTATCACTGTGTAGCAAAAGATCCCCAATCGATATTCTGAAAGTTGTAAGCGATGCGTCTTTTGGAGCCATCTTGATTTGATTATAACCTGACGATCCATCCATGAAGGAGGAAATCTCGTGTGTCGATGTGATGTCCACCATTAATTCTGGTATTGGTAGTGAGAACTCATCCATTGGACACACTTTATTTAAATCTTTAAAGTCGACACACACACGGATTTGTCCATTTTTTTAACTAGCACGACACATGTCGGGTATTATTCTTCTCTCATGAAGCTAGTTGCTATTAATTTCCTTACCTCAATAATGACTTATTGCTCTATTTCAAGGCGCATGCTTCTTAGAGCTTGTTTCATTGGGGTCATGTTCTTATCCACCCCAAGCCTGTGTACTACAACTTCTGCAGATAATCCTGGCATTTCTTCATAGCTCTAGGTAAAACAATCTTTAAATTATGACAATAACTTGATTAACTTTGTCGATTCTTCTTCACTGAGTAGCAAACTTATGAAGGTGGGCCAGGGATGTTCCTTAGTCCCGAGATTGACTTCTTTCAATTCATTGACAGTTGATTTAATCTCTTCTTCAAATTATGGCTGAGCTTAGTCTATCGGTTGATCTTCAGAGTCATCCTCTACTTCAAGACTATCATCTTCCGACTCGTTAGTTACAACGATACAAAAATCTGAGTCATCGACTGGTCCATTTGTGCAAAATAGAGACCCGAGTTTGACTTTTAACATTCCATAACTTTTCAAAAATTTGTAGTTTATCCTTTGGTATCTTCTTTGACACATATCCGTATTGAATTAAATTTTAAACAGAAGTGCTAATTCCATTAATTCATTAGAGTCATCCTTTTTCAAATTTACATAATTTTCAGAACTAGCAGTAGGAGAAGAACAATATAACTTGATCGGCTTAAAACCAACACCACAGACTTCCTTGACTTCAACACTCTCAACCTTTTTAGGGTGAATCAGAGTAAGGGTCAATGGTGTGCACGAAGTGGTTAATCTGATCATATATTGACTCGTATTTACTTTTCTTCACATCCGCCAAGAAAATCTCGGACAGTGGTTTCTTCTATTTTATCATCATTATCTCTTTATCAGACTTATCTTCATCAGAACTCTCTTCTATGTCGATGCTGATGGTTGGCCTTGTCCGTGTATAACTGTGTCGGTTCTTCCTTGTCCACATCCCCGGCCTCGACCTCGAATGTGTGAGTTAAAAGAACCTCTACCAACCCATTGTGAAGAAATGCTAATAAATCATTGAAATGGATTTGAATGTTCTCTTCTTTGTGATTCTTCTACATCATCCATCTCATTCATCACGACTTCACCAGAAAAGACAGTCTTCTTTGGAGGAGCGTAATAAGCATTTTCTTCATGGATGCCTACTTCATGAACTGAAAATAGTTGTAAATCTCCCTTGATGTAATGTTATTGTCCTTCTTTAAAACACTTGATACACTGGTGTAGTGATGATAGAACCATGTTATGCTTGTCCAGCCACAGCCGACCAAACAAGGCATTGAAAGAGGTCTCTACATCGATGATATGGAACTTTGTGGTTATTCCTCTCTAAACTTTATTATCAGAGTGATCGATCCAAGAGCTCTTTCTCTTTTCTAATTGAATCATTTTAACATCATTCTATTAGTAGTGAGCTCATAAGCATCAATGTCCACGTAACCTAATGTTCGTAGACTCATTAGGTTGAGCGACGCTCCTGGATCTACCAAAACTTTGGAAAACACAAATCTCCCGATGTTGACTGAAATGTAGAGCGGTCACTTATGATTAGCAGGATCGGTGAAAGTCACCCCAGGCTGTTCCTTTAATGAACAAACCTCATCCGAGGATGTGTTGGCCAATTGCGCTAAGCAAATTTCTAGTTCAAACAAGGTTGTAACCAGAGCTTTTCTCATCTCCTTTGAGAGGATCAGAGCGTCGTAGATGCTTAGTTTGGTCGGTAGTCTCCTAATATGAGCTATTATATTGTAATTCACTATATACATGCCTTTGATTTTACTTTGAATAAGTATTTCTTCTATCGGTGGGGTCTGCTTATCACGAGTAACTATTTGCTACCCTTTATCTATTGGAGTCATTCTTAGGGATAGGATCTTTCCACTCCTCAGATTTACTTCTATAATCTCTTCTTCTGCTTTTTTCGATGTTGTAGGAAAATCATCTGATTTTTTTTTCTATATTAGAGAAATCTAAGTTGATGGCAAGCAGTGCTCCTTGGCAATCAAGGACTGGCTCCTCAGTCCTAGAACTATCATAATTGGTGTCATTGATATCTTCTTCATTTTCTTTATCAAGTTTAACGGACTTAAGTACGATTTGATGATCATTTTGAGATTGAGATCGAGGTTAGATTGGTCACAATCAATTATGTCATCACTAGAGAAAATTAAAACGTAGCTGAAATCATAATCATTATATTTAGAAGACCCAGAGGGACGAAGAAATAATCATACATGGTGAGGGGTTCAAGAATTTTCTCCCCAAAATCTAACATAACAAATCCAACAAAAGAAGCCCCTATCCTACCCCTCACACTATCGGTCTTCACGATTACATTCTTCTTCTTCAGTTGTGGCAATTTCTCCAACGAAATTTCAAACTTGGGCTTGACATGATTTTGACTCTAAGCGGCGACTTATACTGAAGGATTCTAAATTTGATCAAGTATCTTCTTAGATGACCTATTCCAAATTGTGCTCCATCCATCTTCTTCCGAATAAGGATATATTGGAGTGATTGGCTCGGCCAAAATCATATTTACATAACCTCTTTTAGGTTCTTTTAAATATTCTT
The DNA here is from genome assembly GCA_003013225.1 of Phalaenopsis aphrodite. NCBI lineage: Eukaryota > Viridiplantae > Streptophyta > Magnoliopsida > Asparagales > Orchidaceae > Phalaenopsis > Phalaenopsis aphrodite. Next base: position 33,212 of record NEWO01000529.1, on the reverse strand, counting down.
TGAGAATTGTAATATTCCCTTCTTTGAGATTCCTCTCAAGCAAATCCTTAAAACTGAAACAACCCTCTACGATATGTCCAAGTAGTTTGTGATAAGGGTGGTAGTTGGGTTGGTCTTTCTTATCAACTTCATCCGGCTTCTTTGGCTCAGGCAGTGTAAACTCGGACTTCTTCATTAGACTTCTAAGCCTCTTCGGCACAGTTTCATTTTAAAAAGAGTATACTCTCTTCATTCGCTTTGCGATCGTCGGACTTGGCCTGACATCTGTCCTGGATATTCTCTGCTGAAATTGCTACTGGCTAGACTGATTTTACTGTAGATTAGACTTATGTTGAGGCTCATTATGTTGAGATGACTACTGGTGACAATGATGAGATTTTTCTACCATCTGCAATGTGCACAATTTCTGGCTGGTTAATTTTCGGTGAAGCCATCTACGGTGAATGAGGCTGTCCTTGTATTGTAGCCATGGCGGCCATGTCGGCAGACATATCTTTCATCCTTTTCTCCATATGGATGATTTGTTCATCCCTTAGTTGAATGGCCCTTCGCAAGTCATCTGTGATATTCTCCTCACCGGAAGATGGAGCGGCCCTTGTCTCAACGATGTTTATCTTTATGAAATCTTCATCAGGGTAGTCTATGAGATTGAAATCTTATCCTCAAAGCCTACTCCTCATTCTTTGACTAACTCAAAAATCTCGGCTCTGAGCTTTTTCACTTTATCCTCGATTATCCTCTCTTAATATACTTTAAAATCCAGTGGTCTTTCTGCAACGTCAATTGGCTTTTCAATAGGCTTCATAGTAAAGGCATTAGCAACATCTGATGCATTGGACCTATGCTTCATTCTCTAGGATTGTCCCACAGGAACATCAGAATGTACTGGTGCGACGACCTTAGGTAACTACACTTTTTTCTTTGACGCTGATGCCTTGTAATGGAGTGTCTCGGAGGAGGCATTAGTATGTTGAAGAGAGGCATGCTCCCTACGTGCACAAACAAAATACATCAGCAAGCAACTTCTTCCCTTTATTCCTCCTTGGGAAATCATCACAAACAATGACAGCTGGTATCCTTCGTCCCGGACATAACTTGACTGGTTAGAGACCTGCTGGTCTCGGAGCAATAGTGGTAGAATCTGTGATGGTGGAAACAACATTAACTCAGTTTCCAATGCAGGATTTAACAAGAATACGAGCTGGTGGAATTTCAACTCATTTCTATAATTGAAGGGCGGATCTGACATCCTTTAAAATTTTTTTCTTCGTCCAGGGTGAAACTGCGCATCCTTCTCGTTTAAGCAACTCAATGATAGAATACCCCTCTTTGGCAGCCAGTCTTTCAAATACTATATGAACTTTGGTAATAGGAGCGGGCTTCTCCCTCGCATTACCATGACCATGAAGTATTGGTAAAGTAGCGACAATCTTAAGGACGCTTTCATCCCTAGTAGTATCTATCAATGGATGGAACCTACTTCCTTGTAAGAGATGAACAATCTCAAGTAATTTGTGTTCCTCCTGGTGAGGAATCTCATCTACAAGGTCTATCTCTATCGTCTGGGCCCTAACGGCCCTATGAATCTTATCATTTTGATTTCTCTTTTGTGAATTCATCAATGGCGTAGACTTAGAGCTGGAACCAACTTCAAACATTGAAGGAACGGTGGCAGACACATCAAGTGAATCTTCCTAAGTCAAAACTTCGTTCCCCTTTGTAATTGGTATAGTATGCACATAATGGTGAATCTGGTGGCGGTAGATGCAATGAATCTCCTTAGTGCAGAGACAGTAGATCAGGAAGACGTGAAAACAGCTGACTTATGGGGTATCGGGGTAAGAAGGGAAGTCCTAGGGGGCAGTTCAGGTCGAATCCAGTAGACAGTTCTTGGATTTTTTAGGCGGTGACTTTCATGAAGATGAATGGGGTCTTTCCAAGCGCGACATTAAACTCATCAAATCCAACTCCAAACAATATTGTAAGGGCGACGTTGCAAGCCCATTGGCTGGTGGGCAAGTTGCAAGAAAAAGGCTAAAGTTGGGAATGTCAAAGTAGCAGCTTCAGAAAAAATTTCCATGGGTTAGTATCGGTCAATACCTCGTAATTCAAGTGCAAGCACTAGAAATTAACTGAGGTTGTCCTACACACTGGGCACACCTTTATTTTTATTTGATTTAGTTTCGTGAGGGTTCTTTAGGATTTAATTTAAGCTTATCATTTGTTAAGCAAATTAAATGTTGGAAGATTTAATTAAATAAAGCAAGCGGTTAAAAGATGTAACAACTCGGTTTGATTTTCAAAATAAAGAACCAAACCCGAAAGGTACGAAAAAAAAGGATGAAGTTTAGGACCTAATGCAGGACCGAATTTACAACACACTTCACCCAGGTGAAACTAGTTCACCAACACACCCAATGGGGGTCCAACCCCACACAAAAGATGAAGTCCTAAAGAACTTCTGAACCTCTCTATTTATTGGTGATTAAACAGATGGTCCTAGAATCCAAAAGAGTTGACCGTACTTACCCAAGAAATAAATGGGCAAATCATGCCAATGGAAGAAGGGTAATCTGGACCATGAGAGACATAAACACACTACCGATGTATGAAGACAAGATTTTATGATCTTAATGGAAAGAGAAACCCTTCCCAAACGAAGTCGCCAGAAATTGTCGACGAGAAAAGTGTGCATGTGTGTGTGTTTATAATTTCATATAATATACATTTGAAATTTTAAAAAAATTGTGTTTTAACTTTGAAAATATAATACTTTATTTTTTTTTAAATGTGCGAACTGATTCCATATAAATGATAGTTTAAATGTTCGAGCATAACACAACAAGTATAGCTATCCCGAAGGATTGATATTACTGGTGAGGCTCGATTAAATAAACTAAAGAGTTATGATATTCATTTAGTCTGCGAATCATTTTTTATGTGCTGACAAATTCTCCTATCTAATATAGAAGATTATACAAGGTTTATATTATGTTGGGTTCTTAAAGTTTCTTATAAGGGAAAGCCCCTATAGTTAATTACATGACCAAAGTCACTTAAGAAAACTCTCAATTTAGATCATAAACTCAAGCCTTCATAAATTTCAAATGGTAGGACTTTTCAAAAGTTGAATAAATAGGTGTCAAATGGGAAAGGTTCAAACTTGGAACATTTTGTTTTGGAATCCAAAGGAAGAAGACCTAGGAGATGCCACAGATGCTGAGGAGAACCTCGGTGACTTCCCAAGCTATCCTATTATTTGGCTTCATTTTTTCATGAGAAGAGATATTAAATGATTCATCCTACCAATTATTATTATTTAGGGCTTACATTTGTATGACATAATCATACAAATAGCTTGGAGGAAATGAGGATTTAGGCCGTGACGAACGACAACCCCGGAATCCTAAAACCAGTTAAGGCTTAGATTGCACAACATGATTATGCAAATGCCTAAAGATGAGTTGTGTATTTATGTTACGCTAGGCAAATAACCACGAAGTCCTATGGCTTATTGTTTAATTCTAAGAAAGGAGATTATTGTTTAATATTCTCGTGCTGTTGTAGATCTGTTTTCCCTCTTGAAGTTGTTCTATGCATCCTTGTTGTGTTGTCCACGGTACTAGCTCTAAGCGCCTCGGTGAAGTATCAGTCCTAAAGTATGAGGTTTAGAGGTTTAAATGGTAATTCCAGTTCAATTATTATTGAGGGGTTAAAGTTGATGAGAGCGACACCAGTTAGAATCTCATAGTCCCCTTATTTCGATATCACTATTTTCTTTTGAATTTACTTAGCTTAACTGAGTTGTTGAACCCATTTAAACCGGGGAGATCTCGTTAGCAACCATGGTTTACCTCATCTGATGGACTCACGTAAATTCAAAAGGACGTGTTATGTTGTTTTTTTTTTTTTTTTGAAAATGGAGTTTATTTTTGATAAAGGTTCATTGCTTTTGGAAAGTTTGTTTTTGTTTTGTAGGTAAAGTAAAATTTACGATCAATAATGTATAATATTTTAAATCAAGGGTAATTAAAACCATAAAAGCGTACATGTCACATTCTCACTGCTCCCGCTGAAAGAGCAACTTTTGCAACATGTATATATAAATTTGCATAAATTTAAATGAAATTGAGAGAAAGGAAAATCAGGGAAGAAGGTTCAAGCTACCCTTAATGAGTTATATCTTGCAAGAAGTTTAAATGGATGATTTTTTTAGCAAAGTATAATAGGTTCATTAGTCCTTCAAAACATCTAAAAGATCATAAGGATGTTCGAAGCATGACCTCAAATAACCTTTAGAACCTTTTGAAACATCCCAAGTTCATTTGAAATTATTATATTGTTTAGATAATCATCCAAATTTAAGTTCAGGGTTTGACTGATCAAAAAACCCTATGCTCGGTAAACTTGATGTTTTAATTATCTCATGAGAGGGGAACTTAATTAATCATTCAATGTCCATTTAAAAGTTATATAAATGGGTACCCTTGAGGGTAAGATTAGGTGATTAAGAATTTTATGCCTAAAATTAAGGCTGGGCTTGTAGTGTTTGCAAAATTTTCACAAGTAGTTATGTTTCTTTCCTAAACCTCATTAAGCAAATTCAAATATAAGTCTAGTTCACTGCTAAGCCCTTAAGACTTATATGTGGATAAATTCAGGACCTTTAGGGATGTCAAATTATATTGTATTTTTAATCCTTATCAATGATTATAAATCGCTCAAACATCAACTAAGGGTTTTAAATTAGTGAATTATCATATTCCAAAATCTAACCCCTCATCTTAGGATCATTTAATTTAATTAACTCCCAAATTATAATAATTAGGGGAAATTACAATTATATTTTTATTGTAGAAAAGTGAGGTATTTAATCACTTGTGTTTCAATTTAATTAACTCCCAAATTCTATCATTTAATCCCTTGTGTTTCAATCATACAAAAGAGTTTATTATGATTAAAATTACTCATTTACCCTTTAATCAATCCTAAAATTTAATTAAGATATAAAAGTTCAAAATTAGCATTTTGCCCATAGGGTTCCCTACTCCATATTATTAAATAGAACTCAAATGACTTGAATAGAACTCTAAATTTTTATAGTACCTCACTCATGGGTCAAAAAAAATATCAAAGTATAAAATGTGATTTTTCAAAATTAAATTAAATTTAAATAATTATTTTACTAAAAAAAAGGGATTTTCAAAGTTAATTCATGTAATCAATCAAAACAAGTTATATGTCCTTAGGAAAATTATTGGACGTTCACCTAGGCTAGAATGATTAGGACAACTTTTAGGTTAAAGTACCCCTAAAACCTAATCACTTTTAGGTTAAAGAATGATTAGGACCACTTTTATCACATGAAAGTGGTCCATGGACTCATAGCTTTAGCCTAATTAGGGTTGCCCACTCCATAATTATTAAATTTATTTAATGATTTTTAGTATTAATTAAATTTAAAATATTATTAAAGTTGAAAATTAATTTATATATTTTTATTAAATCACTATGAGTCCAGGGAAACCAAAGAAACAAATTTCATATTTTTTGTGATTTATATTCTATTTATTGTAATTATTTAAGTGCAAAATTATGGAAAATTCATTTTTTAAGCATTTAAAAAATTTATAACTTTATTTACAAAATTAGGAAAATGTTTTAATTACTCCTAAGTGATCAAAAAACCAATTGTGGCATTTTTGGACACTTTTCAATTTTAATGATTTTTATTATTTTTTAATTATTTTAATTATTTAAAATTTAAAATATACCTTAAAAATCAAATATTTATTTTAACTTCAATTTTATTTTTCTTGGATGCCTCTGAGTACAAGAAACTCAGAAACCCAGCTCTTGCAAATTTTTTAATTTTAATTTAATTTATATAATTATTTTAATGCAAATATCAAATTTAGCTTAACAAATCAAGTTTAATACAAATTTAGCTTATGTGAAAAATCATCGAAAGACATAAAACCTCTACTTACTAGTATCAACTCTCACTTGTCAACAATTACTTGACCTTCCATGGACCATTGCATTTTACCATCACCAACCTCTAACAAATTTTACAAATTTTACTCATTAAATTTGAATTCAAAGTACAACAAAAACAATGCATTTAAAATGTAATCAACCAAATAACATCAACCTTTCAAAAAAAAGAAAAAAAGAAACTAATTAACTTCAAAATATTTTCAATTCAGTATTTTCTTTTCAATAAATTATTTGCATGGTAACAGACACAACTATTCACTCTTTATTTGAATTTTAAAATTTAAATTTGAGTGATATTTGTACCACCTGCCAAGTCAACATACTTCCAATATTTTGCTAAATTCAACATATGTTGGACTAGCATGAGAGAATGATAGACAACATATAAATGAGATAGCGTGATAACATTAACAAAAATTTGAGCATGATTTAATTTGAACATATTAAAATTATTTTTGAATGAATGTAATGTAAAATTTGATTGAATATCAATATGTTACAAATATTTTTAAGTAGAGTAAAAGCCCAAAAGATCCCTCGACTATTAAAAAGTGTTTAATTTAATCCCAAAATTTTAGAATGCTCCAATTTAATCCCAAACTATTAAAACTTGCACTCAATCGATCCTAAATCATATTTTTAATTAAATTTAACGGTGGCCTGTATGAATTGAAGATATTTTCATCTTTTATGTAATTATTCAAAATTATATGATATGTATATATATCTTTTTTTATTTTTAATGAAAAAAATCTAATTTTTAATTTGCATTAAAAAATTGCTTCACAATAAAAACATTTTTTTTCAAATATTTTTTTTTTAAATGATCAATAATCGCGCAATAAGAATTCACTCAATCTAAAATTATATGAATTACTTAATTTCAAATTTTTATTTTAACATTATTTATTAAAGAATGTTTTAAAATAACTAAATTTACCTTGAAAAACCAGTGAATGGATTTATTTTACAATTAAAGCATTAAGTGTGTGAATAATGAAATTATGTGATTGTTAGCACATCCTTAATATACATGTGTGTGTGTGCGCGCATGTGAACATAAGATTATGTATTCGGACGATGATCCAACTAAAAATCTCAGGTGATGAAAAATGAGCCAACTGTTAAAAGTAAATTAAAAATTATGATTTATCACAAATAAAAAATAATTTATATACATAACATAAATAAATTTAAAATAATTACATGTAAGACAAAAAAAAACCCTAATTGAAATAGGCAACCACCAAATTTAGTAAAAAATATAATTTAAGACCAATTTGAAAAGAAGTCATTAAATTAGGGTATTCTAAAAATCTGAAACTAACTTCGACACTTCTTAGTAGTAAGGGTATTATTTTTGGCTTTTACTCTTTTTAGGTAGATACAGAAATTCTTGTCAACAAAATTATGTTCGGAATGATCTAAGATAATTATCATTTAAATATAAAACTGTTTAAAAATTATATCAACTATTTCTACTATTAAAAAATTCTCAACTTCATATCATACTAAACACCATTAAAAAAAGGGGCACTGACATACCACTTATGTAATACCAAAATTATGATTTTTACATTCATATCACCCAAATCTTTCATATCACATAAAAATATCACTATTTTGATTTTCAAAAAAGTGAATCACATCTTTCCATACATAGGATAGATAGCAAAAATAAAAATTAAAGTTTAGATGTTATAGATGTACTTTTATAGGAACTGAGTGGTCTATATGTAAATCTTCATAAAGAAATTATGGCACTGGTATGTGTTCATACTACCGTGGATCGACTCCAGAAGGTACTTAAATAGCATAATCAGTTGCAAGTTCCAAAAGGGTTCTTTTATTTATGCCTATTCAGGGTGACAAAATTACATGATTGAACACAATAATGTAACCAAAATACTGATGAATAATGACGTCTTAATGAGAATAAAAGATGGACTGAATCGAAAAGCATCCACAGAAAAGCACGAGTTGGAAAAGAAAGCGGGATTGAAATATTAAGGCTCGAAAAAATGCATTGCCAAATGATGTAAAAATGAATGAATAAAAATAACAACAAAGCCTCAATCCCACTAAGTGGGGTCTGCTACATAATCATTTTTCTCCATTGCGTCCTATTTAGTGTCATATTCTCATTTAGTTCTAGTAAATTAAGATTATTTTTTATACAATAAGCCCAAGTCTTCTTAGGTCTACCTCTGCCTTTCTTAACAAAAGTCAGATCTAAAACATCTGCTCTCCTAATCGGATCAACAGATGTAAAAATGAATAAATGATTGGGAAAAAATAATAAGAAATAAATATCACGAAATACTAAATGATTTTATTTATAAGCCAGCAATGAAAGAAGAACGGTGAATATAGAAACAAATGATCAAAATTTTGATAACCCCTTGTGAGATGATCATTTTCGGCTCATCATCATTTCTTGAAACTGTACCCTCTTTGCGTTCCAAATATCAATAATAGTAGGTGGGTAGGGCTCAAGCTGGCCATTTTCTTCAACCAGGTGAAAGAATTCCTGCTTAGTGAGGTTTTTCTTCCACACAAGCTCGTCAACAAGCTTTTCCGTCAGGGTTCTATTCTGCTCCAAAATCTAAAATCAAAAACAAAGCGAAGTATAAGAAAAAAATTAGTTACCCTCAGCTTCTTTATTTCTAAAAGCAATATGTGGAATTAAATTTATACTTTCTTAGCTCGTTCATAGCATTTGCTAAGAACATGCAGGGCGTCCTGATCTATTTCCTGGTGAAGAAAGCAACGTTATAGTTGACATGTCAAGAAAAAATAAAATGAGAAAAAAACATATGGGAATATGCATTCATGCGAGCATACATTAATTCGATCCACAACCCAGAAATCGGCCAACCCATAAAAGTTTTCAGAAAGACCACCAAGTACAAAGCTTCTAGCAGCGGATCTAGCATTATCAGCTGTTTCTGCCCAAATAGTGCTCAGCTGCAAAAAAAAAAAAAAAAAATCAATTTTCAAAAATCTGAATTCCATTACAGCCCAAGAATGAAAGACAAACATGATATAAAAATAAATAAAAAAATACATAAGATTAGGTAAACAGAGAGAAGAAATAATTATCCCAAAAGTGTTAACCAGGAAAACACTCTCTAAAGCAAGAGAATTGAACAAACATTTAGAATGTCATAATCTACTAACAAAGAAGCCTACTTTTTCATTCCACAACACACCATATCCCCACACCATCAAATAAGTTAACCCTAGGGAAATTATACCATCATCATCATCATCATCATCATCAAACTTAACCCATATATTTATGGACTTTACAAATCGTAACATCATGTTAGTTTATGCTACGTACTTCTTGAGGTTTTAGACCTATTCTTCACAAAATCATTTGAAACAAATTTATCCATTTTACCATTAGTCTAGTACTCATTTCTAGTGCTTGCCCATCTAATGCTGCATTCTCAACCATTCATTGTATATAAAAATCATGTAAGTCATGTTTTAGATTTGACTTTTGTTAAGAAAGGCATCTTGTCAATATATGTCACTAATTATTCCTCAAACTCATCATTTTTTAATTTTTATTTCATATTTTTCCACGCATTTAACTTAAAATTCTTACGTCTGCCACTCTAAATTAAGCTAAAAATGAATTTTTTTTCTTCCAACGCTTAAATCCATATGCTAACTTAGCTAAAGTTTTATAAAGATTTACTTCAAATCTTCGTGATATCAACATACTAGCTTAGCTATAGTTTTATAAGAATTCATTTCAAATCTCCATGATAATTTTTCCGCGCATTTATCTTAAAATTTTTATGTCTGTCACACTCAAATTAGCTAAGAACAAACTTTTTTCTTCCAACACGTGAATCCTTACAACATAATAGCTTAGCTATAGTTTTATAAAGATTTACTTCAAATCTCCATGATATCCCCTTATCACGTAATACAATGAGACACTTCTCCAGTTTCATTACAACAACAAAACCTTCATCCCACGAAGGGGGGTCGACTACATGAATCATTTTTTCTCCATTGCGTCCTATTTAGTGTCATATTTTCATTTAATTCTAATAAATTAATATTATTTTAATACGATATGCCCAAGCCATCCTAGGTTTACCTCTGCCTTTTTTAACAAAAGTCAAATCTAAAACATCTACACATCTAATCCGATGATCAAATGGTCGGTGTTCAATATAACCAAACCATCTAAGACGACTTTCTCTAATTTTGTCCGTCAGGGGAGCTACACCAACCCTTTCACAGTTATATTTATTTCGCATTTTGTCTCCAATTGTAAAGCTACTCAACCATCTAATCTTTCTCATCTAGGAAACATTCAACTTAGTTTTATGCTTCTCCTTTAAAGGCTAACATTCAGCACCATAAAGCATTGCAGGTATCACCACCATCTTTTAAAATTTCCTTCCAATCCAAGCAGTACTTTACTATCACACAATAAGACCAAAGCATTCCTCCACTTCAACCAACCAACTTGAATTCTACTAATAACATTCCCATCAATATCAGCTTCACTATGAACAATAGACCCGAGATATCTAAAGCATTCACACCTTTTAATAATTTGATCACCCATAGTTACATTTCTGTCACTAGAGCTACTACTACTAAAATTAAATTCCATGTATTCAATTTTAGTTTTACTCAAACAAAGGCCTTTAGACTCCTAGGTAGACCTCTATAATTCAAGTTTTTCTTGAGCATTTTCTCTTTTTATCCACGAGAACGATATCATAGGCAAAAAGCATACGCCAAGGTACATCCTTATGTAAGTGTCTAGTAAGACCATCCATAACTAAAGTAAAAAAAGATATGGGCTTAAAGCCAACAAAAATAGGAAAATATTTTATCAATCCTCCTCCTATTCGCACACATGTAACATTTTCTTGTATGCATATCTTTAATGACTTGAATATGAGTCATATCAACACCTTTCCTCTCAAGAACTCTCCAAAGGATATCTCTTAGAACCTTATCGTAAGCTTTCTCTAAATCAATAAAAATCATATGTAGACCCTCCTTATTATCTCTAACCTCCTCAATCAAACCTCTCAATAAATGTATAGCTTCCATAGTAGACCTACCCAACATAAATCCAAATTGAATATGAGAAATCTTTGTAATAAGTCTTAACCTATTTTCAATTCTTCTCCAATTTCATGGAATTAAAAAAATGGTCAAGACATGCCTCACTATGAAATGCATGAATAAATGCCTCAAAACTTCATTCCGCATGCTATTGAGGAGAACGGCTCAAATTAATACATATAAAAAAAATTGCTGCATTATGGTGCAATATACAGCTTACTCAATATTGTTTTTTGCCTTCTACTTTTCCATTTTTAGCTTAGTCAAGCAATGGTGCAAGTTTAGGGTCAAGCCAGAGATGGAACGACATAGGTGTTGCTTGAGTTGTGAGAGGATCACGCAATCGAAAGGACTGCGAGTAAGTGGGAGAGTGTATGAGTAGGGGAGGAGCTTTGAGCACATGTTCCTAAATGATGGTTTTAGGATAACTTTTTTTTTCTTCTTTTACGATTTTGATTTTTTGCCTTTGAATATTTTAATTTCCATTCTTTTTTTACAATTTTAAATTTATTTTTACAAATTTTTTAGCTTTCAGATTTCTTTAAATCTTTCTTAATTTTATTTCTTAATTCGTTTTAGATGTTTTATTTCCATTTACACTTTTTACACATATTTTTATTGAATTTTCTATCAAACAATTTCCTTTAAGGTTTTAAGTTTCTTATATTTATTACAATTTTGAAAATTTTTTACTAAACTTTTTTTTTAATTTTTTTCTTCCAAGTTTGATAATTTATTTTCATTTTTCATAATTTTGTTTCTTAATGTTTTTTATTATTGGCTCTCAACAAGATGATTCAATTAGTAAAAATTATTTCCTTTCCTTTGATAGAAATACTCGTGAACCAATCAATAGATTTATTGCAAATTTAGATTAAGATAAAAATTATAAGCCTCAAATAATTTCTCTGGCTTTAACAAAAGAATAAAGATAGAAACGATGATTAAATATTGCAAGTTGGTTTTATAAAAATGGGATTTCATTCAACAAAAGATTAATATGTTCTACATTTTACAATTATTTCAATAAGACAACATGCAAGTCCTACTAAATTTGAACTCGTCATAAATGTTTTGCTGGACTGTTGCAAGATGTCAGCGTGAGTGACATCATCACCATCAGAATATATTTTATAAGGTAGTGAAACTCTAGCATAAAGTTTGAGATATAAGTTCGTAAAAATATATCATGAAGATGCTTTTAAAGAACATTCACAAACTTATTGTCATTTCAATAAAAGTTCAAACATCGAGACTTTCCCAAGTCACGGGAATGGTCATTATGCTTAAATGAAGTCTCTCATCGAGGAGCAAATATTAAGTGTGGTATCCGCATGTGCGAGTCAATGGTATTGGAGTGATATTAGGGTGGCATTTACTTAAATACCACCCCAATAGGACCAATCCACACCAATCCGCACCTAGCTCGTCCACACATAATATTTTATCCTCATCAAGAGAGCTCATAAATGGCGGGCCTCTCAAATTAGTCGAAAAAGCCAATATATTCAGTTTGTCCTTGAATAGGCTCATGATGTTGAAAGTCTAACATGACTTTAGCCTACTACTCCCTATACGTATTTCCAAACTTCAAAATGAAGAGGATTTGAGCCAAGCAATTCCAAGTATGATTAGATTGACAATGATTGAAAAAAAAAAATGTGTAAAATCATCCTCATAAAAAAATTTCATTTTTTTTTATCCAGTTACATTGAACTAGACCCTAGCAACTCTTTCATCTTTTGTTCAGCAATCCTGTATTTTCCTAGGGACGCCATATCCTTGTCCACTTGTGGTTCACTCTTAATATAATTTAGTAGTGCATCTTCTTCCTTAGGTTACAGTGCTTAAATACATATATAATTTAGTTTATCCTTACAAATCAAAATATTTCTTACCTCTGGAGAAATTTGAGCTAACGCAGTACTAGCACTGAGTGCTCAAGCAATACAAGTGAAAATTTTCAGTTGTCCTTACACACTAGAATATTCCTAGCATTAAAACAATAGTTTGGGTTAGCATAGTATTGGCCCTGAATTCTCAAGCAATAACCTGCTTCAAGTTACAATTACACATCAATATATTCCTTGAGCGAAATTCAACTTAATATAGCACTAGTCCTCAAAGGTTAGGCAACAAACCAACATGCTCGAGATTATCCCCATATGTGAGGATATTTCATAACTCCCAAGATGTCCAAGATAATCTAGTACTATACCCGAATGCTCGTAGAATACACCAATATGGTTTAGGACACCCTCGATATTCCATACCTTTTGATAATTTCGGGACAATACAGTGCTAGCTTTGACTATAGTAGTAATATGACTACATGGTTTAAGTTATCCTTAGTATATACGATATTCCATACCCTGGGAGAAGTCAACGTTAAAATAGAACTAACCTTGAAGAACTTGGGCAATAGCAAAAATGTTTAGGATATCCTTTACCTTTTGAGAACTCCAAGTCAACAAATTGCTAGTTCTGAATGCTGAAATATAACATTTACATGGCTTAGATTCCTTACATCTGAGGATATTCCATATCTCAGAAAGTTTGATTTAGCATGACACTAATCATGAAGGCTATGGCATTACATCTGCATGGTTTAATTTTATCCTTAAACTTGGCAATATTCCTTACCTCCAAAGAAGCTGTGGATTAACATACCATTAGTCCTAAATGCTAAGACAATATGCTCATATGGTTTACTTTATTATTACCTCAAGAGGAAATTCTCTCTCTATAGAAATTAGGGTTTAACATATATTAACCCTAAAGAATGAATTGATTTTACCCCCACGGTTCAGGTTATCCTTAAACACAAGGCTATTCAATAATCTAAGGGAATGTTTGGCGGCACTCAAGATTTACATTAAGATTAAGTAAATCCAGTAAATTTGGATATATTGTTAAATCCAAAATAGTGTTTAGTTCAGTTGAGGTTAAATCCAAAAAATTAGGTAGACATGTTAACATTTTATTTCAGCTTCTTATAGCCATGACTTTCTTCTCAAGTTAAATTTGTTAAATTTACCAAATGGTTGGATTTAACAAATCCCGATTTACATCCAAAAATAAACAGAAGGGAGAGAAAAATGTATTTATTGGAAGGTCAGATTTATTTAATTCATTTTTTCGTGTTTGGCTGAATTTACATTAAATCCAGCCTAAATCTTGTTAAAATTAAGCCACCAAACACCTCCTAAAGATGTTTAGATTAGAATTATACAAGTTTTGAATGCTGGAGCACTATATCTTCTTGATTAAGATTGTTCTTGCACTTTAGAATATTCCTTACCTCCAAAGAAGTTTGCATTAGCATCATACTAGTCCTAAAGACTAGAACATGCTACACCTTTTAAAATTACCCTCATCATGGTCTAATGTCCAGGGGGAATCTTTAGACGCCACTCATCCACAGAAAAATAATCGTAATTTAACACTCACTTATGTCAGTCAACACCAAAATCATTAACAACAAATGATACAATGATAAATATGTTGAGGGTTAATCTATTGACCACTTTAAACTTGATAACTTAATATACTGAAGCGTTTAGGACCAAACTCCACGCATGCCCTTGACCTTTTGGATCCCAAGGATCCAACTAGACAACAATCACATCAAGCATCAAACCAGATCAGATTCTAAATATCTTTGACATAAGCAAGACTTTCAGGGAGTCAACTAGCGTTCTAGAAGGCATGACATTAGTTTTTATGTCTAGACACTCAAATAAAAGTCAATCCAATACCTGGGATGATCATGATCCATTCAAAGTTAGCATGTGGCTGCTGGTACATGCATACTAACTAACTGGACCACTCCAAGCAAGAATTGTGCAAATTCAGCGAACAGTCACAAAATACTAATCCAATGCCATGTATCTTAAATGAAAACCAGATGATATCCTTCTCGTGGATAAGACGAGAGAAAAAGCTCAGGAAAAACTTGAATTATGGAGGTATACCTTGGAAGGCCTTTGTTTAAGTAGAATTAAAACTGAAGTAGTAGCTCTAATGACAAAAATGTAACTATGGGCGATCTAATCATTAAAAGGTGTGAATGCTTTAGATATCTCGGTCATATTGTTCAAAGTGATGGTGATATTGATGGGAATGTTATTAGTAGAATTCAAGTTGGTTGGTTGAAGTGGAGGAATGCATCGGGCCTATTGTGTGATCGACAACTACTGCTTAGACTGAAAGGAAAACTTTATAAGATGGTGGTGAGACATGCAATGCTCTATGACGTTGAATGTTTGGCCTTTAAAAGAGAAGCATAAAATTAAGTGTTGCCGAGATGAGAATGTTAGGTAGATGAGTGGCTTTACACTTAGAGACAAAATGTGAAACGAATATATTCGTGATAGGGTTGGTGTAGCTCCAATGACAGACAAAATTAGAGAGAGTCGTCTTAGATAGTTTGGTCACATTAAACATCGACCATCTGATGATCCGATTAGAAAAGTAAATGTTTTAGAATCGACTTACGTAAAGAAAGATAGAGGTAGAAATAGGAAGACTTGGGCATATTGTATAAAAAATGATCTTAATTTATTAGAATTAAAGGAAATTATGACACTAAATATGACACAATGGACAAAAAGGATTCATGTAGCTGACCCACTTAATAGAATAAATGTTTTGTTGTTGTTGTATAAATAATGAAGCAAACGTAAAAATAAAAAAATTAAAACCCACTGATGCGGCAGTTTTGTGAAGCGTTATAAATATCTTTCAATACTATAATAAACACACAACAACACGAGTAATAAATATGCAGTTAAATCTCAATAAAAATAAATTCAATATAAATAGCTTTATCTTCTCAAATCTTTAAGCTGTCAAATCGTAATAATAATGCAAATATATGTATCGCTTATATAATAAAGGACTCTAATGGAGTCTTAAGTATCGATCCCACAGGGAGTTGAAAATTCTTATGATTATAACATTAAGCACAATATTCAAACTATAAAACTAAAGTAAGCAAAACAAATCTAAAGTAAATTTAATGTGCGCTAAATGAAATGCAGTTAAAAGAACCAAGTTAACTAAACTAATTGCTAAGCTTCAAAAGTAAACTTATAAAGAATAAATAAAGTTTTGTAGTGAAGAGTTCAAATTTAAGAAAGCATCATTCCCCTTTACAATGAATTTATGGATTGTGAAGTAAATAAATTGTATTGTGTCAAATAGAAGCAATTATATATTTGTCATCTGAGAGTGCATAAAAAACATTGACTAATCCAAAGTTTGGTCCCTAAATTTGTGGATAGGTTGAGAGGATATTGGTTGTCACTCCAGAGCTCTCATTTCTCCCTCACTTGAGGACTAACAATCTCGCTTTAGTTTCCAATCAACTGGACCAAATTGAGGATTTTAATCTATCACATTAAAATCTTCACTTTTGCGCCCATCAAAGTATATTTCCCTATTTATTTGCACTCAATCCCATTAATTATATTCTCACCCATGAAATTGAATGTGAATCTTACCTT
Organism: Phalaenopsis aphrodite; assembly: GCA_003013225.1. Classification (NCBI taxonomy): domain Eukaryota; kingdom Viridiplantae; phylum Streptophyta; class Magnoliopsida; order Asparagales; family Orchidaceae; genus Phalaenopsis; species Phalaenopsis aphrodite. The sequence continues at coordinate 16,596 of NEWO01000529.1, read as the reverse complement.
GTTGTAGAAAACATAACCCTTTCGGATCGTATGATTCTCAACATATTTTAATCTTTTAATTGGTCATATTGAAAAGTAAATGAAGATTAGAGTTCAAATCATCATAATTTATTAACATTTAAAGCCTTACAAAATAAAACTAATTCTTCAAAAAAATATATTTCATTGTAGGAAGAAGGATAAAGAAGACTACTCAGAATTCATGAGAATGATACGACAAAACACGGATTTTATATATATAAACAAATTTACAAAATAAGGAAAGAAAAGAACACAACTTATCTCACACTCCTTTACAAACAAGTCTCTAGAAGTTCCCTTTAAGCACTTTCTCTCTTTATAATCACAATTAATTCTCTCTTAAAAGTGTAATGAGAAGAAAATATCTCACATTCCCTCTCCTCTTACAACCCTAGAAGAAAATTCTCTCTTCTCCAAGACTTCTCTCTCAAGCCAAAACCTTTCTCTCAATCTCACGCCCCTCTCTTCTTTTCAACTCTAGACTCCTCTACTTTTTAATTAGGGTCAACCTTCTTTCAAAAGTAATTAAAAAATCCCTCCAATTTTTTCTCAAATATTTACAATCACTTCATCCAAAAAACATATTTCTTCATTAAAGAGCCTTTTCAATGTGTCTAGATACAATGAACCACTCTATGAGATGTTTGAATTATTTGGAGCCTTTAAAAACCACTAAAAACTAGTCACGAACCGCCTTACTCCGTTTTAATTCGTCTTAGGCGGTTCTAGCGCCTCTGGCGCCAACCTAATGAAGTTTGCGTTGTTCTCTAGATTCTAGCGCCTCTGACGCCAATTCTCTGAAAAAATGGCGCTTCTGGCGCTAGATTCTGGCGCCTCTGGCACCAGCTCTCTGGAAAATGGTGCCAGAGGCACCAGGATCAGGAAATCTCCATTTTGGCTCCAAATTTCCTTCTTTTTGCTATTTTTTGCTCTAAATGTCTAAGTTTGATATACTTGTAACAAAAACATGAAAATATCCTTTTTAAAAGTGCAATATCACCAAAATAAACATAAAATATACATAAAATAGTATATTATTTTTGTGTATCACCCACCCATGAAAAATATTATGGGTCCAAAGAAACCATGTAAGACTCAGATTAGTGACAAAAAACCAAGTTTGATCCATATATGATTAAGTCCAACCTAAGAAATAACAACTTAACCCACATTTTTCTTTTTATAATCATGTTATTTTGACTTCGTTGAGTTTTAAGTAGGTTTATCACTCTCCAATATGACAGATTTCTCAAGCAATCTCGGTCAATTTCAATTTTAGTCATGTATGGTTGATAATATTCATTTCAAATCATTTTTTGGTCAAACTCAAATCTGGCCCTTCAAGGGTTTAACACAAATTAATACTCTCAGTCATTGTGAACTTTTAAAATCAAATACAATAAATCACATTGTATTTTTTGTTGCATATGATGATGCATGCAATCAAAACGGCAAAATAATGATATTTTTTACGGAAATTTATGTTTATGAATATTTTTACATATAATTTTACTTGCATAAATTTTAGATCTATTGCACAATTTAACAAACAAACCAGATCATCACATTCGACTTGCCAAAATGATTCAACAAGCCTGCTCATGCTAAAAAAAGATGTCATGGAACTTGAGGAGCTTGATTAAGGAGGTGGATTTCTAATGCACATGCAAATGTCTATGAAGATCAACCACTTCAAAATGCTCACGTACACGCTATTGACATGACGTAACTATAATAATAAACTTTTAAATGCATAAAAAAAATACTCTTTACCTGCTCACAACAAGAAGAACACCTCGCCATTTTAAGGGAAAGCTAATACGAGTATTTTTTTCTCGTCTCCTCTCATTCGAACCCACCACACAAGAACAGTGAATGGAGAGCGAGAGAGAGAGAGACAGAGATAGAGATCGTGCCCTAGAAAAAGAAGAAGAAAAAAGAGGAAAAAGGAGGAGGAGAGGGATAGGAAAGGTGTGACACACCCAGTGCATCCATTTTCTCGTGCGAGGGAGCCTTGGCAGCTCAAAGGAACCTTTCCTACATGCGAAAGACGCTCTGTCGAGCGTGTGCGATGTTCAAAAACAAGGAGGAAGGGAAAAGCCAAACTCATACACAATCAAGTGGCTCGTTCAAGATCTTTCGTATGCAGAGACGCACGGTCCCAATCGTCTCGATTGTTCCAGTGCCACACACAAGATGTGAGTGTGGCGAAAGGGGAGAAATTGAGCCTTCCTCAAGCGTCCATTTCTAGTACGAGGGAGGAGGATGGAGGCTTCCTGTGCCCTAATCAAGCAAAAGAAAATGAGGAAGGGCTCAAGTGGCTCTTTTTGCATCCATGAGAGCTTGACTGAGCTCGGTAAGTTTGTAAAAGCTTTCCCTACATGTGAGAAACTCAATAGAGAGCTCAACCAAGCCCCTACATGCTTAATTCACGAAAATAGAGCAAGGCGATAAGCATTGGGAAGAGTTGCGAACTGTATTAATTAAAATTTAAAATAAATAAATAAAATAATAATAATGAATACAATAAAATGGTGTCGGTTAGAGGTGACATACCCCCTCGCGGAAAACAAATTGCATGGTTCCTCTGCACCCCCCCCCCTCTTCATTATGAGTGAAAGTGAGAGAAAGCAAAGAAACCAAGAGTGAAAGACTGTGTGGAGGAAAAAAAGGAGAAGATACAGAACCTTGCTTGCACAGCCCAAGACGACATAAGTCGAGCGGCTTGACTATGAGTGAAGGATGACGTGAGAAAAGAGGAAGCAATGATAGTGAAGGAAAGCGAGGAATAAATAGAAGAAGAAGAGAAACAGCAAGAGGGAGAGGAGAATGAGAGTAGTTGTGTGTTTTTTCTCTTACCTAAGATTCGACGCTGGGCCCGAGCCGAAGGAGGAAATGACATCATGTCATAGCCGATGGTAGAAGAAGAAAGGATAAAAACAAGAAGCCGAAAGAGAAGGAGAAGGAGATGAAGAAGAGAAATGAGAGGCGAGGCTTCCTTGTGTTTCTTTTCCTACGTGAAGAAGAAGCAGGGGACTCGTGCATGCTAGAGGTGCAACTGAAGGAATTATTAAGAGAAGAGTAAGTTTTCATTTATTTTAATTAATGAATTTCAAATATATGCTTGTGTATTAAAATAGTAATAGTATGTTAATTAATAAAAAATTATAGACAGAAGGATAAAGGCTGAATCAAGTCAAATTGTAAGGGGAAAAAAGCCTTGTGTGCGGAGAATCAAACCTAGCCTTTTAAGGTAAGGGTTTATTCATTTTAATCAGCGAAATTATATATATATATATATATATATATATATATATATATATTAAAATCAATGGTGTCGGCGGGTTGCTCTGTTAGGGTTTCGCCTGTGCTAATTCCTTCGTTGGCTTCGTTGTGCTCGACGACGAACGGTTCACGCTCTCCTGTTTCGATTGTTTCGTCTTCCACTGGTTTTTTAGTGATTGTTCGTCGTCTCCTTCCATGGATCTCTGTGACGGAGCAATTTTTGTTACTAGGTCAGTTGCGGTGCAAAGGAAATTGAAAAGGGTAACGGATTGCGTGACGTCGTACACTTTCGTCAGACCTCCTTGACCCTGCTCGACTGTTGCGCCAGGGTTTCGCATGCTCGCCTCTTTTGCTTTCGGTCAGGACTTTGCAGCATGAGGACTTTCCAACAGGATACGTAGACAGCTTCGCATTCTTTTACACCTCGCCGCGATTATCTCGAGAATTGCTAGCAAGTGGATTTCCCTGCTCTGATGTCATTTCCTCCTTTTTTGGTTGAACATGGCATCGCCTCATTTGCCCCGCGTGGTAGGTAATCCTCAGGTAGAGTCGACGGTTATCTTCCCCTTCAGCTATAAGGATTTTCGTGATGGTACAGGTGACTGTCTCTTTGTTAAAAAGGCGAGTAGGAAAACTGGGAAAACACTATTTTTTTCTGACTTAGAAATTTCAACCCTGATTGAGAAATTTAAGTTCGCTCTTATTTAAAAATTTCAGTAGGGGCACCCTCATATGGAAGTTGCAGAAAAAATTTTGATGATCTCAAACTAGCAGGGAAGTAGAAAGTGGAGCCCATTGATGAGAGACATGTATTGATTCAATTATCCGTGGCTAAACACTACACTCGAATTTTCTCCAAAAAATATCTTAACATTGCAGGCAGGTCAATGAAGTTACTCAAGTGGTCTCCTATTGTACCGGTATGATTTAATCTACCTGATCTCAAGCTGCATTTTTTTCATCATCAGGTTTTTTACTCTATTGGGGACATACTTGGGGATCTTATGAAGCTAGATCTACTCACTTTCAACCTAACCAGTCCTTCTGTGACCAGAATACTTGTGAAAAGAAATATTACTTTATCTGATGTTATTGAAGTCTAGTTGGACACAGCTCATAATGGATATTGGCAACAAATCTCCATGGAACATAGACCTCCTCATTGTTCTCATTGTAAGATGTTTGGGCACACCCTTGATAAATGTCATAAGCTTCATCCTAATTTGAATTTTAAAGATCACGTGAATAAGGATGGGTCTAACCTCACTGCCCTTGACACTACACAGGACAAGTTTTAGTGTCTGATTTAATTGCCCATGTGGACCCCCGCTAACAATACTGTTTCTGCGATTGATCTGATGTTGGATGGCTCTGTTGGGCAGCCTACACTTTCAAACCCTATTAAATAAAGTACTGAATGACTCTTACCTACAAAAGATAGTGTTTAGACTGATAGTCAGGAGAATATTACAGCTCTTCATCTTCAGGAAGTATCAGGTGTAGAGGCGACCACTCATACTTTACATATACTGGAACCTATTATGGGAAACGATTGTTGGCAATCCTTTTACTATAGCTCTATCTCCTCATCCGAATGAGCAACAATCTTCAGATGAGGAATGACAGGTTTGCACTTCTAGGAGGAAGAAGAATGGAGATCTACTAGAGCTAAGGAATCTAATGGATGAAACTTAAGTTACTTCAGGTAATGGTACACACCTCACCAATTTGTTAGCTGGTTCCCTTCCGAGAATTAGAGGCAGAGGCAGAACTAAATTGGATCATCTTGATTAATCTTATATGTACCATATCTTTTTTGGGTTTTTCGTGTGTTGTACCGTGTGGGTTGGGTGTCTATTTGGGCACACTTATACAACCTATCTGTAGCATTTTCTCTTTAATATAATTGTCGTTGGGCTTTTTAAAAAATATATATAATTTATGATCATAAAAAATTATGTTAATTGAGGACAAGAAAACTAACAAGAACCTTGTTTATGCTCTTAAGGGGGAAATGCAGATGAATCATTGGATTCGAAAGAGTTTCCATACTTCTAGACATATTACTTTCAAAATTGATAATAACACATATTAGACTTCCTTAATAATTAAACCATAAAAGTATGTCAAATAAAGATATTAAACTATAGTAATAATTTAGGATCTTTTTTGAGGCAACTTCAGTTGTTCGAAGAAGTAGCTATGAAGCTACTCAAGAAGCTGTTGTTCAAAAAACTGTGGTGGTTATTATAAAATTTAAAAAAAAAACCACACTACAGCGTTTTAGCAGCCACTCCAAGTATCCAAGTAGAGTGGGAAAACATAGCTTTTAGTTTCAACTTATTAAGAACACAGGCAAAAAAAGAACAGTGTGACACCACACCGCCATCGCGCCGATGCCCCAAAAGCACCCTTAATAATACTACATAAATTAAGAGGTGGATTTAATTAGATTCATATTCATTAAAATTTGTAATTATAAATTAATGATAAATCATTTAGTTAATTTATCAATAATAATACTTTATAAATGATTATAGATATTTAATTGTAGAAGAGATTTCAGAACTTTAAAGCAAGTAAAATTCGTTCGAAAGGAAGGTGAGTACTACTCTTAAATTATTGTATCATTTTTGTCTCTCTGCTAAAGTAGTTGTAAGAATTTTTCATGCTTAATTAGTGAAATTGATGTTCTCTATTATTAAATCTTATCGATCATTTCGATATGAATACTTGTAATCTCACATAATGAAATATTTTATGCATTATAACAATAAATACTACATATTGAGTGATACAAAATTGTGATTGATATGAACTGTATAAATTGTTTGTATTTGTATGTTTAAATATGATAGAGTCACCTATTTATGATACTAGTAAGGGAACGTTTAGATATTCGTACACATAAATAGAAAAAAATATTGATATTGAAGTACAATAACTGGTAGAATTTTTAGACGGTACTAATGTGACCGTTGTACATATATAAATAACATAGATTACGTTATTGATATAATAAAATACATTAAATAATGAAATATAGTGAGCAATCGTATTCAAAAGCTAACCAATATTTTATTACTGATTTATCAAAAACTTAACTAGCATGCATATTATTTTCTCTTTCAATCCTACTGTAATCTAAGAGTGGAGTAATCATTGGTTATGATTTGCTCACTGTTACTTTAAATTAACATTTCATGTTTGATTAATTGATTTAAAAGATGAACGATAGATGAAGAAATATTTATAGAAAACGCGTACAACTAATATTGAGGTAAAATTAGTTGTATTATTTTAATTTAATTTATTTAGTGTCTCTTTCATTTATTAAATATTAGTTATAGAAAACAAAAATATAAGCTTAATTTCCACCGTGCAACTACCTATACCAGTCGGCTCCTGACAAATAGAACTATGGCCACCAGCATAATGTTGTCTTATTAAACCATCATGATATTTTTGTACGTCATGACATAAAGTTGATCATCACATACACTAGATTACATGCACCAATATGGATATAGCCACCACACCAAGCAACCACAAGCACTCTTTGAACAATTTCTACAAACATCTGAATATCAAACTCCTTCACTTCAAACAAATAACTTTTCGCTTATTCTTTTTCTTCTAATACATTGCCTATCATTAAAGCACTGATGCGCCCCTAGTGTGTGCTGTTTTTCTGCGTGTTTTATGTCAATTTAAATCCTCGGTACAGTGTCAAAAACTTGGCCAGTCCCAAAATTACGCAGTAATTTAGCTTCCAAAATATGTCAAAAAACTTGAAACAATTTATATTGAGCGATTAAAATCAAAATGTTATAAAACATATAAAGTAGTTTACACACTAGACGTTCTACGCAAGTACACGGATCGTTTCAAGTAATATAGAGTTTTCTTTAAAAACCTCAGTATCGACCAACAGAAAAGCAAGGTAAGAAATATCTTAGGCTAATTCAAGTCTACTACTATCAGTTTTTAGTTTGGAAGTTCGATTTAAGGGGTTTTTCTAACAAGTACTCCTAAATGTAAATCTTATGTTTAAAACAGTCAACTACTTCTAAATGAAAATATTAAATTTAAAGATAACTCTTTCAAGATGAATTGGTTTGAAAAATATTAAAATGTTAAAAACTATTATTCTTATGTAGTGAATTGGATAATATATATGAATGAGATACATTAAATATTGTATGTGTCAAATATGAGCAATCTTATTTTTTACCCTCTGAGAGTGCATAATGAACATTGACTAATCCAGAGTTTGTTTCCTAAATCCGTCGTTAGGTTGAGATGATACTGGCTGCCACTCCAGAGCTTCCACTTCTCCCTAGCCTAAAGACTAACAATCTCACTTTAGTTTACAAGCAACTAGACCAAATTTAGGAGTTTAATATTTCACCCTAAAATCTTTAATTTTGCGTCCATTAAAAATATATCTCTCTTTATTTGCGCTCAATCCCATGGACTTCATTCTCATCCATGAAATTGAATGTGATTCTTACATTGCTATAGAAATCATAGCACTTTCAGATCTTATGTTTCTCAACAAATTTTAACATTATAACATACATAAATTGCAATGTAAATTAAGTTTAAGTAAAAATTATCACATTTATAATTAAATCGCATACTAACATGCATCCTAAAATCCTACACATGAATCATACTCATTGTAAAAGAAAAGTTAAATGAAAACAACGACATAATTTTCTCATGTCACTATTTTCAAACAAGAAGAATGAGTAAGACAAACTACTCACAAAACACGAATAAAACACAAGAAAAACTTCATTAAATCAAAGTAAATCCAGTAGGTAAGTCTTTACAAAATCAAATGATAATGAAGAACACAATACTTAGTTTTTTTCCCATTGAAAGAAATATGAAGATCTCTCACAGTCTCCCGCTAATCCATGTAATGTTTGTAGAATTCCTTACAGCTTCTCTCAAATCCTCTCTTCAATGTCTTCAGAAAAGGAAGAAATCTACATTTTTACTCCTACTCCAAGATCTCTAAACATTCCTCTCGATTTTCCCCTTATACACACGCCTACATTCATCCATGAGAGGCATCAACCCCTCTATTTTAAAGAAACACAAAATTCCTCATTTTTCCTAAAAGAGACAGTTTTTCATTCCAAGAGAAAAATCTCTTTATCCAAGAGACATCTTTTCATTCAAAAGTCTTTCCCAAGTATCTACATTCATTTAACCACTCCACAAGGCAATTGATTCACTTAGAGCTTTATAGAACATCTCAAAATAGTCAAAACTGCCAAAAATACGTCAAAACCCGTAGTTGCACCTTTGGTGTCGGTTCTCTGAATTTTGGCGCTTCTGGCGCCTCCCTGTAGCAGCTCTTCCGATTAGCTCTAATTTAGCATCTTTTTGCCTTGTTTCAGTTGTATTTCGCTCCTAACATATGTACCTACAAGATAAGCATGAAAATAACATTTCTTTAAAGTGTAATTTCATTCAAAAACATGTGAGAAGTGTAAAAGAGATTAAGCATATAAATGCATCGAAATGTGTTGAATCAGAATTTTCTTTCTTGCTCACTTTTACTCCGAATTGTACCATTTTTGCTTCATTTTCTCAAAAAATCTATTTCTTGTACTTGAAGCAAAAAAGAAGTAAAATACATTCTTTTAAAGTGTAATATCATTAAAAATATGCATAAAATGAGCATGAAATGTACTTTAAAAATAAGTAATTTTTAAGTGCATCAATTCTCCAAAACTTATACGTTACTCATCCTCAAATAACACTATAACTTTAAAAATATGTTGATTTATGTTAATGAATTTCTTTAAGATGTACTAAAATTTTGTTCTAGAAATGTTATAGTCCAACTTAGAAGAATTTATAGTAATTTAGATAATATCTAAGGTATCAGAATATTTAGAATTAGACTACAGAAATCCTGATTTTCTATTTAATTTAGAAATAATTGAAAATTTTCCAAACTTTGGATTCATAGAAAAATATTAATTTCAGAATTTATGACATCTAGAAAAAATAATTTTAATAATACTTTACGAAATTAAGCTCGAGATTGATCCTAAGTTTTCTTCCTCAAATTCAAGTGAAATCAATTTTTAATAAGGTCATAATCCTCAAGTATCTCCTTCTTTTTTCATACTTTTCATTTTCTTTCTTTATTTCTTTTTTTTGTTTTCCTTTTTCGTTTTCTTTTCATTTTTCTTTTTCTTTTTTTTTCTTTTTCTTTTCTTTTACTAGGTGAGGTTTACCATATCTAGATAGACCTTTAATGATTTTAAATTTCACTATCACTTTTCCAAAGTTAAAAACTTAATTTCTTTCCGTAACTTAAAATGTAGTAATAAAAAAAAAAAATTTAATGGAGTCTTAATTTTTTAAAAAGTATTATTCTAAAAATACTTAATTTTTTAAAAATTCAATTTTTCCTACAATAAATAGTAAAATCATTTTCCTATTACTCTCTACTAAACATCTTAACTTTAGTTTTATCCTTTTTTACTAAAGTCCTTATTAAGGGTCTGTTTGGAGCAGCTGCAGCTTATCCAGCTTCTGCTGATAAGCAGATTATCCTGATAATCTGCTGATAACCAGCTGATCCGGATAAGCTGTCTGGCTATTTGGTTTGTGCGTCCGGAAAACAGCTGATTCTGTAAAATTGACTATTCTGCCCTTGTTTTGAATAAGTTGTTTAGCTGTTTGGTTAGTGCGTTTTGTAAACAACTTATTTGTAAATTTTTTTAGATGAATAAATAATCTGTGCAGCAGAATGTTATTTTCTCAAATGTCAAGAAATGAAAATACAAAAAAGTTTAATAATATTTATATAACTCAAAAAAATTGCGATTACATCAAAAAAGCATAGTGATATATATGAAAGTTCATTACACATTTATAAAACTCTAATATGGATTATAATAAGACCCAAAAAAAAAGAAGAAATAACATGTTAAAATTATGACAATATTGAGTTTAACATGTAAAGTCACATCATGACGAATATAGCCCGATTCTGATAACTCAAAACCCCGAGCAAACGTGTCTTGATGGGGTCCGGTGTACACGGAAGAACTCGAACCATATGCGGTGGTCTCCTGTTGTGGTACTATCGTACTCCTAGCAGCTGTGTCCAATTGGGATATCGTAGAAACAGTTGCATTGTCCGTCCACCTGAAGAATTAAAGTCTTCATGTCCTTGTCCCCACCGCGGGCACCTGTAAAATTGCCTCCCGTAGCTATGTGTCTGTCATGACGTGAATAGCAAGGACGGTAGTCCGCAACGACACATCACTTTCTCGGACTTCCCTGAATGTCTGGAACTCATTGTTCTGCATTTATTAAAAATAGAATAGATCAGCCCAAACAATAAGGAAATATAATAAGTAAACTTACCCAAGTGTAGAGCCAGCGATTGCTGACAACAAATTTACGTTGCCGTCCAAACTACTCCACCGTTATCCACCATATAAGAGGTGAAGCTATTAACCAGCATAAAACAACATATCCACATTAATTATAAAATATGCTCAAAGCTGCTAATATAAACTCTA
>NEWO01000528.1:418083-437625 GCA_003013225.1 Phalaenopsis aphrodite | reverse complement strand
TATATGTAAGTTTAGAAAAATATGAAATCAAACTGATCCCATATCTTTCATACTTAAAATGAAAGAGGATTACACCTCAAACTATGTATCTATTCTAAAAGAAAAATATAAAATCTGAGGGTGAGGCTCATCAAATAAAAGAAGAAATATATGACTCCGTTTAGTCTGCGAAAACCATTTTTTTGGTAAATCGACAAGTTCCACTATTTAATATGAAGAACTGAAGGGGGTTTGTATTATGTTGGATTCAAAAAAGCTTTCTATAAGGGCAAACCCCTATAGTTAATTACATCTTAGATAACTGAAGTCAGCTAAAAAAGTCTCGATAAAAATCAAAGAATATTATCTTCAAAGAGGTCAAAAAAGATAGGAATTTTCAGCAAGATTGGAAAAAGAGGTGTGAAAGGGGAATGTTTAAAATTTGGAACATTTAATGTAGAATCCAAAGTAGGAAGAACAAGGGGATATCACAAACCCAAAGGAGAACCTTGATGACTTCCCAAGCTACCCTATAGTTTAGCTTTAGTTTTAGAGAGAACTACTTAAAAGTTTCATCCTATCAATTTTATTAATTAAGGCTTACACTCGCTTGAAAAAATCACAAAAATAGTCTGTAAGATATGAGGATCTAGGTCGTGATAAACGACAACCTCAAAATCCTAAGACTAGTTAGGGCTTAAATTGTACAGCAGAGCTATACAAAGGCCTAAGGAAAAGCTGTTGATTTATGTGGCATAAGAAAACCACCTTGAAGTCATAGGGCTTTGTTGTTTAATTCTAAAAAGAGAATGGTTTACTAATGTTCTGCAGTTGAAGATGGTCGTGTTTCCCATAATGTTAAATCCAAGCTCCTCGTCATAGCAAGTTTAAATTTTCTAATGTGTCAAGTTATGATGTCAAATTAGATGTCCCTAAGGATCATGTATATTTTAATATTATGGGGCATGTTAAAGTTGATTAGACCGACACCGGTTTGGATCCTACGGTTTCCTCATTCAGGTACCACTATTTTCTTTCGGATTCATTGAGTCCAAATGAATTTACAAAATTAAACTTAATGAGTTCCATACTTTCATTTAGACCGTACAAAGTTTCTTGTACACATTTTGAACCATTTTTTGTATTTTTGAAAATTTTGATTATTTTAATTATTTTTAATTCAAAATACACTTTAAAAATGACATATTTTCACAAAAATAGATTTTATTTTTATTAAATGCCCCTCTTCAGAAGGAACTCAGAAAACTATTTTTAATGATTTTTCTAAGCTTATTTTGTTTATTATAATTATTTTTATAAAAAAATACAAAGTTTTTTTAAAAATCAATTTTGCTGCCTAATCTAAGCAAAATAAGTTTTAACTTTTTATGATAAGTAAATATGATTTTTATGCACAATGTCGAACTAATTTTGAAATTTTTTGGTAAGTATATAATTTACATAAATTAACACAAGGTGTATACATTTGATTAAACATAGAAATGTAAAATATAATTCGAAACATCATAATATTTTTCCTAGACTTCTCTGATCACAAGAAACCTATTAAAATTATCTTCATAATTTTCCAAATCATATTTCGATTTACATAATTAAAATAAGCCAAAATGGCCACCCTAACTTGAAAACTAGGGCTAGAAGCATAGAGATGCCTTTTGACCTTGGAAAAATCCGATCCCCTCTGTGATGAGGAATAAACTTTAGAAATTTCAATCCATGGTAAGCCATATTTAGTCATTGAGAATTGAAATACCATAGAGGGTATTTAATTAATTAAAAATCATATACTTGACAAATAATTTTTATTTTTAGTTCACATTATTCTCCTCTATTCACTGAGTAAGAGAGTATTTTACTTTTATTGTTATAATTTATCAATGTGAAGTTATTAGTTTTTAATGTGACATTTAATTTAATTCATAAAACCCTTATTTATCTACTTATCCACACGACGCTGACTAGATCGTAGGATCCTCCGAAAGACGATGAGACACGCTCCCATTCATTTTTCTTTCCACCTAGGCATGCCACACGATCCACAGTTCACGCACCAAGAGTTTATCCGGCTTGATCTCCTTCATCCATTAGATACACGCGTGATCGGACGATATCCGTTCATTGTCCCCAAGTGACCTAACCCGTAAACCGTCCGCACTAAAACCTTAAGATATTTGCTTAGACTCAACCAAATCATATGGGGTCTATTTATAAACCTTTATCTACTTAAGATAAACACATATATATGGTTAATTAAGTATGAAATCAAGCCAATACTCATGGAGAGTTAAAATAAACTTGGGTTAGGGCTAGAGCTTAATACCTTTGTCTGAGAGGGAAGGCCTCAATAAGATATTTAGGGTAGCTTTGGTTGAGTTCAATGGACCTCCAGATAAAGTCCCGTGCCCTGGTAAATTATCTAGGTATGATTTCGACCAAGGTTGATTTCAGGGGTTGGTCTAAGGCTATCCTAGAGGCTATTTCAAAGGAGGCTTTGATGGGGAATCAACTTCTCTTGCTCTAGGGATGGTGTGTGCATAATTAATTTGAGTTTGGTGTGCTGTGGAGAGATATCCTGATCTGAGCTGAAAGTCTGAACTCAAAATTGGCCTCTCACAATGGGAATCAGAGGGCAAAAATGGTTGGCGTAAGCTGGGGAAAGCTTGGAGAGTCTTTTGTTAGATTTTGGCAGAGTTTCCCCAAGGATTTAGAACACCTCTCATTTATCCATGGAGAAGATGGTTTAAATAGAAGGGCTTAGGGTGGAGCTCAAGACCAGTTCATAAGTGCAAAAATTTGCTTATGTAGAGGGCAGAGGAGCTCTAAAGAGCAATTAAGATGATCTGCCCTCAAGGGTTAAAATTCAGTTTAATTTAGGGGTAGTGGCTCACGGCTTTGGAATTTTATGGCGAGCACGGTTGCTGGCCATAGCAGTGGAGGAGGTCAGGTGGTCAAGTGAGTCAGCGAGAGGGTTAATTATGATTAAACGTCAATGGTTTGCCATGATGGAGGAGATTTATTGGTTAAGGCCAAAAAATGGAATAAAATCCCTTAATTTAGGGACCCATTGGTCAATAGCTCACTTGGGTGGATTTATAATGGTTCATTCTGGTCCAAAGAAGGAGCTTAGTGGCCACTACTTTAAACCTTAGTGGTCTAGGGCTTAAGGCACTCACATACACTCACAATCACTCACTACTTTAAACCTAGAATTTCCTGACATTGGTCCCTTGATACTTTTCGGAGACTCATGTAGGTGGTCCCCTAAACCCATTCACCCTAGGCTAGGGTTTGGCTAAGATCACTACATAGAGGACCCAAAATGGGATTTCCATTGGTCCATGGCTTATTGATGGTGGTTGACACTCCAACTCTACCTAGATACCCAACCTAGCATTTTGCCCCTAAACTCCCACAAATTACCTAGATACCTTTGGGACTATAAATTTGGCTAAAATTCTCAAGTTTACCCAAAATACCCAAGTTGGTTAAAAAAAAATCATTTCAAACACCCAAACTACCTAAAATCACAAAAACTAACCAAATTACCAAAATGTCCCTCTAGAGCCCAAAATTCTAAAAATTCCAAAAAAATCCCAAAAATTCCCAAAACCTCCCAAATATTCCCAATTTCATTTTTCTCAACTACCACATGACCCAATTTGGTCAAATTGACCACTTTTGACCAATCCCCCAATTTGCCCATTAAAGGCCAATATTTTCGCAAATTACCACAAATGTCTATCTAATTGGACTCAATTTCCCAAAATTTCAATTCTAAACTCAAATTAACTCTTGATGTGACCAAAATAGATGAAATCCAAGACCAATTGGTCCATGATTTGAACCCAATTTTGAGCTGAACCAAAAACCCAAGTTTGGCCATATGACTTGGTTCCACCAAATTGAGCCCATGGCCTACTCCATTTGCCACAATTTGTGTTGAAAAATCTTCATAACATTCCTACACAAGAAAATTGATCTTCAGTTGGCCTTGTTAAAGCTCCAATTTCATTTAATTTTAACTTAGGTCCAAAAATCCCCAATTTTGCCTCAAATTAGCCAGGTCCCCAAACTTCACTAAATTGAGGGCCTTAGCAACACAATTTCCACTCTATGTCTTCATAAAAAATCTTCATAACATATCCCTTGATTATGTGGACCATTTAGTTTTGACTTAGCCCAAGGCCAGCTCAACCTAGACCGATGTTTAACTTAACATGCCTAAATTGACCAAATTTCAAAAATCCCTCAAATTGACTCACCAACTGAACTCAAAATCACTTCAACCCTTCACCAAAACTATTCATAAAAATAATATGCACAATGTTGATCGATCAGTTGGGTTGATTGACATGGCTAGCCTAGCCCAAACTCAAGTTTTGATCACTTGGAACCACATTGAACCTATGCACTACAGATGGCCTAACTACCCCAAAGTCACCAAGTTTATGACTCCACAACCATTTGTTGGACCTTAGTGACCAGCCTAAACCACATCAAACCACCTAAGCTAAGCCATGGACCATTTTCCCCCAAATCAAGGGATTTAATGCCATATTTGCTTTAGCCTTGGATATTTTTGCCAAAACAAAACCTAAAATCATTAAGTTGTTGTGACATATTCCCCTGGCTCACCTGACCTCCCTAACCACCTCCTATGGCCAGCCAACCAGCTTAGTGGCTGAAAAATGGCCGAACTAAGAGCCACCCCATGGGATTAAACCCAATTCAAACCTAGAGGCCACATCATTAGAATTAAAGTTTAAAGCCTCTCTGCCCTCCACCTAGGCAGCACATTTCACCCCCCAATTTGCCATGGCAGCAAGCCTAAGGCCATTTTTATAAAATGCTCCTCTCCATTTCCATGTTGGGAGAGCTGAAAATTCGTCTAATAAACTTCCCCAAGTTGATCCCAAAGCCTCTTTGAGACCTCCTCAGTGTAACCCAACCATGACATTACCCTGAACTCCCTTACTAGAGCCCAATTTTTGACCTCAAAACCTTGTCAGAGGCAGGACAAATCTCTTCACATCTCCACACTCCACCAAAATGAAATTAAACTCACCCACGCCTTCACAACATTGAAAAAATCCAAAGCCCCATCAAATTCCCCTTTCATAGAGCCCCTAACAAAGCTCTAGACCAACACCTGAAATCGACCTTTATCAAATTTGGGACTAGGCATTTCACCATAGCAGGAAGTTTAATACCTAGCTTCTCTGGACCCCAACAAACGTGCTGAGACTCTTTGATCAAAGCTTCCTTTCTAAGAGCCAAGGTATCGAGCTTGTCCTCCTCCCGAGCCTATTTGGATTATCCATTTAATTAGGCTTAATTTAATTGCATAATTACCATATGTATATGTTCGTCTCACTTACCCGAGTAGATAGAATCAAACCTGAGGTGATTTGGTTGAGTCTAGGCTAAGATCTTAGAGCTTTAGTGTGGACCGTCACGAGATCACCCTATTAAGAACGATGACGAGGAGCCGTCCGATCGCATGTGTATCAATTGGATGGAGGAGATCGACCCAGACAACGTTTCCTTTCACGAACTGCGGGTCAAGTCAGTGGCTACGTGGATGGTGGCATCCAACCAGAGCGCACCACGGATGCTTTCGTAGCCGCCTAGAATACAGTCTGCATCGCGCGTTTAAATAGAAAAGTAGGGATTTTCTTATTTAAATAAATTACCCTAGCTTTAAAAATTCATATCTTGGTGTAAAAAAATCATAAAAACAAAATAAAAATACCCTCTTGCTTAGTGAATAAAGGAGAATAATGTATAAATAATTTTAAGTCCATGTGAAGCATATTTTATTTTTAATTAATTAAGCACTAATTTGAATGTTTTGGTTCTCCATGCATGTAGTAATATCAACATGGCTTGAAATTTTAGCATGTTGTCTCCTCTGACTTAGGAAATATCCTCTGACTTTTCTAAATTCAGAGAAGGTCCCTAGATAGACATCCATATTTTTTTAAGTTTATGTATTCTCTTTGCATAAATTAATCATCATAATTAGCATATTACTAAAGAAATTCTAAGAAAATTTTGTAAGATTCACTATGACTAGAGGACCCCTTGAAAATAATTTCATGAGTTAAGTCATCAAGAATATACTTAATCTTCACCAACCCTAAAACAAAAAGAATTTTTTTTTTGAAAAATACAAACAACAAAATGACTTAATTTTTTATTTTCACTATTATTTAGGATCCAGAGAACTCACCATAAAAATTTTAAAGCATTTTGAGTTTGTTTGGTAACTTAAGTTGATTTTTAAAGATAAATATCATTTTAGCACTTAAAGGATTTTTGAAAAATCAAAATCTAACTTAAAAATTTATAAAAAACTTATTTTTTGAGTTCTCTGTGATCATGGGTATTTTCTAAAAATAATATGGTATTCAAAATAAAAACTTGATTTTTGGCCATTTTTTTTAAAAAATTAAATAATTAAAAATCCATAAAAATCACAAAAATAATAAAATTCATAGAAATATTCTAAATTACTTTCTAAGCACTTAGGAATAGTTAAGATATTTTTCCTGATTTTATAAATAAAGATACTGATTTTTAAATCTTACAAATAATTTTTAAAGGCTAAAATAGATTTTTACTAAAAATAATTCCAATAAATAAGATAAAACTCAGAAAAATATAAACTTTTCCACTTTGGGTTCTTTGACCTTAGGAAGATTTTTCAAAAATACAAAACTTAATTTTCCCCATTTAAAATATTTTATATTTAATAAATACCCCGAAAATCAAAATATTTCTTAAAATTTAAATAAAATTCAAAAAATTATGAAATTTGGTCCAAGGGCTTCTCTAGTTTAGGTCTCCCTCCAGTAAAAATTTCAAGTGATTAATACTTACCTTGGTCAAGTTAGGAATTTTCTTTGAAGAATCCTATTTTTGCATGAAAATAATTATATAAATTAAATTAAATTTTGAAAAATAAAATTTTCTCCTCTGATGGCTTAATTGACCCATGAGTTAGGTAGGATAAGAACTTCAAAGTCATTTGGAATAAATTTGATGAATTATGAGGTAATAGAGCCTTAGGGGCAAATGTGTAATTTTGGAAATTTAACTTTAATTAACATTTAGGCCTAATTTCAGAAAAGGAAATAGGAAATTTTTTATTCTAATTAACATATTTGGATGTTTAAAACACAAGGGGTTAACTGATAGAAACCAACCTCACTTGTCCTAATAAAAAAAGAATAAATTTGCAGTTTCCTTAAATTACTTAAATTTGGGAGTCTAGCCGATTAAATGATCCTAGATTTAGGGGTATGATTTTGGGTGTCAATAACTCACTAATTTAATACCCCTATTTGATGAACAAAAAAACAACATGAATCATCACCATCAATTATAAATCAATTTCATTTGCAATGACTAAGACACTCACCAAAACCTTAAGCGCTTAGTAGTGACTTAAGCTAAATCAAGTTTCATTTAAATAAAGATTAGAAAAGTAAACATCATTGAAAATTAAAGCATCTTTCAAACAGTACAGGCCAAATTATGACAAAAATTTGGCTAAGTGTTTGAGTAACACTAACTTGCCTCTTTAAGGGTCTTCACCCACATAATATTCAAAATTAAATTACAAATGATAATTAGCTTACTCTTAGGGATAATTGATACATGAATGTTCATTGAGCATTAGGGTTTTTACATGATGAATTATTAAGCAACATAATAAGTTTAAATGAGCTCGAGGCTTTTCACTAGGTTATAAGAGGGAAGCATGGACTTGCTTCTTTTTCTTAACCTGTTGGTACCTTGGAGAGCTATTAAGCTTATTATGTTTTTCTTAACAAATATTATCCATAATCAAAATAATAAGGACTTGCCATGATATGACCTAGGGTTAGGTAGGTCGCCAAAGTTTTACTTCCCTATTTCATATAAACTTCCTTAAAATGCCTCTTAAGTTTCAGGTGGTGGAACGAGAAGACTCGCTAGGTACGCTTTTACAGTTTTCAGCATCGTCTTTCTTATACTTTCTTGTACTTTTAATACCTGCAAATTTGCATGCTAAAATGTTACCCTGCATGAAAACTAAAACTGCTAGGATAGTCACAAAACCAAAACCAAAACCAAAACTAAAATCAACCAAGATAAAAATCATCTCCACAACATTCAAAATATAAAACAACTCAAAATTTAATCACAAACATCACACAAAACTACAATTGCAACTAAATTAAATGTCTCTATTGTATGATTGGGAATCTCTCGGAGGAGGTAATCTATAGTTGGTAATGAGGCTTCCCACAGTCTAAATGAAATTATGGAAATCATTAAGTTGAGTTTGGTAAGTTCATTTGGACTAAGTGAATCCAATAGAAAATAGTGGTACAAAAATGAGGGAACCGTAGGATCCCAACCGGTGTTGCTCTAATCAAATTTAACATGACCCCATAAAATTTAAATAACTTCAACCATAGGCCCACCTAATTTGACATCATAACTTGACACACTAGAAAACTCAAACTTGTTGCGGCAAGGAGCTTGGACCTAGCATGGTGGGCAGCACGGTCATCTTCAACAGCAAAACATGTCTTCCTCAGTTAAACCAATATTCCTTCCGTAGATATAAACAACAAAGCCATAGAACTTTGAGGTTGCTTGATTATGCAACGTAAATCCTCACCTCATCTTTAAGCTTTAGTATAACCCTGCTATACAATATAAGCCCTAACTAGTTTTAGGATTCCAATGTTGTTGTTTGTCATGACCTAAATCCTCATATCTTCAAGGCTATTTGTCTGATAGTTTCACACGAATGTAAGCCCTAACTAATAAAATTGTTCGAATCAAAAAGCTAAATATTTCTCCTCAGAAATGAAGCCAAACATTAAGATAGGGAGATGGAGAAACACGAATGTAAACTTGCCAACGAGCCATGAAGCCCGTAACCTCTCTCATACCATCAAATTTGGAGCCGAATTTGAAGATCTAGAGGTCAACCTCGGGAAAGCCCCAGTTGTGGTAATGAAGATTACCGCACCAGAAATGCAGGAATCGTCTGCAGAATTCAGCGTGAACTGCCTTCAAGACTTCCCTGCTTGCAAGAAGTCTAAAACTACTACCATCACGACACCCGCCAAACCTACTAGCCCTGTTGCTGCTAAGGGGAAATAAGTAATAATTATTGACAATCTTACTGAGGGATTAACTGTCCCACCACCCATGTTTGAAATCTGGTCAAGCTCAAGGACTGTACCACTAAACCGAACCCAAAAGAGGAACTATAACAGAAGGGTTTGGAGGGCCATCAAAGCCTAGGCTCCAAAGGAGACACCCGTTGAGGAGGAGCCTCATCAAGATGAAGAAGGATTATCAGAAATTTATCCACTCTTACAAGGGAGTAGATTCCATCCTCTAACGGATACCGATGCATACGAGAGCATCTGAAAAATCGCCGCCTCATTAGTACCACTTCATGGACATGGTGAGGAGAGTAAGAAGTTCACTCCTATCACCCGAATTAGTGCAGTTTTCAAAAGGCTAGCTATTAAAGAAGGTTGTTAAGTTAACGAGTTACTTAAATGAGTGAGAGATGCAATTTTCCCTCGCATGAAGAATGAAATTTTGAAGGGCGTCAAGTCCGCCAGACAGTCCCACAAGACAACTGAAGTGCCCTATACTCACACCCTCGTTTGGTTTTGTATAAAAAATAGCTACTGATTATACCTCCACGAGGACCGCAGACCTTTGACCGGATAAGTCGAGACTGGGTCCGAAAATCTTACCCGTCACACATTATGGAGATATTTATATAATCTTAAAGGCTAGGACAAGACAATTACCTGACACTATTGTCGGTCTACACCACGTGGAGGATATTTTCCCTTGAAATACCAATGTTTCTACTAAGACACTCAGTCCTAAGACATCATCATCAAAAAAGAAAAAGGTATGGGTACCCAAGGTTGCTGCACCGATACAGTCCAATGAGCCCGCGCAACAAGGACAGGGAATGAATCCACAGTCTGAAATATCTGACATCTTCGCAACAATAGCTAGCGAGATGGAGAAACAAATAAAGGATATCCATCTAGTCCCTCCAGATCTTAAAGTGATCAAAGAATCAATAATCAAAGAGAAAGTTGATAAACTCAGGATCGAGATTTCCGTGTTAGCTCAAGAATGCAGAGTTTTTGTCGATAGCGATGATGAAAATTTTGATTACAATGATTACTTAGAGGAAGATTTCATGGATGTCCATGTAATTGAAAAAAGAGTAGCTACATCTGCGCGTGAGGCTCAACCTCACCCCGAAGAGAATGTCGTAGATGAGCCGCGTAGGGCTATCCTCCTAAGGGATGAGCAAGTTAGTCTACTGGAGAAAAGTATAGAAGAGATGACCGCAACCATGATCGTCATGGCCACTATTCAGGGGCAATCACAAGCACCACAATTGGCTTCTTCAGAGATCAATTGGCCAGAAATTATACACATCACAGATGAAGGAAGAGAGGTTGCTTCAGCAAACAGAGATGAGCAACATATAAAAGATTCTACAGCAGTTGCTATACCAGAAAAAGAATTCAAGCAAATGGTTGAACAAGTACGTGACACCTTAATCCAATCTAAGGGTGGCTCATTTGTTCTAAAGGGTAAACCTTACCCGGAGGAATACAATGTCGTGCCTTTTTCCAAGGGTTTTGTGGCCCCAAACTTTAAGATATTTGATGGGACTGTGAATCCCAGACAGCATATAGGACATTTCCGAGCCAATTATGACAACACGAGAAATAGTGAAGCTCTACTCTTTTAGCAGTTCTTCAGTAGCTTGTCAAGAATTGCTTTTAACTGGTACGGTGACTTGCCCAACGAGTCAATTAAAACATTTTCTGAGTTGGAACAGCTATTTGTGAAAAGATTTGATGGGGCACAACAACATGTGTCTATTGGAGAGCTCATGATGGAAAAAAAAAGCCTAGTGAAAGTTTGGTGAACTATATTTTGAGGTGGAGAAAACTTAACATGAAATGAGAACCTCAACTACAGGAACATCATGCGATTGAAATTCTACTCAAGAGCATTCATGGGCCAGTAGCTTTCATGCTCAAGGGACTAACCATGAAATCCTTCGAGAAGCTACTCAGTAAAGTCAGCAATCTTCAAGAAGAAATTAAGCAGATGGAGCCGCACAAAAAGGCTAAGGTGACTAGAGTGTTTAAAAAGAAATCAAGAGTAGTAGTGACCACAAAGGAAAGCAACTGATGAAGATATATGCATAAAATCCTCGTCAGTCTTCGTCACAGTATGCTCAAAAATAGAGTAGTCAATCCAACCAGCGACCGCCTCAAGAATGATCACCTCGAACAGGAGATAAGAAAATGTCCCTGTCATAATGACATAAAATAGTGTATTCTTTCAAAGATGAAGCTATACCTAAAATATTCAGAAGTCTGATGAAGAAGACAGAGTTCAGACTACCAGATCTGAAGAAGTTCGAAGAGGTGGATAAGAAGAATGAATTAAATTATTGCCCATACCACCAGTTGCTCGGACACACTATAGAGGATTCTTCATCTTTAAGGACTGGCTCGACAGGAACTTTAAAGAAGGGAACATAATAATCCCGAAAGAATATTTAAGAGAACCTCAAAAAGGTTCCATAAATATGATTTGGGCCGAGCTAATTTCCCCAATCGATCCGTATAATGAAACAGATGGATAGAGTACAACTTGGTATGAACTCAAGAGGGTTCTTAATCAAATACAGGATCCATCAAAACAATCTTCTGCATATACCATAGAAGAAGGATGGAATGAGGTCTCGAGCATATCATCCAAGAAAATACTGAACAAGATCTAGTCTCCATCTACACAAGCTTCCATTCAGAGTTCGTTGCATACCAAGCCTGAGATGAAAGTTTCACCAGAAGATCCATCATTGTCAAAGACAAAGAAGAAGAAGAAAAGTGTTACTACAAAGATTGATAGCATGGGTGGTAGGATAGGGGCAGCCTTTACCAGATTAGTTGTCTCGGATTCGGGGAAGAAAATCTCCAAACTCCTGACTTTGTATGATTATATTTTTGTCCCTCTAGGGTCTTATGAATATAATGATTGTGATTTCAGCTACGTTTTAACTATTTCTAGTGATAACATAACTGATTATGACAAATCTAGCTTCAATCTCGATCTCCGAAATGATCCTCAAATCGTACTCGAGTCTAATGAGCTCATTGTCAAGTCCAAAGAAGACATCAATGATACCGTTTACAGCAACACCGATAATGAGGAGCCAATTCTCGAGCATCACGGTACACTGCTTACCATCAACTTAGATCTTTACAACAAAGAGGAGGAGACACCGAAAGATTCAACAATGGAAGTTCAAGAAGAAGAAATCACAGAAGTTAACTTAAGGAACGAAAACATGTTACCATCAAGAACAACTCCAAACAGAGGAAAGTAGATAATGACTCGAGATGAGATACCCCCACCTCCACCAGTGGAAGACTACATGATCAAGACAAAATTGGAGGATCATACAAAATAGATTACAAAGTGCTAGCTCATCTTAGGAAGTTTTCGACCCGATTAAGCATCTTCAATGCTCAGATCCTGTCAAAGAAGATGAGAGAGTCTCTGATTATAGCTTAACTTGACCCATAAATTTTCTTAGCTTAATTGGCTAGCACATCCTCAGATGAAGTTTGTTCGTTGAAAGAATAGTCTGCGGTAACCTTCACAGATGAAGACTTGCTACTCAGTATCGCCCACCACAACCGTCCACTCTACCTCTCCGTCAACATCAACAAATTTGTGTTGTCCAAAGTTTCAGTAGATCCTGGAGCATCTCTTAACTTGATGAGCCTACGAACATTGGCCTACTTGGATATTGAAGCTCAAGAGCTTACTGTCGATAAAATGATGTTAAGAGGATTCAACCAAAAGGGAGAAAGATAACTTGAATCAATTACATGACTTATGAAGGTTGAAGAACTCATGACAACCGCCAAATTTCATATCATCGATGCTAAGATCTCTTTTAACGTTTTCTGGGTCGACCATGGATTCATGAACACCATATGGTTCCATCATCTCTACAACAGTGCATTAAATACTGCAAAGATGGTCAAGAAAATTGCATCAAAAGGGACTTACAACCATTTTCAGTGCATGAAGTTGCTATCCATGAAGTTGTTGTCTACTACACATCTCCAAAGAGTACTGTCTTCTCTCGTAAAGTTATCACAAACAAAGATGAAGATTCAGAAGAATTACAAAGAGGAGGTCATTCAACTCTGCTTCAGCAAATTTCCACCACCCCCTTACAACGAGTTGGTGAAGTTTCTTTTAGTTCGTGCACCCGAGGCCGAGGCTGGTGACGTGGACAAGGAAGGATCAATTTAATTGTTGAATGAACTTGGCCAACCATCGATGTTGGTGATGAAGACAGTTCTGAAGATGAGTTAATGATGACAAGACGGAAGAGACCTCAGTACAAGATATCCTTAGAAGATACAGAGAAAAAGGGAATATGAAACAATGTATGATCGGATAAGCCACTATGTGAATGTTATGAACCTCGGTCCTATCCTCCCTTAAAATGTTGAGAGTCTGGAGGTCAAGGAAGTCTGTAGTGTTGGTACAAAGTCGATCAAATTTTACCGTGCTTCTACCTCTACTGAGCTTGAAAAAAATGTAAAATTGGATGATGATCCTAATAAATTAATGGAATTGCCTTTTGGATACTTCTCGCCTTGTGTTCAAAAGTTAATTCATTGAAGACACTTACCAAAACAATTGCCAAAAGATAAAATTCAAATTTTCAAAAAATTATGGAATGGTAAAAGTTAAACTCCAAATTCAAAAGAGGGTCTTGGATTTGGTACAGCCGGACCAGTCGATGATTCTGAGTTTTGCATGGTTGTTACTGGTGAGTCAAAGGAGGGTTGCCTCGATATAGAGGATGACTCTAATGATCAACAAATAGAAGATGCTCCCCTAGAATATGTGGAGGAAATTAAATCTACCATTGATGAATTGAAAGGGATTAACCTCGGGACTGAAGAACAACCTCGACCTACATTTATAAGTTCTTTACTCAATGAGGAAGAATCTGCATAATTGATCAAACTATTAACAAAATTTAAAGATTGCTTCGCATGGAGCTATAATGAAATGTCAGGACTGTCAAAAAAGATTGCAGTTCATAAACTCGGGGTGGACAAGAATATAACCCCAGTAAAATAAGCTTCCAGGAGAAAACGCCTCAAAATAGAACAACAAGTCATCACGGAGGTGAAGAAAATAACCAACGCCAACTTTGTAAAAGAAGAACAATACCCCACATGGTTAGCCAACATTGTACATATTGAGAGGAAAAATAGATAGATCCTTGTTTGTGTTGACTTCAGAGATTTGAACAAGACATGTACAAAAGACAAATTTCCACTACCCATATCAGAGATGACAATGGATATCACTTCAGCACATGAAATTTTCTCCTTCATGGATGGATTGTTGGGATACAACCAAATCAAGATGGCTCAAGAGGATGCAACACTTACAACCTTCAGAACATCGATCAGAATTTTCTGCTACACAGTGATGTCGTTCGACCTAAAGAACGCCGGAGCAACATATCAGCGCGCAATGATGAAGATTTTTTACGACCTTATTCACAACCAAGTAGAATGCTACATGGATAATTTGGTCATCAAAAGTAAACAAAAAATAAACCATTTGTGCAATTTGAGAATAGTGTTCAAACGGTTACGACGATCTGACCTTAAAATGAATCCCTTAAAGCGCGCCTTTGGCATTACCTCTAAGAAATTTCTGGGATTTGTTGTTCGTCATTGGGGAATCGAGATCAACCCGGATAATATTAAAGCTATCTTGGAAATTTCTCCTCCTAAAACCTTGAGATAACTACTTTCCTTCCTAGGGAAGTTGGAATATCTGAGACGCTTTATTTCTAATCTCTCAAGTAAGTGTCAGGCTTTCTCGACATTAATTAAAAAGGACATCAAATTCATTTGGGAAGAGAAATGCCAGCTAGCCTTCAAGGACATTAGATAATATTTAATGTCATATCCTGTCTTGGCAGCCCCTATCCCAGGGAAACCATTGATACTTTATACCATGACCTTAGACGACTCTCTTGGAGCCCTCTTATCCCAAGTTAATGATGAGGGTAAAGAAAATGCAGTGTACTACTTGAGTCATCTCCTAATACTGACAGGAATAGGGTATCCACCATATGAGAAGCATTATTTGGCGTTAATTTTTGTTGCTCAAAAGCTTAGACATTACATGCTGTCTTGTGAGATTACCCTAATCTTGAAAGTTAATCCGTTGCAATATCTAATGACTCGACCAACACTCAATCTTGAAATTTAATCCGTTGCAAAATCTAATGAATCGAACAACACTCTCCAGAAGTCTAGCAAGATGGTCAATGATCTTATTACAATTTGATATAACTTTTATTTTCCTCCGTGCTATCAAGGACAGATACTAACAGACTTTCTCGCTGCACACCCACTGTCAGCTGGGTCTTCTCTCAACAACGAGTTACCGAACGAGCAAATACTACAAAAGGAATTTTCTAGTGCGCAGTGCTGGGAAATACAACAACGAGATCCATAAGAGACAAAGGATCATACCCAACTATACCAGGCAAAGCAGGGATCAGTTTGGTCTTTATCACGCTAGATAAGGGTATGTTGAGGTTCTCATATCACCAGACAGAGCCGTGCACTAATAATGAAGCAGAACATGAAGCTATTATCACCAGATTGGGAAAGAAAATCACAATGGATATAAAAAACATTGCCATCTATGGCAACTCCCAACTCGTCATCCAGCAAGTCACCGGACAATACAAAATTTTAAAACAAAGGTTAACAGAATACCATCAGTACACGATGATGCTCTTGGAGCAGATTTCAGATGTGACTTTCTACTGGATTTCTAGGAGAGATAATGCCCATGTTGACGCTCTAGCAAAACTTACTAAGGATATGACATGTCCCCTAAAGGATTTCATTGAAATCATAGTGCAAGGAAGACGAGTCTTCTCTCAGATCAACCTCGAAACTCTACACAAGCTTGGAAAAGAAGAAGCAATAAATGCAATTGCAGACATCAATGAAGATTGGCACAGGCTATTAATAGAATATTTGTATACTGGAAAGCTGCCAGAAGACAAGTCTGAAGCACATCATATCATAAGACGGGCTATGTCTTATGCCCTGATGGGAAACATTCTATATAAAAGATCATTCGATCAAATGTGGCTACAATTTTTGAACAGAGCCGAAGCACATAATATTGTCAAAGAGGTACATGTCAGATTGTGTGGTGCTCACCAGTCATGGCCGAAAATGACAATGAAGATCAATAGACTCAGGTATTATTGGCCAGCAATGATGTCTGACTGCATGGATACAACCATAAAATGTCACCAATGCCAAGTGTATGGGGTGGTCTTACACCAACCTCCTAATGTGCTACACCCAACTATTGCCTCGTGGCCATTTGAGTGTTGGGGCACGGACATAACAGGTCTGATAGACCCTCCATCTTCCAAAGGACACAGGTTTATACATGCGACTACCGATTACTTCTCGAAATGGGCAGAGACAGTACTGTTACGTGAGGTTACGACACAGCACATCCTTCAATTTTTCAAAAGCCAAATTTTTTACCATTTCGGAGTACCACAAAGAATAGTTTCTGACAATGGGACAACTTTTAGAAGCATAAAGATCAACAATTTCGTCAAAAGACATGGGATAAATTAGAGATACTCTACGATTTACAATCCCAGAGCAAATGGTCTGGCTGAAACCTTCAACAAAACATTGATACAAATTTTAAAGAAGACACTGGATGAAAATAAAAGGGATTGACACAAAAAACCTATTAGTAGCCATGTGGGCCTACCGAACGACTTTCATAACTCCAACTCAGTGTACACCCTAAATGCTCGTGTACGGGTCCGAGGCTGTGCTACCGCTAGAAGTCCATACACCGTCTCTTAGAATTTTTGTTGCTAATCAACTCACAATAGGAGAAAGTGCAAAACTCAAACTTGAAGAACTATAAAGTCTTGAGGGAAAATGACAAGAAGCACAACAACATTTGGAGCTTTACCAGGTGAAGATGGTACAAGCCCATGATAAATTGGTCCGCCCAAGGACATTCAAAGTTGGTGACCTCGTACTTGTGCTCAAAAGGCCTATTCTTACGTGCCGCAAAATAGTTGAAAAATTTAAGCCAACTTGAGCGGGATCATTTGTCATTGAAAAGGTTTACACAGTAGGAGCCTACCAGTTAGTGGACATCTAGGGCGAAATACTCATGTTACCAATAAATGGAGGATACCTGAAAACCTATTATGCAACCTAATGCCACTTGCCTTCACTTTCTTTGAAACTTTGAAACTTTGATTGTTATAAGGTTATCTATGTGGCCAAATGTCTATGACCAGGTTCAAATTTTGTAATTAACCTCAATATAATGAAAATTTTGAGAAAAAAAATTAAATTTCAAATTTTCTCCTTTCTACTTTTGAACTTAGTATTCCACTAAATTAAACAAAATTCATACATAAATAAAAAATTGATTTCACTAAAATAAGCTAAAATTTACTTTAATAAATACTTTTCTTTGTTCTTGTTCATGCCAAGTTTTGGCACACTGACATTTTTCCCGTAATTTGCAAGAAAAGCGTCGGGACAGAGGCTGATCTTTGCTTTCAAGGATGGCTGGAGCCTCGCACTGATTGACGAGATGGCGTCGTAGGGCGGTACCATAGACTTCAATATAGACTTTAACCAAGTCAACATGGACTGCGAAGGTCCTCTCAAGAATGTAGTCAGCTGCAGGGAGAAAGAGGGATTGCCCTCACTTCTGAGGGTGACTGCCAAAGATAATGCATCACATAAAGGCAAGAACGTGATCATAGAGAGGATCCGATGGAGGGGCCCAACCTCTTGCCATCCATGATAGCTACACAAGTTGGAGGCCTGGTAGCCACCAATAATGAATGACTAGCAGATGCTTCACTTCGCAGGATGCAACGCAGAAATCACAACCACAGAAATAGAGGGCTTTTCTATGAGAAGAACGCAAATGTCAGAGAGTAAAAAACAACTTACTTACCCTTATTCCTGAGGGGCATATTTATGATCCAGACATGAAAGAGACTTCTGCCAGCCTACCCACTACAGATGAAGAACCGGGATTCGTCACAGAGCCAGAGACACTTTTAGCTTCAGATGCTTTATGCACGGGTTGCCCGACCTACAACGCCGAGATACCTACAGGGACATCAGCCATAGGGGCATTCGTAGAGTGCCCGGATTGTAATGTTCTGCATTTTTGACACTTCGAAACATTGCAAGTGTATACCTTCACAACCGATGAGTCTCAGACTTTAAATTTTATGATGGATGAGTCATACATCCCACTGGGGACAAATCAATATATACATCCTGCTAGATACCTAGTCTCGTGTTCCAAATCAGCCAGTGCCAGATTGGGTTCCTACAAATG
Organism: Phalaenopsis aphrodite; assembly: GCA_003013225.1. Lineage (NCBI taxonomy): Eukaryota > Viridiplantae > Streptophyta > Magnoliopsida > Asparagales > Orchidaceae > Phalaenopsis > Phalaenopsis aphrodite. The sequence continues at coordinate 419,070 of NEWO01000528.1, read as the reverse complement.
TTCAGAGGGAGGAACGCCCGCGACAGCTACCGACTCCTAGTACGATGGAGCACTTCAAAATAAGTAAAGACAATAAAAGAGAATTTGAATTTTACGAAGAAGTCCAAGGAAGAATCATCAACATACTAGAAGGCCTGGAGTTGTATACTAGAGTTTTCTTCGAGAGTGACAAAAGAAGCATTCTTGACTGCATTTTCTATTTGAGAGATAGAGGCCGAGTAGGCCTTCTCATGGAAAGAACATACTCTGAGCCGAAGACATAGATGAGAGGAAAATAAAGATTCACCATTCAGTGCGGCTGTTGTTATAATTTTACAAATGACAGACAGGGAAATCTGCCAGAGAACCTTAGACATGACCAGGTAGATCCGCTACCTCCTACAATAAAGTGGATGATCAAGGGAATGGTCAGATGGAACATACTACCAGCAACTTGCATCCCGAATAGCTGCATCATCAACATCCATGAAGAGGGAGACTGCATATCTCCTCACATTGATCACAATGATTTTATAAGACCCTTTTGCATGTTCTCATTCATAAGCAAAAGCAATATATTGTTTGGGAAAGAGATTGACATTATCGGCTCTGGAAAGTTCAGAGGAACTGTAGAGATTCCACTGCTAGTTGGTTCAGTTTTAGTTCTGAAAGGAAACGAGGCAGATGTCGCCAAGCACTGCATTCCAGGGGTGCGACACCATAGGATGTTTGTGGCCTTCCGTAGGATGGGCGACAGAAAAATACCATATGGATTTCAGCCACACCCAGAACTGGAAGAACTACTGCCGTATGAGATATGAGAGGGTTGTACCTCTAAGTACATGTGAAAGAAACTCTTATCCTGGAGCATGACTTAGAAGGTCTGCTCGATCAGGAGCTCACCGTACCTGATAAAGATGGTTAGAAGGTTCACTTTCTTTTATATAACAACATAATATGTATCTGATATATTCAGCCTAAAATGTATTCATGGCATGAGATGTTTTA
>NEWO01000528.1:386893-417633 GCA_003013225.1 Phalaenopsis aphrodite | reverse complement strand
ATTGAAAGTCCTATACTTTGAAACTCCTTGAAGATAATATTTCCTGATATTTATCGAGAGTCTTCTTAGGTTACCTTGGTCATTTAAGATGTAATTAACTATAGTGGCTTTCCCTTATAGTAAGCATGTCTGAACCCGACTTAATATAAACCCTATTTAATTCTTTATATTAAATAGGGGAACTTGTCAGCAAATACAGAGGTTTCACAGATCAAATAAATGTCATATAATCCTTAGTTTATTTGATCGAGCCTCATCCTCAAGTCTTGTGTTTATCCTTTGTGATAGATAAAGGATTTGAGGTACAACCCTCTTTCATTTGAACTATGAAAAGTATGGGGTCAGTTTGATGTCATATTTTTATAAAACTAAATATATATGTAAATTAAAATGTCTTACCGAAGAGGGCGATAGGATTTTGATTCTAGTGACTGACAACTTCTTACGGGCAACTCCTCCAAACAAAAATAGCGCTGACACCCTAGTTTAGTGCGAGTGGGTCTAGGGGAACGTCAACATTAGTTTCCTAAAAGATCAAGAAATAAAAGTCAACAAATCTGGGTTTTAGAGTTGTAAGTGAAAGTAGGTGCAAGTGAGTGCAAGTGAGTGAACTAGCTCTAGACCAACACCTAGAGTTGTGAGTGCAAGTGAGTGCAAGTGAGTGAACTAGCTCTAGAGTTGTGAGTGAAAGTGGGTGCAAGTGGGTGAAATAGCTCAACCTTAATGCCAAGCAGTCTTATGGGGAATCCCCTTGAGCTTCCTCTTCAGTGGCCCCACCTACAAAGTGCTAGAGGTTAGGACTAGTATATGGAACTTCAAGTTGAGCTCAGAAGAGTTTAGAGTTTCTAAAGGTGAGCGTTCCTTTCCTAGTTTTCTAGGAATAGTCAACATAAAAGACCTATGGATAGACCTTAAGCAACTCAAGAGGGAAAAATAAACCTCAACTAAAAGTGACGTCAACAAATGGACCCCCAATAGGTGTGGTGTGCTGGGCAAGCACACCGCCCGTATTGGCATTGACCGACGAGATCAACAAAGCCAACCCAAACTTCTAAGTCAATATACCTAGAATGAAGTGTAGAATTGAGTGCTAGCTTTTTTCTACTGGGGAGTTAGCAAATAAATATTCAATCAAAATCGAGGACTCAAAATTCTTGCTGGAGATTGGAAGAAAAGGGATCTTGAAAACGACCATGAAAGCCATGATGTAGATTCAATTTCAATTCAATGCTAGCAAAATTAAACTTTTATTTTAGTATTATCAGAAGATGGGGATCAAAATTTAGGTACTGATCATGGGATGGGAATTGAAATTTATGTATCAATCCCAAAAAGAGAGTCGAATTGTAGGTGCCGACCTCGAAAGGAGGGAATCAGAATTTAGGTACTAACCCCAAAATGAGAATTGAAATTTATGTATCCACCCCAAAAAGAGAATCAGAATTTAGGTGCTGACCTCGAAAGACTGGAATCAGAATTTAGGTACTGACCCCGAGATGGGAATTGAAATTTAGGTATTAATCTCAGAAAGAGAGTTAAAATTTAGGTACCGACCTCAAAGGGAGGGAATCAGAATTTAGGTCCCCCCATGATGTGAATTGAAATTTAGGTATCAATCTCAGAAAGAGAGTCAAAATTTAGGTACGAACCTCGAATGGGGGAATCAAAATTTAGGTACTGACCCCTAGATGAGAATTGAAATTTAAGTATCAATCCTAAAAAGAGAATCAGAATTTAGGTACCAACCTCGAAAGGAGGGAAATAAAATTTAGGTACTGACCTCGAGAAGGGAATTGAAATTTAAGTGTCAATCCCAGAAATAGAGTCAGAATTTTGGTGCCAACCTTGAAAGGAGGGAATCAGAATTTAGGTACTGACCCCGAGATGGGAATTGAAATTTAAGTATCATTCCCAAAAAGAGAATCAGAATTTAGGTACCGACCTCAAAAGGAGGAAATAAGAATTTAGGTATTGAACCCTAGATGAGAATTGAAATTTAGGTATCAATCTTGAAAAGAGAGTCGGAATTTAGGCACCAACCTCGAAAGAAGGGAAGCATAATTTAGGTACTGACCTCGAGAACAACATTAAAACAGTGTAGAGAATTTGTGGTGCTGAATTCATAGATTTGTGGCATGTGATAGGGTAGACGTTGGCGAAGAAAAGTTTTTGAGACATTGTAAGATTTTGTGCAGAATGTGAAATTCGATGAGACTATGAAGAAAATTATTGCAGATAAGAATAATCGTGTTGCACGAGTAAAGAGTAAGAGACATCAAAATCGAGAGAAACAAATCAGCAGATTTTTTTCTCTTGTTGTCTTTACACATTTAATTATCAAAATATATTTTCAAAATTCAATTTTTGTTGGTTGATTTTTCAAAAGAGTATTTTATTTGAACTTTTATTATTATCAAATTTTTATTGTTTTGCTCTTCGTTCAATGTATTTCTGAACCAATGCATAGTTTTGGGGCTCTTGATCTATCACAAAAAAAGGAAATTCAAGAAACGGACTGAATTCTGAAAGAAATTTCATGATTCTGCTTCAAACAGGTGTTACAGATTGAGCATAGGTTGAAGCATCAAAAGGTACAACCTGTTGAACACTGTCAAAGGTTTATCTGAATCATCTCATGCTACCAACATATCATAAGCTGAACATATCTGATACATATATCATCATATCTGCTGTGTCAAAACAAGATGCAGAATGTTATCCACTAGTTGTCTATCTTCGTTGGGGTGTGTTCCTGATCGAGCTGACCTACTAAGTCATGCATCGGGATAAGTTCGTTTTATGTGTACTTAGAGGTGCAACCATCTCATAGCTTGTAAGGTTGTAGTTTATCTAACTCCAGATCTTGTTGGAATCCATATGACATCTTGTTGCTATCCATCCTTCTGAATGTTAGAGACCCTACGGTGTCGTACCCCTGGAATGCAGTGCTTGGCCAGGTCTCCTCCATTTCCCTTGAGAATCTTGTCTGAACCCACTGGTAGCAGAATATCCATGGATCCTCTGACCTCCCTGGGGCCAATGACATCTATTTCTTTCCTAAACAAAATATTGCTTTTGCTCTTGTAGTAGACCATGCAAAAAGATCTCACAAAATCATGATGGTCTATATGTGGGGGAATGCAATCACCTTCATCGTAGATATTGATGATACAACTATTGGGAATGTAATTGGTTGGAAGTATGCTCCACCTAACCAATCATGATGGTCTATATGTGGGGGAATGCAATCACCTCTTAATCATCCACTTTATTTCAGGAGGTAATAGATCCACCTTATCATGTCTTAAAATCCCCGTGGCATTTCCTTATTTATCTTTGGTAAAATTATAACAACAACCACATTGGATGGCGATTCTGCCTTTTCCACGCATTCATTTTTGTGGTCCAGAATAGGTCCTTTTCATTAGAAGACCAGCTCAACAGTTGTTTTTTAGGTCAAATATGCAGTCGAGAATGCTCCTTTCTTCACTTTCAGAGAAGACTCTGGTGTACAACTCTAGGCCTTCTAATATATTAACAAATCTTCCTCAAAATTTTTCGAAAAATTTAAATTCCCTTTTCTTTACTATACTTATGTTGTCTAAATCTGGCATGGTAACCATCGACGGCTATTGAGGACGCTCCCTCATTTCAATATGAACAGGAATCCATGCTTGTGATGTCTCTATATCCAGCAGAATATATGATTCCCCCATTGATTTATTGGTGATATGAAATCTGCTATCGGTGGACTTATACTCCTCCAAAGTGTTGTACCACTCAAGGTGGAGGATGTTGCAGTTTGGGCATTCCACAAATGCCCCTGTAGTTGGTTTCCATGTGGGAATCTTGGCGTTGCATGTTGGGCAACCCGCACAAAGATCATCTGAAACTTCTAGTAACATCGGCTCTGTAGTGAACTCGGACTCATCCTCTGTGGCATGCAATTTGGAGGAAGTCTCTCTCATGCATGGATCATATATCTTCCCCTCAAGAATTAGGGTAAGAAAGTTTTCTGCCTCCTTCTAGTGTCTTCTTTCTTCACGTAGGAATGCTCGATGTTTTTGATGATTGGCATTTCAACTTTGAGTCCTTTGTAACATTGCATCTGGCAGTCTCTCATCATTATCCATGACTAGACCTCCGGTCGATGCAGTTATCATAGATGGCAGACAACTAGTCCCCTCTATTGGATCTTTCTGCGTTAACACTTTCTTCCCCTTAAGTGAGGAATCCTTTTTGGTACTAATCTTTAACAATGACAGTAACCCCTCTCTGTCTTGACTACTGACCACATCCATCAGGGGACCCTCAGAGTCTACATCGACTTAACCAAAGTCCACATCGAAGTCTATGATGCCACCCTGCGGTGCCCTTTCCTTGTTAAGAGTGAGATTTCAACCATCCTTGAAAGCAAAAATCAGCTTCTGTCATGACATTTTATCTGCAGACACGGGAAAAACATCAGTGCACTGAAATTTAGTAGGAACAAGAACAAAACAAAGTGTTTATTAGACAAAATTTTAGTTTATCAGTAAGAACATTTATTTATCTTTACATATTACTTAATTTAGTAAAATATCAACCTTAAAAGTAGAAAAGAGAAAATCGAAGCTTGTAAATTAAAAAATTTTCATTTTATTGAGGTTAATTTTATTACAAAATTTTTCGGACCAGGTCATAGACGTCTGGCCAAATAAATAACCCTTGAATAATAAAAAATTAAAAATTTCAATTCAAACAATGTCAAGTTGCGTAGTTTGTCTTCCAGTATCGTCCTTTGATCGGCAATATGGGTCTCTCACCTTGAAAATCCACCAGTTGGTAGGCTCCTCCTACATAGACCTTTTCTATAATAAATGTCCCCTCCCAAGTTAGCTCAAATTTTCCACCTATCTTGCGGCATGCAAGAATACACCTTTTGAGCACGAGAACGAGATCACCAACTTTGAACGTCCTTGGGTGGACAAATTTGTCATGAGCTTGTACCATTATCGCTTGGTAAAGCTCCAAATACTGTTGTGCTTCTAGTCGCTTCCCTTCAACACTTTCTAATTATTCAAGTTTGAGTTTTATACTTTCTCCTATTGTAAGTTGATCGACAACAACAACTCTGAGAGATGGCATCTAGACTTTTAACGATAGTATGACTTTGGACCCGCACACAAGTGCGTAGGGTGTACATTGAGAGGGAGTCCTGAATGCTGTCCACTAGGCCCACAAGGCTTCTAACAGCTTGTTATGCTAATCTCTTTTATTTTCATCTAGAGTCCTCTTAAATTTATATCAGTGTCTTGTTGAAGGGCTCAACTAGGCAATTTGCCTTGGGATAGTAGATCGTAGAGTACCTCCAGTCTATCTAGTGCTGCTTGATGAAATTGTTGATTTTTTTTCCCTTGAAGGCTGTCCCATTATCTGATATTATTTGGCGTAGAACTCCAAAATGGTAAACGATTTGGCTTTTAAAAAATTGAAGGATGTGCTGTGTTGTAACCTCTTGTAAAGGCACTGCCTCTGCCCATTTAGAATAGCAATCTGTAGCAGAAAGTATAAATTTGTGTCCATTAGAGGATGGAGAGCCTATCAGACCTATTATGTTCATGCCCCAATACTCGAATGACCACGAGGCGACAGTTCGGTGTGACACATTTAGAGGTTGGTGCAAGACCACCCCATGCACTTGCCACTAGTGACATCCTCTGGCTGTATCCATGCAATTGGACATCATTATCAGCCAATATTATCTGAGTCTCTTGATCTTTATTTTCCTCTTTGGCCTTGACTGGTGAGAACCACACAATCAGGCATGTACTTCTTTGACAATATTTTGTGCTTTGGCTCTGCTCAAACATCGTAGCCACATCTTATCGAATGATCTTCTGTAGAGGACATCACCCAATAAAGTGTACGACATAGCCGTTCTTGTGTTGTGATGCGATGCTGACTTGTCCTCTGATAGCTTTCCAGTATGTAAATATTATATTAATGGCTTAGACTATTCTTCGTTGATATCAGCAACCATAATCATCGTTTCTTCTTCTTTTCTAAGCTTATGTAGATTTTTGAAGTTGATTTCATACAAAACTTGTCTTTCTTGTACCATAATGTCAATGGAACCCTTGGGGGGACACTCCAATAATCTTACAAGTTTTGCTAGAGCGTTAGCATGGGAATTATCTCCCCGAGGGATTTGGTAGAAACTTACATTAGGAATTTTCTCCAGTAGCTTCATCGTGTACTGATGATATTCTGCTAACCTTGGTTACAAGATCTTGTACTGTCCGGTGACTTGTTGGATGATGAGTTGTGAGTCACCATAGATGACAATATCTGTTATATCCATTAAGATTTCCAATCCAGTTATTAAGGCTTCATATTCTGCTTTATTGTTGATACATGCCTTTGTCAGGTAATAGGAGAATCACAGCATGCCCTTATCTGACGTGATGAAGATTGATCCAATTCCTATATTGCCTGGCATAACTATTCCCGATCCTTTGGCTTTTTTGGTTGACGAAGCTCCATTAAAATACATCTCACAGCATTATGCATTGGAGAAATATATATGTAATACCTGTTCATCTAGTAGTTCATCATGAAGAGAGGACCCAGCTGGAAGTTAGTGTACAACGAGGAAATTTACTAAAATCTGTCCCTTGATAACATAGAGAGTAACAAAAGTTATATCAAATTGCAACAAAATCATCGTCCATCTTGCTAGACGTCTAGAGAGTGTTGGTCGAGTTATCAAATATTGAAACGAATTAACTTTTGAAATTAGAGTTAGCTTATGAGAAAACATGTAATGTCTGAGCTTCTAAACGGCAAAAATCAAAGCTAGGGAATCATAGGAAGATACGTTATCTCTGTTAATTTTATACGGTGACTCAAATGGTAGAGTATGTTTTCTTTTCCCTTGTCATTGGCTTGGGATAAGAGGGCCCTAAGAGAGTCGTATAGGGCCACGATATAAAGTATTAAACATTTTCCCGGGATAGGGGCTGCCAAAATAGGTGTCATTAAATATTATTTAACGTCTTTGAAAGCCCACTGGCATTTCTCTTCCCAAATGAACTTGGTGTTCTTCTTATCTAATGTTGAGAAGGGCTGACACCTATCCGAGAGATTAGAAATAAAGCATCTCAGATATGTTAACTTTTCGTGGAAGGAATGTAGTTGTTTTAAGGTTTTGGGAGGAGGCATTTCCAAGATAGCATTAATCTTATCTTGGTTGATCCTGATTCCCCTATAATGGGCAACAAATCCTAGAAATTTTCTGGAGGTAACGTTGAAAGTGTTCTTCAAGGGATTCATCTTAATATCATATTGTCGTAATTGTTTGACGAGAATCCTAAAATTGTACAAATGGTCTATTTTTCATTTACTTTTAATAACAAAATCATTTACTTAGCATTCCACTTGGTTTTGAATGAGATCATCAAAAATATTTGTCATAGCTCGTTAGTATATCGCTCCAACGTTCCTCAACCTAAACGACATCACTATGTAGCAGAAAATCCCGATAGGTGTTCTGAAGGCTGTAAGTGCTACATCTTTTAGAGACATCTTGATTTGGTTATACCCACTATCCATCCAAAATGGAGAAAATCTCATGTGTCGAAGCGGTATCAACCATCATTTCTGATATTGGTAATGCATATTCATCCTTTGAACATACTTTGTTCAAATCCCTAAAGTCGACACATACGCAGATTTGTCCATTTTTCTTCTTAACTGGCACAATGTTAGATAACCATGTGAGGTATTACTCTTCCCACACAAAGTTAGCATCTATTAACTTCTTCACCTTGGCAATGACATGCTGCTCAATTTCGAGGTGCATTCTTCTTGGATCTTGTTTTCCTGGAGTCTTATCTTTTTCCACCCTGAGTTTATGAATTTGCAACTTCTGCTAACCATCCTGACATTTCATCATAACTCCATGCGAATTAATCTTTGAATCCTATTAACAGTTTGATCAAATCTAGTAATTCTTCATTATTGAGTAGAAAACTTATAAATGTATGTCGGGGCTGCTCTTCCATCCTGAGGTTAATTTTCTTCACTTCATCAACAGTTGACTTGATTTCTTCCTCAAATTCTGGCAGGGCATTTTCTATTATTGATCAGTGGATTTATCCTCCACATCTAGGCAATCCTCCTCTAATTCACTAATGACAATCATGAAAAACACTGATTCATCGACTAGTCCCACTGTACAAAATCAGAGACCCTCTTTTGAGTTATAAGTTTGACTTTTAACATCCCATAATTTTTCAAAAAGTTGTAATTTATCTTTTGGATTTTATTTTGGCAAATATCCCTATTGAATTAACTTTTGTACACAAGGTGAAAAGTAACCATAAGGTAATTCCATTAATTCATTAGGATTCTCATCCAAATTTACATGATTTTTAAGATTAGTAGAAGTAGAAGCACGATGAAATTTGATCGGCTTTGATCCAGCGCTACAAACCTCCTTGACCTCTAGACTCTCAACCTTTTGAGGGAAAATTGGACCAAAGGTCATGACATTCACATAGTGGTTTATCCAATCATACATTGTCTCATATTTGATTTTCTCCACATATTCTAAGGATATCTTGTACCGTGGTTTCTTCTATTTTATCATCATTATTTCATCTTCACAACTTTCTTCATCATCAATGTTGATGGTCAGCCTATCCCATTCAACAATCAATTTGGTTCTTCCTCGTCCATGTCCCCGGGCTTGACCTCGGGTGCACGAACTAAAACAACCCCCACCAACTCATTGCAAAAGAGTGGTGAAAGATCCCTGAAGTGAAGCTGAATGGGTTCCTCTTTTTGATTCTTTTGAATCTTCCACTTTAATTGCCACAACTTAACGAGAGAAGACAATTTTATTTAGAGGCACATAATAGGCGGCATCTTCATGAATGCCAACTTCATGAACTGAAAATGGCTCTAAATTTTCCTTGATTCAATGTTCTTGTACTTCCTTGTAGTACTTAATGCACTGGTGTAGAGATTACGGAACCATGCATTGTTCGTGAATCCATGGTCGACCTAATAGAGCATTAGAAGAGGTCTTGGATAATATGGAATTTAGTGGTTGTTACTAGTTCTCCAACTTTCATAAGTAATGTAATTGATCCAAAGGCTCTCTCTCCCTTTTGGTTGAATCCTCTTAGCATTTTCTTATCAGTCGTAAGCTCTTGAGCTTCAATGTTCAAATAGGTTAATGTCCGTAGGCTCATCAAGTTGAGAGATGCTCCAAGATCTATCAAAACTTTTGACAGCACAAATCTGTCGATGTTAGAGGAGATACAGAGTGGATGATTATGGTCGGGGGTAACGAGCAACAAGTCTTCATTTGTAAAGCTTACCCCCAACTGTTCTTGCAACGGGCAAACTTCTTCCAAGGTTGTGTTGGCCAATTTAGCTAAGAAAACCTTTGGATCAAGAAACGTTGTAACCAGAGACTCTCTCATCTCCTTTGATAGGATTAGAGCATCATAGATGTTTAATTTGGCCGGCAACTTCTTAAGATGAGATAGAAATTTTTAATCCACTTTGTATGATCCTCCGATCTCTACTTTGTTATGTGTTTCTTCCACTGGCGGATGTGGAGGTAGCTGTTCTCGAGTTACTATTTGTTTTCCTTTATCTATTGGAGCTGACCTCGGGGGTAATACTTTCCCGCTCCTTAAGTTCACTTCTGTAAATTCTTCTACTTGAGATGCCGTAGCTGAATCTTCCGACATTTCTTATTTGTCAGAAAGATCTAAGTTAATGACAAGTGGTGCAACGTGGTACTCAAGGATTGGTTCCTCACTCTCGACGCTGTTGTATTCACTATTGTCGATGTCTTCTTCAGTCTTTCTAACAATTTCATGAGACTTAAGTAAAGTTTGAGGATCAATTTGGGAATCGAGATCAAAGTTATATTGTTCATAATCAATTACGTTATAACTAGAAATAGTTAAAACATAGTTGAAAATATGATCATCATATTTATAAGACCCCCGAGGGGAAAAAAATCATATAAGGTCAGAAGTTCGAGGATTTTCTTCCTTAAATCTGAGACAACTAATCTAGCAGAGGCAACCTCTATCATAGCCCCCATGCTATTGATCTTCATGACATCATTTTTCCCTATCTCTTCAGGTTATGGTGGTTTCTCTGGCAAAATCTCCATCTCTGGCTTGGCAGGCTGAAGCTCTCAATGGAGGCTTGCCTTCATGCATTCTGAATTTGATCTAGTATTTTCTTGGATGATTTGTTCCAAATTGTACTTCATCTGCCCTTTTCTGAATATAGATCTATCGGAGCGATTGGCTCTACTGAAATCATATTTAGAGAACCTCTTTCAGGCTCTTTTAAATATTCTTTTAGGATTATTATATTTCCTTCATTAAGATTTTTCTCAAGCCAATCCTTAAAGATGAAACAATCCTCTGTAGTGTGTCCAAGCATCTAGTGATACAAGCAACAATTAGGTTGATCCTTTTTGTCGACCTCTTTGGGTTTCTTTGGATCTGGTAATTTGAACTCAGGCTTATTCATCAGAATTCTGACCATTTTGGGCACTGTTTCATCTTTGAAGGAATAAACTGTTTTCCTTTGTTTCGTCAAGGATGGACCCTTTCTATTTCCTATTCGGTATGATCCCCCTTGAGGCAGTTGCTGGCTAGAATGGCCATACTATTGTGTCTGTTGTTGAGCATGCTGCAATGACGACTGAGAATTTTAATGAGAATTTTCTACATGTATCTTTATTGGCTGCTTTCCTTTATTGACCATTTCCACTATTTAGGACTTCTTTTCAAATGCTCTGGTCTTTCTGGATTTCTCCGCTTTCTCTTGGGAATCCATATGTTTGACTTTTTCTTGATGATCTCTAGCCTTAATGAGTAGCTTCTCAAAGGATTTAATGGTGAGTCCCTTCAGCATGAAAGTTGCTGGCCCAAGGATGCTCTTGTAAGATCTCAATCACATGATGTTCCTATAGGTAAGGTTCACATTTCATACTAAGGTTTCTCCACCTCAAAATGTAGTCCACTAAAGTCTCATTGGGCATTTGCTTCTCTGCTATGAGATCTCCAATAGACACATGATGTTGTGCTCCAAAAAATCTCTTCATGAACATTTGTTCTAGCTCAGTGAACATCTTGAATGATCCGTTAAGTAGTTCGACATACCAATCAAAAGTGATCCCTGGCAGGTGCTGACAAACTATCGAAAGAGAAAAGCTCGTTACCTCTAGTATTACAACAATTGGCTCAAAAATGTATTATATGCTGCCTAGGATTTCCAGTCTTGTCAAATATCTTAAAGTTTGGCGACAAAAAACAATTAGGGTAGGGTACGTCATCGATCTCCTTCAGGTAAGGCTACCTCTCAAAATTAATACACCGCCCTTAGATTGGGCTAAGGCCACCCGAAATTGCTCGACCGTTTGTTTAAATTTATTTTATGATATGACACATGATGGAGAATCCTTGTTTTTTTGCTTATCTTTATTTGTTGAGGCAACTTCCTTCCTTCCATCTGAGATTTGTATAATCTCCGGTTGATTGAATTATGGGGAGCCTAATTGTGGTGTTTGAGACTGTCCTTGAATTGTCGCCATGACAGCCATGGTAGCAGCCATCTCTTCCATTCTTTCTTCCATTTGACTAATTTTCTCATCCCTTATGTAAATATCCCTATGCAGCTCCTTTACGGTGTTCACTTTGATGAGAGATTGAGCATTCTGTGCGGATGCAGCGGCTCTGGTTTTGATAACATGAATATCCATGAAATCTTCCTCAAGGTAATCATTGACATGAAACTAGTTCAGCAACACACCTATTAGGGGTTTAACCCCACACTAAGTTTAAAAAGTCCTTAATGGTGTCTTGAACCTTCCTATTCAAAGGTAATTGAATAGTCAATCCTGAAGTCCAATAGAGTTGACCGTACTTACCCAAGAAAGAAATAGGAAGCATGCCAATGGAAGAGGGGTAATCTGGCTCATGGAGGACATGAACACGTTACCGATGTACGAAGATAAGATTTCTTGATTAATATGGAGAGAGAAGCTTGTGCCCAACGGAGTTTCCAGAAGTTGTTGACACTAAAAAGTTTAAGGAGTTGCTCGTTGGAAGCTGGTTGATTGACGGAATCAAAATTTCATCGCCCGCTTTGAAAAGGTATTTAATATATATATATATATATATATATATATATATATATATATATATATATATATATATATATATATATATATATGAAATTAAACTGATCCCATATCTTTCATAGTTCAAATGAAAGAGAACTACACCTTAAGCTGTGTATCGATCCCGAAAGATAAACACAAGACTTCATGGTGAGGCTCGATCAAATAAACTAAAAAATATATGATATCTGTTTGGTCTGAAAATCCTTTAATTTAAAAGCTGACAAGTTCCGCTATTTAATACAAAGAATTAAAAAGGGTTTAAACTAAGATGGGTTCAGAAAAGCTTTTTATAAGGGAAAGCCCCTATAATATATTATATCTTAGATAATTGAAGTCACCTAGAAAAACTCTCGATAAAAATTAGGGAATATTGTCTTCAAAGAGGTGAAAAAAGATAGGACTTTTCAATGAGAACCGAAAAAGTGGTGTGAAGAAGGAATAGCTCAAATTTGGAACATTTATTGTAGAATCCAAAGGAGGAAGGACTAGGGGATGTTACAGACCCAGAGGAGAACCTTGGTACTTCCCAAGCTATCCTATGGTTTGACTTCAGTTTTGTAGTGAAATATCTAAATGTTTCACTCTATCAATTTGATTAATTAAGGCTTACACTTGCTTGAAATATTCACACAAATGGCCTGGAAAATACGAGGATTTAGGTCATGACGAACAACAACCTTAAAATTCTAAGAATAGTTAGTGCTTAATCTGTACAACAGAGCTATGCAAAAGCCTAAAGAAAATTTGAGGATTTATGTTGCATAAGCAAACCACCTTGAAGTCATATGACTTGGTTGTTTAATTCTAAAGAGATAATGGTTTAGCTGATGTAGACATGTTCTGCTGTTGAAGATGACTGTGTTGCCCATAATGCTAGCTCCAAGCTCCTCGTCATAGCAAGTTTAAGTTTTCTAATGTGTCATAATTATTTCTGCAATGGTTTGAAGATCCACAAATATAACAATTACATTTTTTATTATTAGGTTCCTTACACTTTTATCTTTTTTAGGTTTGATCTTATTAGATGGCCTAAGAACTTTTTTCTTTTTATTTACATTTTCTGGAAAATCTAGAGTAGTAAATATGATTTTACAAAATTTTTAAGATTTATTTTTAACTTGTTTTTGAATTTTGTGTTCTTTACATTTATCTTGTAAATAGTTAAAGGTAAATACCATTCTAGGTCATAATCTCATATCTTTTGATAAATTCTCATAGGTTTTATGCCATTTTTTGTATATTTCTTTACCTAATTCTCCTAGTACTTTTATTAAAAATCTATTAGCTATTTCTTTGTCAAAGAATCTTCCTACCCTTCTGGCATAAGCTATGTACAATTTTAAACATTTATCTATCTAAGACCAATGTGCCATACTTAATTGTTCTAAATTCCTATAGGCCAAATCTTGAATATTTGTATTTTGTCTACTTTGATTAAATCCTAATATTAATGTTCTAATAAATTTAGTAAAATTATAAGGATCATCTCATAATTGTCTTAATGACTCTATTTCTCAAATTTTATTAAATATATTAGCAACTATTTCTCCTAATAATTTTTCTAGAAATGCAAAAATATCTCTTACACCTCCTTTATTACTATTTACCCAAGCTCTTACTGCATCAAATTCCCATGTAGATATTACAGATTCCCACATTTGAGGAGTATTAAGATTAATTGTTACAATAATTCCATTTCTATGGGATGATATTAAATTTATTTTTTCTGATGGTTCTATGTTACCTTTATAATTATAACTATTATCTTCATTATAATCTTTTCTAGAAGTTCCCTGCCTATATGGCCTTCGAGGCCCATTTTCTTCTCTTGATGGTGTAACTGGATCAAACCTAGGTCTTTTACCTCTATCTGTATTAGATGTTCCTGCTATTACTTCTCCCATTTCCATTTGTTGATTCATCTTACTTCCTTCTACAGAAAATTGTGAATCTATTTTCCTCCAATCAAAATTAGAAATGAATTTATTTTGGTATGCTAATTCAAAGTTATATCTTTCTTGTAATTTTGAACAAGATTTTTCATACTAAATACATAATCTTGTTGCTGTTCATAAGAATTTATCAAGCTAAAATAAATTTCTTCCATATCTAATTTGATCTTTTATCTTCTAATTCATATTGTATAGAATGAAAATCTTCTTCAGATCCATTTCTAATTTGTCTATGTTTGTAATATAAAAATCTCATACTAAATGTTCAATCTTGATTTTCATTAGAAGTACTTTCATTTGGTACTAATATAGGTTTTTCTATAAATGTATTAATACTCCATTCAGTACCTACATATATTTTTGAACTAAATCTTTTGCCTGCTATTGCTTTAATATCTTGACTAGCTAGCATTAATTCTATTTCTTTATTATTTAATTTAAATTTAACATTAGAATGTTCTTGTATTTTTCCTATGAATCTTAAAGTCACTCTAAGATTTAAAGATCCAACAATCATATTATAGCATTTATTCCTGATTCCTATCTTCAAATGCTGTACACATTCTCTAGTATCCATAATAAAATTTGGAGCAAAAAATATGATGGCTCCATTGTCATTATGATCTATATCAAATGATCCAATTATTGATTTTGCTAAGTCACTCCATCTATTATCTAATTAAACATCTAACGCTTTTGTTCCTAAATTTTTTCTATGAAGACCTTTAACTCCAATCATAATTAATCCTATATATAATTGTGTCATTCTCTGTTGCCTAATTTGTTCCCAATTATCTTTTACTATTATTGGTAAACTTAACTGGTCTAAATCATATATGCATCTTATTTTTTGGTCTGCTATTGTTTGTATTATAGAAGATTTAGATAATAAATAATTTTCATAGATTTTATTTTTTTATTTTACTAAATCTATTTTCTTATTGTTAAGTCTATCTAATTGAGATTCTATGTCAACTATTTCAGATATTTTTCTCTCAAATTTTGTAGATTTTTTCCTAAATAGGGATATATGTTTTTCATTTTCTACCATGATCTATAACTTATTGGTCCGTATGGAATAATTTCTTTTCCATTAATAGAAATAATATTTGTCTTTTCTTCTATCTTTTTAAGTTTATTTTCAATAGCTAATATTTTTTCATATAATTGTATTAACATTCTTGTTTGAAAATTTAAAATTTTTGGATATGTTTTATCACTTCCTTGTATTCCTGAATAATTGGTTAATCCTAATGCTTCTTCATGATATTTTTTAGCTTCCTCTAAAGTATCTTTATAAATTTGAAATTCCTTAAACTTACTCATGCTAAAATTATTCCTTTAATTTCTAAAAGTAAAAATTCAAGTTTTTAACATTTTCATTTGCTAGTTCTCAAAAGTTTTTAGATTGTTTAGGTTTAATTCAAAATATAATTTAAAAATGACATATTTTCTCAAAAATAAATTTTATTTTTATTAAATGGCCTTGATCACAGGAACTAAGAAAACTATTTCTCATGATTTTTCTAATCTTATTTAATTCATTATAATTATTTTTGTGCTCAAATACAAAGTTTATTTAAAAATCAACTTTGGTGTGTAAATTAAGCCAAATAATTTTTAAATTTTTAGAGCAAGTAAATATGATTTTTATGCACAATGTGGTATTGATTATGTCAATTTTTTATAAGTATATAATTTACATAAATTAACACAATGTGTTTACATTTAATTAAATATAGAGATGTATAAAATAATTCAAAACATCATATATTTTTCCTAGACTTCTCTTACCATAAGAAACCTACTAAAATTATGCTCATAATTTTCCAAATAATATTTTTATTTAAATAATCAAAATAAACCAAAATGGGCACCCTAGCTTGAAAATTAGGGCTAGAAGCATAGAAATGTTTTCTGACCTTGGAAAAATTAGAGAACATCCCCTCTGTGATGAAGAATAAACCATAGAAATTTCAAGCCATGGTGAACAATATTTAGTCATGGAGAATTGAAATATCACATAGGGTACTTAATTAATTAAAAATCATATACTTGACAAATAATGTTTTCTTTAGTCCAAATTATTCTCCTATATTCACAAAGCAAGAGGGTATTTTTCTTTTATTTTTATGATTTTTCTATGCAAAGATATGAATTTTTAAAGATCTGGCATTTAATTTCATTCATAAAACCCCTATTTATCTACTTATCCACGCAATGCTAACTGGATCATAGAAAGCTTTGAAAGAAGATGTGATGCACTCCCATTCGTTTTGCTTTCCACCTAGGCATGTCATGTGGTCTGCGGTTCACGCCCCAAGAGTCTGTCCGCCTTGATCTCCTCCGTCCATTGGATTCACGCGCGATCGGACAACATCTGTTCATCATCCAAAGTGACCTAACTCGTAAACGTCCACACTAAAGCCTTAATATCTTTGCCTAGACTCATTCAAATCGCATATGGTTTATTTCTAAACCTTGATCTACTCAAGAAAAACACATTTATATGGTTAATCAAGTACAAAATCAAGCTATTACTCATAGAGAATTAAAATAAGCTAATGTTAGAGTTAGAGCTCAATTCCTTTGTCTGAGAGGGGAGGCCTCAATCAGATGATTGTGGTAGCTTTGGTTGAGTCCAACAAACCTTAAGATGAAGTCCCATGCCCTGGTGTGATTTCGGCCAAGGTGGATTTCAGGTGTTGGTCTTGAGCTATCTTAGAGGCTGTTTGAGAGGGGGTTTTGATGGGGAACAAACTCCTCTTGCTCTAGCGATGGTGTGTGCACAATTAATTTGAGTTTGGTGGACTATGGATGTTTTTATTTGAGTTCCTCTTCCATCATTAAGAAATAAAATAACTTCATCCAGAGCCTCATTTGTTGCAGAGAATGCATTGTACTCACAGTGAAATGCTCTTCACAACTTATAAATTTCATTAATCCTCCTCAGGTGTGAACTAAGCCATTTTACCACAAACATAGATGTGGTCATTAGAATTCTCTTTAAAATTAGCATAAAACTCCATGACTATGCCAATAATCGACAGTAAAGTAACAAAAATTCTCCCATAGCCGAACAACAATCAAGCTCTAGACTTCACCACTTGGATTTTTGAACCCTCGATCCGGAAATTTTTTCCTTTTATTCAGTAGACTATTGAAATGAATGCTAACTTTCAAGTTGATGAATCTTTGGTCATCATATTCCCATTTTCTCTTTATTTTTGCTCATCCTTGTTGACATTGCAATTTTTGAAAGAAAAAAAATGATAATATCCAAATAAATTTAAAAAATTTTGAAATCCCAATGTGGAACATTCTAAACATAAATCCAATATGTAAGAGTTCTTCACCAAAGGATTTTCACAAAATTTCCTTAAAAAATTTTAAAATTTTGGATCGCAGAAATGTAGAAGAAATCCTTGGTGGAAATAAAAAATTTTTGGTTCAAAGTGTAGCTCTTACTGAGAGAAGATGAAATCCAAACTTCTTTTGTCTTCTAATCCCTTTAAATTCAAGTGTTTTCAAGCCTTAGGGGTGTAAAACGAAGGTTGAAGGTGACTGAAGGGGTAAAAATGACATTTTCATGATGCAATTAGCAAAATTTTAAAGTACTTCGGGACCTTCAGGTCTCGGGCACCAACGGCGCCCATGCTAGCATTGTCGGGGCCTGTGCGAAAAATATTCAATTTCCATTATTTTCTCACATTAGTTATTTCCAATTCACTCCAACATCTAAATAGTCTTTTTAAACAACAATATTCATCCTTAAATAGTTAATTGTATGTATAGTTTAGTTTTTAGCGTTCTAGTGTCGTGGCTTGATTTTGACGCTGAATTATAGTATGATTTGCTTTATGTATGTGTTAGTGGAATTAAAAATTTGTGTTGATAAAAATTTGGAATTTCATATTCAAAAGTTGGTTTTGTGCATTTGTAAAAACTCTTGTTTCTGGAAGTGATAGGAGTTTCAAAGCAAAGAAAATCCAATATAATTAAATTAAAAACATAATTAATTTTAAACAATAGAAAGTCTAACTTCTTCAATTACTCCTTTTCATCTTCACTACAGTCTCCTCTAATATCTCTGATAAATTGGTAATGCATGAATAAATTATAGAATAGTTGGTATAGGAATTGATCGGTCAAATTTTCATTGATTCATTCATTCTTCTTAAACATCTGCACCAAATCTGCTTCAATCCTTCCTGTATGATCAAAGTGTTCCTTCATCCTCCAATCTAAGTGATAAAAAAGGTAAGTAAGATTTCTTATCGCATTTATGATATTTTGAAGTTCTCTTTCTATCTTCTTTATTTTCATCTCTAAAACTTGTGAACTTCCAACTGTATAAGGCATTAAGGGGGTCAAAGCATGTGATGATTGATCCAAGATAATGTCCAATGCTTCGTTTCCATTCCTAATACAGTTTTCATCAATAGGATCCATGGGCTCCCAGAATAATAACACTTTCTCCCAACTTTCTTATGGTACTTGTGATTGGCTGCAAAGTAAGAAGATCACAAAAGGATTCCCCAATCCATATGTAGGCCCATTCATTATAATACCCAAAATAGATTTAACAATAATTGATCCCACATCAATAGACTTTCCCATTTTAATGTAATAGTTTAAAATTGCACTTTCCTTTATAAATTTACTAATTCTCATTGTAGGGAGTAGTTTCACAGAGATGAAGAAATGTTACTGTTGAGATATCAAGTTTAACCATGAAGTGGAGAAACTATCATACCCCTCATCTCTGATTTCCCAATTATCACTTTCATTCGTCAGAAATTGGTATACATCATGCATCAAATCCTTCATTGGAATATAGTTTGCATAGTGACATATTAGCACGCTTTATCATAAATGTATCGTTAAATCATGATGGAGTAAATTGTGTGCCCTTATCTCAAATGAAGATAATTCCTTGATTACTTCCATAAAATTAGTGTGGAATTCTTTTACCACTAGAACAACTACTATAACAGTAGTGTAACATAGAACTTCCCAACGTCTCTGTATAATAATTTTTTTAATTTCTGAACTTAGATTTCTTAATCCACGATGGACAAAGTCTCTCTCCTTGTTAAGCCTCTTTTTTGAGATGACTTTTTCATATAAATTTTTCACGTCAAAACTGATGAACTTTCTTAGTTTGAAAATCCCATATCTTGAAGTGTTTTTGGAATTAGATGTCATGGATTTCTAAATATGGAAGTATCTGGTAATCTAAAATGTTTTTCATGCCTTTAGAAAGATCATTCGGTAGTTATTTTGAAGCAAGATTTTTTTATTTTGGGTGTATGATGTACTAGGCATTATCGCCGCTGGAACTGTACTAGTCATAATCTAAAATGGTTTTCACGCCAAAGTCCGCCAAAAACTCCCTGAACAGCCGAAACTGTACTAGGCATTATCGACACCCTCGCTGGCGTCGTCAACGCCAAAACTAAAATTATGTTTGTTTCATTTTTGGTTCAATTCATTCCCAAATTTTCATCCAATACCTATATTTTTCTTGATTTGTGATATATATGATTGTGTAGGATTCTAAGGTGTTATGATCTCCTAATAAATTATAACAATTATAAAACAAAATACTACAATATAGATATGGTGCCTCCCACAAAGCGCTTGGTTTAACATTGTTAGCTTGACGCACCAATGTTTATTCAGGATGACTCAACATCAAGATGTTTTTAAATATTTCATGTACACTTCATAAAAATGTTTCAATTGATGCCCATTAATTTTAAATATTTTTCCATTTTTAGGATTTTTAATAACAACAGTTTCATAATGATAGACTTTGATCACAATGAATGGCCATAACCATCTAAATTTTAGTTTTCCTGGAAATAATCTCAATCTAGTATTATATAATAGAACTTATGTCCAAGTTTGTATTTCTTTATTATAATCCTCCTATCATGTCATATTGTCATTTTCTTTTTATAGATTTTTGTATCATCATATGCATCATTTCTTATCTCTTCAAGTTCATTAAGTTGTAATAATCAACAACAAGCAATATATATAAATTTCTAATTGAAGGAATGTATGGTCTCTTAAAATTTAATCCTCACACATTAAAAATTTTAACTTCCAATGTGTAATTCAGAGGCATGTCATTTCTTCTTAAAATATTTCCTACTCACTGACATCGATCACATGTTTTAATATTTTCATTAACATCTCTAAAAAGAGTAGGCCAATAAAATCCAGCTGGCAAAATTTTATGTCCGGTTTGTACTAGTTCCAAAATTTCCTCCAAATTCAGAATCATGAAATCATTCAATTATTTGTTCAGTTTCTTTATAAGCCACATATCTTCTAATGATCAAATCTTTACACTATTTATATAAGTATGGGTCATCCCAAAAGTAGAATCTTGTATCATGAATAAATTTTCTTAATTTTTGACTCTTTACATCTTGTGGTAGAATATCACTCACAATATAATTTACTATATCAGCATACCACAATATATTCTTTATATCAGTACTATACAATTGTTCATCGGGGAAAGTCTCTAAAATTTCATTCACAAAATCAGTTAATGTTACTTGTTTTAGTTTAGATAAATAATCAGCTATTTGATTATGAATTCCTTTTCTATCTACTGCCACAAAATCGAACACTTGTAACAGAAGTATCCATTTAATTAATCTCAATTTAGCATCCTTCTTTTGCATCAAATATTTGATAGTATAATGTTTTGAATGCACTATACATTTAGCTCCAAATAAATAATGACTAAACTTATCAAAGGCATAAACATAAACTAGTAACTCTCTTTTAGTACTGGTCTGATTAATTTGAGCATTATTTAGAGTTTTAATAGTATAATGTATTACTTTAAAAACTTTGTCATACCTTTACCCTAAAACAATTCCAATAGCATGATCACTAGCATAACATATTATTTCAAATGGTTTCTCCCAATCAGGTGGAACTATTATAGGAGGAGTGATTAATTTTTCTTTCAGTAATTCAAATTTCATAATCAAATTTCAAATTAATTTTTATCCCAATCAGCTTTTATACATTCCTCATTAAAGTTAAATTTCATATTCTTTTATAAAAGTTGACATAATGGCTTAGTAATTTTTGAAAAATTCCTTATATAACGCCTGCAGAAACCAGATGTCCTAGAAAACTTCTTACCCCTCTAATCTTAGTAGGAGGTGGTAATTTTGCAATAACTTGAATTTTTGTTGGAACTACTTCCGTGCCATTTTTAGAAATTTTATGCTTAAGTATAATTCCTCCTGCAACCATAAATTGACATTTTTCCCAATTTAGTAATAAGTTGATTTTTTCACATAGTTCCAGAAGTTTTTTTAAATTCTTTAAGCATAATTCAAATGAAGTTCCAAATATAGAAAAGTCATCTATAAATACTTCCATTCCACATTTAATTAAATTACAAAAAATTAACATCATACATCTTTGAAATGTCGCAGGTGCGTTACATAGTCCAAAATGCATTCTACAAAAGGAAAATGTTCCATAAGGGCTTGTAAATGTTGTTTTTTCTTGATCCTCAGAAGCAATCAAAATCAGAAAAATGTTTTTTTCCTGGTGGATACATTTAATTTTTTAGTCTATAAAAATTCGTCAGCCAGTAACTTGTCTTATTGGAATTATATAATTTTTCTTATTAACTTCAATTGTCACTCTTCCTTTCTTTGGAACACATTGGATCAGACTTACCCAAGCACTGTCTAAAATAGGATATATAATTCCAGCATCTAACTTTTTTATGATTTCATTTTTAATAACTTCTTTCATTATTGGATTTAATCACCTCCGAGGATCAACTTTAGGCTCATATTGTTCATCTAATAAAATTATGTGCATACAAATTGAAGGACTAATTCTTTTAATATCTGCTAAAGTCCATCTAAAGGCCTTTTTATATCTTTTCAATGTGTTTATTAATTTTTGCTCTTGAATTTAGTTAAATCAAAAGGTATAATAACAGACAATGTTGATGTATCTCTTAAAAACACATATCTTAAATGAGCAGGTAATTCTTTCAGTTCAAGTTCAGGTGGTTATCGATTCTAAAAGTTTGAGGAGTTGTGAAGTTGTTGGTTGCCAGGATGGATATTCCAACACCCGTTTTAATTTAACTTACTATATAGTTTGAAAAATAATAGTATTCTGGATTTTAGAAAATACAAAACCACACCAATCTCATATCCCCAATAGTTTAAATAAATGAGCATAATACCACAAATAATGTATTCATCCCGAAGGATAAACACACTACTTATTGGTAAGGCTTGATTAAATAAACTAAAGATTGTATGAAATTTGTTAAGTCTACGAAGCTATCTTTATTATAAGACGACAAGTTCCCTTATTTAATATGAAGGATTAAATAGGGTTTACATTAAGCCGGGTTTAGAAATGCTTTCTATAAGGGCAAGCCCTAATAGTTAATTACATCATAGATAACCAAATTCATCTAAGAAAACTCTCAATAAAAATCAAGGGACATTAGCTTCAAGGAATTCAAAGGAATAAGACTTTCAAGGAGATCAGATAAAGAGGTGTGAAAGAAGATTGACTCAAATTTGGAACATTTTATTTTTAAATCCAAAGGGAGAGCGGCTAGGGGATGTCATAATCTGGAGGAGTGTCTCGGTTACTTCATAAAACTATCTTACTATTTGGCTTCGATTTTGGAAATTAGAATTTTTGAATGGTTCATCCTACCAATTTTATTAATTAGAGCTTACATTCGTGTAAAACGATCAAACAAATAGCCTGGAAGATGTGAGAATTTAGGTCGTAATGAACAACAACCTCGGAATCTTAAGGCAAGTTAGGGCTTATATTGTATAGCAGAATCATACAATGACCTAAAGATAAGTTGAGGATTTATGTTGCATAAGCAAACAACCTCAAATTCTTATGGATTGTTGTTTAATTCTAAGGAATGGTTTAGCTAGTGTAGACAGGCTATGCTGTTGGAGATGGTTGTGTAGCCCACAATGCTAGCTCCAAGCTCCTCGTTGTGGCGAGTTTAAGTCTTCTAATGTGTCAAGTTATGATGTCAAATCAAGTGTTTTCTATGGTATGGCTATTTAAAAGGTATGGGTCATATTAAAGTTGATTAGAGCGACATCATTTAGGATCGTACAGTTCCATTGTTCAGGTACCACTATTTTCTTTCAGATTGAATTAGTCCAAATAACTTTATTAAACTCAACTCAATGAGCTCCATAATTTCATTTAAATCACATGAAATTTTGTTAGCAACCGTAGGCTACCTCCTCCGAGGGATTCCTGATCATCTGATATAGAAGTTTTAATTTAATTGTAAGTTTGGTTTTGTGATGTTTGAGATTAAATTTTATGTTGTTCATATTTTGAATGTTGTGGCAGTGAATTTTATCATGTTTGATTTTAAATTTTATTTTTTTTTGTTTCAGTTTTGTGGCTATCCTAAAGTTTTATTTTTGACTTGCAGGGAGACATCATTGTTTAACAAGCAAATTCGAAACAAGAAGTATAGAAAAGTAAATGTAATAATTTAAAAGCATACCTATTGATTCTTCTCATTTTTCCACCTGAAGCTTTTGTCTATTGTTGGCGCTATTTTTTGGTTGGGGGAGTTGCCCGTAAGAAGCTGTCGGTCACCAAAATCAAAATTTTGTCGCCCACTTTGGAAGGACATTTTAATATATATATATATATATATATATATATATATAGTTTTAGAAAAATATGAAATCAAACAGTCCCCATATTTTTCATAGTTTAAAAGAAAGAGCAATGTACCTCACATCCTACATCTATCCTAAAGGATAAACACAAGACCTGAGGATGGGGCTCGATCAAATAAACTACGGAATATATCACATATGTTTGGTCTGCGAAGCCTTTTTATTTGCCGACAAGTTCTCTTATTTAATATTAAGAATTAAATGGGATTTATATTAAGCTGGGTTCAGACATGCTTCCTATAAGGGTAAGCCCCGATAGTTAATTACATCTTAAATTACCAAAGTCACCTAAGAAGACTCTATATAACAATAAAAAAATATAATTTTTGAGGAGTTTCAAAGGGTAGGACTTTTCAATGAGATCAGACGTAGAGGTGTGAAAGGGGATTGGTTCAAATTTGGATCATTTTGTTGTAGAGTCCAAAAGAGGAAGAACTAGGGGATGTCATGGATCCAGAGGAGAATCTCGGTGACTTCCCAAGCTATCCTAATGTTTGGCTTCTTTCTGAGGAGAAATATTTAGGTGTTCAGTCCTGCTATATTTATTAGTCAGGGCTTACGATTGTGTGAAACTATCACACAAATACCGTGGATAATATGAGGATTTATGTCGTGAAAAACGACAACCTCCGAATCCTAAAATGAGTTAGAGCTTATATTGTATAGCAGGGTTATACAATAGCCTAAAGATGAGGTGATTATTTACGTTGCATAAGAAAGCAACCTCAAAGTCCGATGGCTTTTTTGTTTATATCTAAGGAAGGAAGATTGGTTTAACTAAGGAAGACAGGTTTTGCTGTTGAAGATGGTTGTGCTACCCACCATGCTCGCTCCAAGCTCCTTGCCGCAACGAGTTTGAGTTTTCTAGTGTGTAAAGTTATAATGTCAAATCAGATGGCCATATGGTTGGAGTTCTTTAAATTTTATGAGGGCATGTTGAAGTTGATTAGAGCGACACTGGTTAGGATCCTACAGTTCCCTCGTTCCGACACCACTATTTTCTATTGGATTCACTTAGTCCAAATGAACTTACTAAACTCAACTTAATGAGTTCCATAATTTCATTTAGACAGTGGGAAGTCTCGTTAGCAACCGTAGGTTACCTCCTCTGAGGAATTCCCGATCATACGATAAAGTCATCTTAATTTAGTTGCAATTGTAGTTTTGTGTGATGTTTTTGATTAATTTTTTAGTTGTTTTATATTTTGAATGTTGTGGAGATGATTTTTATCTTGGTTGATTTTAATTTTGGTTTTTGTTTTTGTTGTGTGGCTATCATAGCAATTTTAGTTTTCATGTAGGGCAACATTTTAGCATGCAAATTTGCAGGTATTAAAAGTACAAGAAAGTATGAGAAAGACAACGCTGAAAACTGTAAAAGCGTACCTGACGAGTATTCTCGTTCCACCACCTGAAACTTAAAAGTCATGTTAAGGCAGTTTATATGAAACAGGAGAGTAAAATTTTGCCGACCTACCAAACCCTAGGTCATATCTTGGTGGGTCCTTATTAATTTGATTAAGGATGATATTTGTCAAGCAAAACATATGAAGCTTAGTAGCTCTCCGAAGTGTCCAACAGGTTAAGAAGAAGAAGCAGGTCCATGCTTCCCTCTTATCACCTAGTGAAAAGCCTCGAGCTCATTTAAACTTATAATTTTGCTTAATAATTTATCATGCAAACACGCTAATGCTCAATGAACATTGATGTATCAATTATCCCTAAGAGTAAGGTAATTATCATTCGTAATTCAATTTAAGAATTATGTGGGTGAAGGCCCTTGAAAAGATAAGTTTAAGAGACTTGCCAAGTTTTGACTTGGGCTTGTAGTGCTTGAAAGATATTTTAATTTTTAATGATGTTTACTTTTCTAATCCTTATTTAAATGAAACTTGATTTAGCCTAAGTTACTACTAAGCCCTTTAGATTTTGGTGAGTGTCTTAGTCATTGCAAATGAAATTGACTTATAAGTGATGGTGATAATCCATGTTATTATTTTTTTTTGTTCATTTAATAGGGGTATTAAATAAGAGAGTAATTAACACTCAAAACTATACCCCTAAATCTAGGATCATTTAATCGGCTAGACTCTCAAATTTATGTAATTTAAGGAAGTTGCAAATTTATCCTTGTTAATTAGGACAAGTGAAGTTAGTTTCTACCAGTTAACCCCGTGTGTTTCAAACATCCAAATATGTTAATTAGAATAAAAAATTTCCCACTTCCCTTTCTGAAATTAGGCCTAAATGTTAATCTAAGGCTAAATTTCTAAAATTACACATTTACCCCTAAGGTTCTACCACATCATTATTTAGCAAATTCAATTCAAATGACTTTGAAATTCTTATGATACCTCATTCATAGGTCAATTAAGACATGAGAGGAGAAAATGTGATTTTTCAAGATTTAATTTAATTTATATAATTATTTTCATGCTAAAATAGGATTCTTCAAGGAAAATTCCTAACTTGACCAAGGTTCATCCTAAATTCTTAAAGTTTTTAGTGGAGATAGACTTAGAATAGATAAGCCTGTGGACCAAATTTCATGATTTTTTAAATTTTATTTAAATTTTAAGAATTATTTTAAATTATGGGGTATTAATTAAATATAAAATATTTTAATTGTGGAATATTAAGTTTTATATTTTTATTAAATCTTCCTAAGGTCAGAGAACCCATAGTAGAAAATTTAATATTTTTTTGAGTTTTCTTTCAATTATTGGAATTATTTTAATGAAAATCCATTTTAGCTTTTAAAAATTATTTTTAAGCTTTAAAATTGAGTATCTTTATTTAGAAAATTAGGAAAAATATCATAATTATTCTTATGTGCTTAGTAAGCAATTTAGAACATTTCTATGAATTTTATTTTTGTTGTGATTTTTACGGATTATTAATTATTTAAATATAAAAAAGGTTAAAAATCAATTTTTCTTTTTAAATATGATTTTATTTTTTGAAAATACCTCTGATCACAGAGAATTTAAAAAATAAGTTTTTATAAATTTTTAGCTTTATTTTGATTTTTAAAAATCATTTAAGTGCTAAAATGATATTTATCTTTAAAAATCAACTAAAGTTACGAGATGATCTCAAAATGCTTTAAAATTTTTATGGTGAGTTCTTTGAATCCTGAACAATAGTGGAGATAAAAAATCAAGTCATTTTGATGTGTTTATGAAGATTAGGTGCATTTTGAATGACTTGGCTCATGAGAAATTTTCCTAAAGATTCTCTTATCATCATAAACCTTTTAAAATTTTCTTTTATTTACCTAAGCAACATGCTAATTTCCATGATTAATTTAAGAAAATAATGCACATAAACTTGAAAAATATGATTCTCTGTCTGAAGACCTCCTCTGACTTTGGAAATATCAGGAAATGTTCCTTTTGACAGAGGCTATAACATGCCAAAAATCCAAGCTATTATAAAAATCCTATATGCATGGAGAATCAAAACATTCAAATCAGTGTTTAATTAATTAAAAATAAAATATGCATCACATGGATTTAAAATTATTTCTACATTATTCTCCTTTGTTCACTGAAAAATAGATATTTTTACTTTATTTTTGTGAATTTTCTACACCAAGATATGGAATTTTGAAGTTAAGGCTCATTTTTGAATTATTTAAATTTCAACATACCTTCCATGGCTGGGGAGGTGATTTTTTATAAAAATGGCAAAGGGGTGGCGCTCAGAACCAATGTTTGGGTGCATTGTGATGCTTTAGTGGAGGGCAGAGGAGCTATATCATTTAATTTGAGTGAGGTGGCCTCTGGGTTTGATTTGGGTGAAATTTAAAAGGAGGTGGCCATCGATTTTGGATTCTCCGACGGCTAGGCCGTCCGGCCATGGCAGGGGTAGGTGGCTAGGAGCTCAGGGAACCCAGGGGAATATGTCACAGCAATTTAATGTGCTGAGGTTTAGTTTTGGAAAAAAAATATCTTAAGCCTAAGAAAATATGGAAAACATATCCCTTAATTTAGGGGACCATTGGTCCATGGCTCACTTAGCCCGGGTTAGGTAAGTTTTGGCTCAGTCTTAGAGTCCAACTAATGGTTGTGGTGGAGTCAATTTGATGTCTTTAGGGTGTTTAGGCCACATTTAGTGCATGGGTCGAAGTGAGTGCAAATGACCAAAACATGGGTTTGGGCTAGGCTAGCCATGTCAATTGCCAATTGATTAATCAAAATTGTGTAGATGATTGTTATGGAGATTTTTGGTGAAGAGTTGAAGTGATGTTGAGTTCAATTGGTGAGTCAATTTTGCGGATTTTTGAAATTTGGTCATATTGGTCATGTTGGGATAGACATGTGTCAGGTTGAGCTAGCATTAAGCTAAGTCAAAATTAAATAGTCCACATGATCAAGGGAGATGTTTTAAAGATTTTTCATTAAGACATATAGTGGAAATTTTTGGGTTAAGGCCCTCAATTTGGTGAAGTTTGGGGACATGGCTAATTTGAGCCAAAATTGGGGATTTTTGGACTTAAGTTGAAATTAAATTAAATTGGCACTTTACCAAGGCAAATTGAAGGACAAATTTGATGTGTAAGAATTTTATGAAGATTTTTCAACACAAATTGTGGTAGATGGAGTGGGCCATGGGTTCAATTTGGTGGAACCAAGTAATAGAGCCCAAATTGTGTTTTTGGTTTAGTTCAAAATTAGTCTCAAATCATGGATAAATTGGGCTTGAATTTGGTCTAGATTGGTCACATAAAAGGAAAATTTGAGTTTAGAATTGAAATTGGGAGAAATTGAGACCACTTGGATAGACATTTGAGGTAATTTGGGGAAGATATGGGCCTTTAAGGGCAATTTGGTGGTTTTAATCAAAAGTGGTCAAATTGATAAAATTGGGTCATGTGGTAGTTGAGAAAAATGAAATTAGAATATTTAGGAGGTTTTGGCAATTTTTGAAATTTTTGTAGAATTTATTGAATTTTAGGCTAAGGAGGGCATTTTTGTAATTTGGCCAATTTTTGTGATTTTCGGTAGTTTGGGTGTTTTCAATGAGTTTAAAATGATTTATTTGGAACAACTTGTGTAATTTGGGTAAACTTGAGAATTTTGGCCAAATTTAGGGTCCCAAATGTATCTAGGTAATTTGGGGGAGTTTAGGGGCAAAGGGCTAGGTTTGGTATCTCGGTAGAGCTGGAAGTCAACCACCCTCAATAAGCAATGGACCAATGGAAATCCCATTTTGGGTCCTCTATGTAGTGATCTTAGCTAAACCCTAGCCTAGGGCTATGTCGGCACTATTTTTGGTTAGAGGAGTTGCCCGTAAGAAGCTGTCGGTTACCGAAATCGAAATCCCATCTCTCGCTTTGGAAGGACAGTTTAATTTACATATATATTTAGTTTTAAAAAAATATGAAATCAAAATAACTCCATATTTTTTATTGTTTAAATGAAATAGCACTTTACCTCAAATACTGTATCTATTCCGAAGGATAAACACAAGACTTGAGGATGCACCTCGATAAAAAAAACTAAAGAATATGTGACATTCGTTTGGTTTGTGAAACCTTCGTATTTGACAACAAGTTCCCCTATTTAATATAAACAATTCAATAGGGTTTATATTAAGTTGAGTTCAGACATGCTTTCTATAAGGGCAAGCCCCTATAGTTAATTACACCTTAAATGACCAAAGACACCTAAGAAGACTCTCGATAAAAATCAGGAAATATTATCTTCAAGGAGTTTCAAAAGGTAGGTCCTTTCAATGAGATCAGACGTAGAGGTGTGAAAGGGGAATGGTTCAAATTTAGAACATTTTTTTGTAGAGTCCAAAGGAGGAAGAACTAGGGGATGTCATTAATCTAGAGGAGAACCTTGGTGACTTCCCAAGCTATCCTAATGTTTGGCTTCAATTTTAAGGAGAAATATTTAGGTGTTTTATCCTACCAATTTTATTTGTTAGGGCTTGCATTCTTATGAAACAATCACACAAATAGCCTGGAAGATGTGAGGATTTAGCTCGTGACAAACGACAACCTCAGAATCCTAAGACGAGTTAGGGCTTATATTGTATAACAGGGCTATGCAAAGGCGTAAAGATAAGGTGAGGATTTATGTAGTATAAGAAAGAACCTCGAAGTCCCATGGCTTTGTTGCTTATATCTAAGGAAGGAAGATTGGTTTAGTTGGGGAAGATAGGTTTTGGTGTTGAAGATGGTCGTGCTGCCCAACATGCTAGCTCCAAGCTCCTTGTTGTGATGAGTTTGAGTTTTTTAGTGTATCAAGTTATACTGTCGAATGAGGTGGCCCTTTAGTTAAAATTCTTTAAATTTTATGGGGGCATGTTAAAGTTGATTAGAGCGACACCAGTTAGGATCATACGGTTATCTCGTTCTGGCACCACTATTTTCTATTGGATTCACTTAGTCCAAATGAACTTACTAAACTCGACTTAATGAGTTCCATAATTTCATTAAGACCGTGGGAAGCCTCGTTAGCAACCGTAGGTTACCTCCTCCAAGGATTCCCCATGATCCGATAAAGACATCTTAATTTAATTGCAATTGTAATTTTGTGGGATGTTTGTGATTAAATTTTGAGTTGATTTATGTTTTGAATGTTTTGGAGGTGAAATTTATCTTGGTTGATTTTAATTTTATTTTGGGTTTTGGTTTTGTGGCTATCGTGATAGTGTTAGTTTTTATGCAGGGTGACATCGTTGTTTAGCATGCAAATTTGCAGGTATAAAAGTACAATATGAAAGTACAAGAAAGACAATGCTGAAAACTATAAAAGCGTACCAACCGAGTCTTCTCGTTCCACCACCTGAAACTTAAAATGCATGTTAACGCAGTTTATA
>NEWO01000528.1:335400-385428 GCA_003013225.1 Phalaenopsis aphrodite | reverse complement strand
AGAGAACTCAAAAAATCAAGTTTTATAATTTTTCAAGTTATATTTTAATTATTAAAAATCATTTTAGTGCCAAAAATGTTAATTAACTTGAAAAATCAATTCGAGATATTAGATGAACTCCAAATATTTTGAAAATTTTTATGGTGAGCTCTGTGGATCCTAAACAATAGTGAAAATAAAAAATCAAGTCATTTTTTTGTTTGTATTTTTCAAAATTAATTAGCTTAGTGATTTAAGATTTGTGAAGATTAGGTGTATTTTGAATGATTTGGTTAATGAGAAATTTTCCTAAAGGCTTTCGGGTCATCATAAACTTTCCAAAATTTTCTTGAATTTTTCTAAGCAACATGCTAATTTCTATGATTAATATAAGCAAATAATGCACATAAACTTGAAAAATATGATTCTTTGTCTAGCGACCTTCTCTGACTTTGGAAAAATCAGGGAATGTTCCCTGAGACACGGGTAACAACATGCTAAAATTTCATTTCATTTTTTAATTAATTAAAAATAAAATATGCATCAAATGGACTCTAAAACATTTCCACATTGTTTTTCTCTGTTCACTGAGCGAGAGGATATTTTTATTTTATTTTTATGATTTTTGTATACCAAGATATGAGTTTTTAAAGCTAGGGATTATTTTATGATTTTTTAAATTCCCTATTTATCTATATAAACACGCGGCGCTGACTGTATCCTCGGCAGCTCCGAAGGCACGTGTGGCGCACTCTGGTTGGATGCTGTCATCCACGTAACCGCTGACTCGACTTGCGGTTCTCTAAGGAAACGCTGTCCGACTCGATCTCCTCTGTCTATCTGATACACGCGTGATCAGACGGCTCTCCATCATCATCCCCAATAGAGTGATCTCGTGACCATCCACACTAAAACCCTAAGATCTCGGCCTTGACTCAACCAAATCACTTTAGGTTTGATCCTATGGACTCGTCTAAATGAGACGATCATATCCATATGGTAATCATTGAATTAAATTAGGCTTAATCAAATGGAGAATCCAAATGGGCTCGGGAAGAGGAGAGGTTCAATACCTTGGCTCTAAGAAGGGAAGCTTCGATCAGAGAGTCTCAGCTCATTCTTTGGGGTCGAAAGAAGCTAGGGATTAAGCCTCTTACTATGGTGAAATGCCTGGACCCAAATTTGACCAAGGCCAATTTCAGGTGTTCATTAAAGTTTATATTAGGGGCTCTATGCAAGGGAGATTTGATGGGTCTTTGGCTTCTTTCAATGTTGTGAAGGTGTGGGTCAGTTTATTTTGAGTTTGGTGGAGTTTAGAGGTGTGGAGAGCTTTGTCCTATCTCTGTGAGGTTTTGAGCTCAAAAATTGGGCTCCGGCAAGGGGATTCAGGGCAATGTGGTGGTTAGGTTGCACCAAAGAGGTCTCAAAGAGGCTGTGGGATCAATATGGGGGAATCTCTTAGAGGAATTTTTAGCTCTCCCTCCATGGCTGTAGAGAGGAGCTTTTTATAAAAATGGCCTTAAGCTTGCTGTCATGGCAAATTGGGGGGTGAAATGTGCTGCCTAGGTGGGGGACAGAGAGTCTCTAAGCTCTCAATTTGGATGAGGTGGCCACTAGGTTTGAATTGGGTTTAATCTCATGGGGGCAGCTCTCGGTTTGTCCATTTTCTGGCCACTAGGACGATCGGTCAGGGGAGGTGGCTAGGGAGGTCATGTGAGTCAGGGGAATATGTCACAACAATTTAATGTGTTTAGGTTTTGTTTTGGCAAAAATATCCAAGGCTTAAGCAAAGATGACATTAAATCCCTTGATTTAAGGGACCTTAGGTCCATGTCTTAACTTAGGTGGTTTTAAGAGGTTTGCGCTGGTCACTAGGGTCCAATTAATGGTCGTGGAATCATTCAATTGGAGACTTTGAGGTAGTTAGGCCATCTTTAGTGCGTGAGTTCAATGTGGATCCAAGTGATCAAAGCTTGGGTTTCAGTTAGGCTAGCCATGTCAATTAACCCAATTGATTGATCAACATTGTGTAGATCATTGTTATGAAGATTTTTGGTGAAGGGTTGAAGTGATTTTGAGTTCAATTGGTGAGCAATTTAGGGGATTTTTGAAATTTTGTCAATTTAGGCATGTTGGTTTAGACATGGGTCTAGGTTGTTCCAGCCTTGGGCTAAGTGCAAATTGAATGGTCCACATGATCATGGGATATATTGTGAAGATTTTTCATGAAGACATAGAGTGGAAATTTTGAGGTTAAGGCCATCAATTTGGTGAAGTTTGGGGACAACCTGTTGACCTCACTTTTGGTTGAGGTTTAGTTTTTCCTCTTAAGTAGCCTAAGGTCAAGCCATAGGACTTTCCTATTGACTATTCTTAGAAAACTAGACATGGAACCCTCAGCATTAGAAATTCTACAATCCTCTTTACTCAACTTGAAGTTCTACATATTGGTCCTAACCTCTAGCACCTAGTATGTGGGGTCACTATGGGAGAACTCAAGATGAGTTACCCTTAGGACTGCTGGACCTTAGGATTGACCCTGTGTGTTGGTCTAGGGCTAAGGAACTCACTTGCAATCACTTGCACTCACAATCACTCACTACCCTAAACTTTTCTAGGCATTGGTCCCTTGATATTTTTAGGAGACTTCTGTAGGTGGTCCCCTAAACCCACTAGCCCTAGGCTAGGGTTTGACTAAGACCACTACATAAAGGACCCAAAATGTGGTTTCCATTGGTCCATGGCTTATTAGTGGTTGTTGGTACTCCAACTCTACCAAGATACCCAACCTATCATTTTGCCCCTAAATTCCCCCAAATTACCTAGATACCCTTGGAACTCCAAATTTGGTCAAA
This sequence comes from Phalaenopsis aphrodite, assembly GCA_003013225.1. NCBI lineage: Eukaryota > Viridiplantae > Streptophyta > Magnoliopsida > Asparagales > Orchidaceae > Phalaenopsis > Phalaenopsis aphrodite. The sequence goes on along the minus strand of NEWO01000528.1, from coordinate 382,594 downwards.
ATTCCCAAATCTACCCAAAGTACCCAACTTGGTTAAAAAATCATTTCAAACACTTTGAAAACACCCAAACTACCCTAAATCATCAAAATTGGCCAAACTACCAAAATACCCCTCCTTACCCAAAAATTCCAAAAAAACCTAAAAATTCCCAAAACCTCGCAAATATTCCTATTTTCATTTTTCTCAACTATCACATGACCTAATTTGGCCAATTTGGCCATCATTGACCAAAACCCCCAAATTGCCCTTTGAAGGCTCATATTTTCCCAAATTACCCCAAATGTCTATCCAATTAGTCTCAATTTACCCAAAATTCTATTCTAAACTTAAAATGACCCTTGACATGACCAATCTAGACCAAATCCAAGCTCAATTGGTTCATGATTTGAACCTAATTTTGAGCCAAACCAAAAACTCAATTTTGTACCTATGACTTACTCCCACCAAATTGTACCCATAGTCCACTCAATTGACCACAATTTGTGTTGAAAAAATTTCATAATATCCCCATACATTAAACTTGGCCTTCAATTGGCCTTGGTGAAACCTCAATTTCTTTTGATTTCAACCTAAGTCCAAAAGCCCCAAATTGACCCCAAATTGACCATGTCTCAAAATCGCACCAAATTGAGTGCCTTAACCCAAAAATTTCCACTCTCTCACTTCATGAAAAATATTCACAACATAACGCTTGATCATGTGGGCCATTCAATTTGGACTTAGCCCAAGGCTAGCCCAACATAGATCCATGTCTAACCTAACATGCCCAAAGTGGCCAAATTTCAAAAATTCCTAAAATTGACCTATCAATTGAACTCAAAATCACTTCAAACCTCCATCAAAAATCTTCATAACAATCATGTACACAATGTTGATCCATAAATTATGCCAACTAACATGGCTATCCTAGCCCAAACCCAAGCTTTGATCACTTGAACTCACATTGAACCCATGCACTAAAGATGGCCTAACTACCTCAAAGTCTCCAAATTAATGATTCCACAGCCATTAGTTGGACCGTAGTGACCAGCCTAAACCTCTTTAAACCACCTAAAATAAGCCATGGACCAAAGGTCCCCTAAATTAAGGGATTTAATGCCATATTATCTTAAGCTTAGGATATTTTTTCCAAAATAAAGCCTAAACACATTAAGTTGCTTTTACAGACTCCCCTGTATGCATTGAGCACCTAGCCACCTCCTTCCAGCCTAGTCACTGAAGAAGCTCAAAACTGAGAGCCACCCCCATGAAACTTCACCTAAATCAAACCTAGAGGCCAGCTCAGCCAAATTAAAAATTATGGCTCCTCTGCCCTCCACCTAAGCAGCACAATGCACCCTCTAATTGGCCATGGCAGCCACCCCTTTGCCATTTTTATAAAAAGCACCTCCCACGACCATGGGAAGAGCTGCTAAAAATTTCTTAGAGAGACCTCTCCAAACTGACCACAGAGCTTTCCTAAGATCCCCTCAGTGCATTCCAACTGTTTTCCCTCACCAATTTCCACTACCAGAGTTCAATTTTGAGCTCAAAATCTTGCCCGAGATGAGGACAGAGTCTAATACTCTTCCACAGTCCATGAAACTCAAATTAACTTTACCCACACCTTCATAATAGTGAAAAAAGCTTAAGCCCCATCAAATTCCCCTCTCACAGAGCCTCTACCATAGCTCTAGACCAACACCCAAATGCAGCCGCGATCGAAATCATACCTAGGCCTTACTAGAAGACCAGAGACTCAATCCCTAGTCTGTTTGGATCATGAAAAGCGTGTCAAGCCTCTCTTATCAAAGCTTCACTTCTCAGAGAAAAGGTATAAAACTTCTCTTCCTCTCGAGCCTATTTAAAATCTCCATTTATTTTGAGTTGATTTCATGGCATCATAACCTCATGGATGTGATTGTCTAGTCTAGGCGAGCATTTTAAAAAAATTTCATTTAGTTTGGATAAGAAATGAGAGAGATCTTAAGGCTAGAAGATGGACGGTTCTCGGGCTAGGCTATCTGGGATGATGACAGGGAGCCGTTCGATCGCACGTGTATCGCATGGACGGTCGAGATCAAGTCGGACAGTGCTTTGGAACATAAAACCGCGGGCCGAGTTAGCACTGTGGTGGATGGCAGCGTCAATTAGAAGCGCGCTGCGTGGAGCTTCGGAGCCACCGTAGGTTGATGTGGTGCCGCGCGTTTAAATAGATAAATAGGGATTTAAAAATCAAAAAATCATCCTTAGCTTTAAAAATCCATATCTTGGTGTAGAAGAATCATAAAAATACTTTCTTACTCAATGAACAGAGGAGAACAATGTAGAAATAATTTTAAGTCCATGTGATGCATATTTTATTTTTAATTAATTAAACACTGATTTGGATGTTTTGATTCTCCATGCATGTAGTAATATCACCATGACTTGAAATTTTAGCATGTTGTTGTCTTTGTCTTAGGGAACACTTCCTGATTTTTCCATAATCAGAGGAGGTCCTTAGAAAGAAAATCATATTTTTTAAGTTTATGTGCATTATTTGCTTAAAATAATCATGGAAATTAGCATGTTTCTTAGAAAAATCTAAGAAAAATTTTGAAGGTTTATAATGACCAGAGAGCCTTTAGGAAAATTTTTCATGAGCAAAGTCATTCAAAATACACCAAATCTTGACAAACCCTAAATCACCAAGATAATTAATTTTAAAAAATACAAACAACAAATCGACTTGATTTTAGATCTCCACTATTATTTAGGATCTAGAGAACTCAGTGTAAAAATTTGAAAGCATTTTGAGTTCATTTGGTAACTTAAGTTAATTTTAACGATAAATAACATTTTCGGCACATAAATGATTTTTTTAAAAAAGAAAATATAACTCAAATATTTATGAAAACTTATTTTTTGACTTCTCTGTGATCAGAAATATTTTCTAAAAATAAAATGGAGTTTAAAATAAAAACTTGATTTTTAACCTATTTTAAGTATTTAAATAATTAAATATCCATAAATAATAAAAAAAATAATTAAATTTATGGAAATGTTCTAAATTACTTCCTAAACACTTAGGAATAATTAGAATATTTTTCCTATTTTTCTAAATAAAGAAACTGAATTTTAAAGCTTATAAATAATTTTTAAATGCTAAAAATGAGTTTTCAAAAAAAATTGTTCCAATAAATCATATAAAACTCAGAATAAAATAATTTTTTTTCCTACAAGTTCTCTGACCTCAGGGGGATTTTTGAAAACACAAAACTTAATTTCCTCAATTTAAAATATTTTATATTTATTGAATACCCCAAAATTTAAAATAATTCTTAAAATTCAAATAAAATTCAAAAAATCGTGAAATTTGGTTGAAACAATTCCTTAATCTAGGTCTACCTCTGGTAAAAATTTTAAGCTACTAGAATTTACCTTGATCAAGTTAGGAATTTTCTTTGAAAAATCCTTTTTTTGCATGAAAATAATTATATAAATTAAATTAAATTTTCAAAAATCACATTTTCTCCTCTGATGTCTTAATTGACTCGTGAATGAGGTAGGATAAAATTTTTGAAGTCATTTGAATTGAATTTAATAAATTATGAAGTGTTAGATACTTAGGGGCAAATGTATAATTTTGGAAATTTAGTCTTAATTAACATTTATGCTTAATTGAAAGAGGAAAATGGGTAACCTCTGATCTTAATTTGGATGTTTGAAACACAAGGGTTAATTGGTAGAAACCAACCTCACTTTGTTAATTGAAAAGATAAGTTAATAAATTTCTAAAAAAATTAAAATTTGGAGTTTATTAAAATAAAATGAATCCACGACTTAAGGGTTTGACTTTTTAAGTCAATAATTAATCAATTTAATACCCCTATTTTGATTTTGAAATAAAATTCAAATCATGAATCATGACCACTTAAAGCTTAATCTTTTCAGAACTAATTAAGACACTCACCTAGGTCTTAAGGACTTAGCAGTGACTTAGGCTAAATCAAAATAGATTAAATGAGAATTACGAAAACAAACTCAATTAAAATTAAGACATCTTTCAAACACTATAAGCCCAATTAGGACCAAAATTTGGCTAAGTGCTCCAATGACACTAACTTGCCTCTTTAAGGGTCTCACCTTCATAATATTCAAAATTAAATTACAAATGATAATTACCTTACTCTTAGAGATAATTGATACTTCAATGCTCACTTAGCACTAAGGGTTTTTACAGGAAGAATCATTAAGCAACATCATAAGTTTAAAAGGACTTGGAATTTTCCACTAGGCAACGAGAAAGTAGCACGAACCTGCTTCTTTCTCTAGTTCTCTTGGATACCTCATAGATCTACTAAACTTAATACATTTTTCTTGGCAACATCATCCTTAAACTTCTAAGGACCCACTAAGATATGACCCAGGGTTAGGTAGGTCGTCAAAATTTTACTTCTCTATTCCATAAAAACTGCCTTAACATGCCTTTTGGGTTTCAAGAGGTGGAACGAGAAGACTCACCAGATACGCTTTTACAGATTTCAGCATTGTCTTTCTTATACTTTCATACTGTACTTTTATACCTGCAAACTTGCATGCTAAACAACAACGCTAGCCTGCTTGAAAACTAAACTATCAGGATAGTCACAAAACCAAAACGAAAACAAAAATTAAATCGAACCAAGATAAAATTCACCGCCACAACATTCAAACTATAAAACAACTGAAAATTTAATCATAAATATCACACAAAACTACAACTTCAACTAAATTAAGACATCTCTTTGTGATGATTGGGAATTCCTTGGAGGAGGTAACCTAAGGTTGCTAATGAGGCTTCCCACGGTCTAAATGAAATTATGGAACTCAGTATGTTGAGTTTAGTAAGTTCATTTGGACTAAGTAAGCCCAATAGAAAATAGTGATGCCGGAACAAGGGAACCATAGTATCCTAACCGGTGTCGCTCTAATCAACTTTAACATGACCCCCCAAAAGAAGTTAAAGAAATTTAACCAAAGAGCCATCTGGTTTGATACCAAAACTTGACACATTAGAAAACTCAAACTCATCATGGTAAGGAGATTGGAGCTAGCATGATGGGAAGCACGACCATCTTCAACAGCAAAACTTATCTTCCCTAGCTAAACCAATCTTCCTTCCTTAGACTTAGACAATGAAGCCACAGGACTTCGAGGTTGCTTGCTTATACAACATAAGTCCTCATCTTATCCTTAGGCCTTTGTATAGCCCTGCTATACAATATAAACCCTAACTCATCTTAGGATTCTGAGGTTGTCATTTGTTATGACCTAAATCCTCATATCTTCCAGGCTATTTATGTGATCGTTTCACATTAATGTAAGCCCTAACTAAGAAAATTGACAGGATGAAACACCTAAATATTTCTCCTCAGCAATGAAGCCAAACATTAAGATAGCTTGGGAAGTCACCGAGGTTCTCCTGTAGATCCATTACATCCGCTAGTTCTTCTTCCTTTGGATTCTGTAATAAGTGTTCCAAATTTGAACAAATCCCCTTTCACACCTCTATATCCCCTAGTTCTTCTTGCTTTGGATTCTGTAATAAATGTTCCAAATTTGAACCAAATACCTTTCACACCTCTTTGTTTCATCTCATTGAAAAGTCCCACCCTTTGAAACTCCATGAAGATAATATTTCCTGATTTTTATCGAGAGTCTTCTTAGGTGACTTTGGTCATTTAAGATGTAATTAACTATAGGGGTTTGCCCTTATAGGAAGCTTTTCTCAAACCCAACTTAATATAAACCCTACTTAATTCTATATATTAAATAGTGGAACTTGTCGGCAGATATAAAGGTTTCGTAGACCAAACGGACGTCATATATCCCTTAGTTTATTTGATTGAGCCTCATCCTCAAGTCTTGTATTTATCCTTCCGATTAGATAAAGGATTTGAGGTAAAACGCTCTTTCATTTAAACAATGAAAAATATGGGGATAGTTTGATTTGATATTTTTCTAAAGCTAAATATATATGTAAATTAAAATGTCCGTCTGAATAAGGCAACGGGATTTTGATTCGGGTGACCGACAGCTTCTTACGAGCCACTCCCCAAAAACACAAAATAGCGCCGACAACTTCTAGCGACCCTGCTGGGGATGAGCTTTTCTCTCCATAAAAATCAAGAAATATTATGTTCACACGTTGGTATTATGTCTATGTCCCGCTTGGACTAAATTACCCTTCTTCCGTTGGCATACTTTACCCATTTTTTTCTAATGAAAGTACAGTTAACTCCTTGGACTTCAAGACTGACTGTTCAACCATCTTTGAACAGAGGAGTTCAGAAGGCCGTTAACGACTCTTTAAATTTTCATGTGGGGTCAAACCCCCAATAGGTGTGTCGGTGGATTAGTTCCACCTAGGCATTGTTTACCATTAAATGGGTCCCGCACTGGGTCCTAAAATACTTCACATCCGCCTTTCAAATTTGATTTGCTACTTTGCAAATTGTGTTATGCTGTGCGCATTTTGAAATTTTCTTACACTTTATAGATTTTACACCTCTTGATTTTTCTTAAACAAAATTTTTAAAATTTTCATAAATTAAGACCCGCCCGATCTATAGATCAACCACTACTTTCAGTGCTTGCACTAAAAATTACGAGGTTTTTGGCCATATAGCTAACCTCGAAACTTTCTGTTTTCAAGCCGGCTGCAATGACCTACCAAATGCTGACATTTTTCTGAAACCTACCAATGAGCCATGAAGTTTGTAATCTCGCTCCTACCACCATGTTCGGAGCTAAATTTGAAGATCTCGAGGCCATCCTCGGGAAAGCCCCATTTGTAGTGATGAAGATCGCCGCACTGGAAATATAGGAAGAGTCTGCAATTCAGTTTGAATTTTCTTCAAAACTTCCCTTCCTATAAGAGGGCTAAAACTACTGCCTTCACAACACCCGCCAAACCTGCTAGCCCCGCTACTGTTAAGGGGAAAGAAGTAATGATTATTGAGGATCAGACTGAGGGATTAACTGTCCCACTACCCGTGTTTGAAATCAGATCAAGTTCGAGGACTGTACCGCTGACCCGAAATTAAAAGAGGAACCTCAACAGAAGAATTCAGAGAGTCATCAAAGCCCAGGCTCCCAAGGAGATACCCATTGAGGAGGAGCCTCATCGAGTTGAAGAAGTTTTACCAGACATTTATCCACTCCTACGAGGGAGTAGATTCCATCCTCTGATGGATACCGATGGATATGAGAGTATCTGGAGAATCGTCGCTGCATTACCACCACTTCATGGAAATGGTGAGGAAGGAAATAAATTCACTCCAATCACCAGAGTTAGTGCAGCCTTCAAAAGGCTAGCTACCAAAGAGGGATGTTCACTTAGCGAGTTACTTAAATGAGTGGGAGATGCAATTTCCCCTTGCATGAAGAAGGAAATTTTGAAGGTCGTCAAGTCCGCTAGATAGTCCCACAAGACAATTGAAGTACCCCCTACTCGTATCCCTGTATGGTTCTGTTTAGGGAACAAAATTGATACCGCAGTAGTTATTACTGATTATACCACCACGAGGACCGCAGGCGGTCGATCGGTTAAGTCGAGACTGGGTCCGAAAATCTTACCCGTCACCCGTTTTGGAGATATTCCTACAACCTCAAAGGCAAAGACAAGACGATTAACGGGCACTGTAGCCGGTCTACACCACGGGGAGCATACTTTCCCTCAATATACTGATGTTTCTACTAAGACACTCTGTCATGAGACATCGTCATCGAAAAAGAAAAAGGTATGGGTACTTAAGGTCGTTGCACCGATACAGTCCGGTGAACCCGCAGGACAGGAAATGGAATCAGGATCTGGAATATCTGACATCATCCCAGTAATAGCCAGCGAGATGGAGGAACAAGTAGAGGATGTCTATCAGGGTCCTCCAGATCTTAAAGCAATCAAGGAATCAATAATTGAAGAGAAAGTTTAGATACTCAGGATCAAGATTTCCAAGTTAGCTCGAGAACATGGAGTTTTTGTCGATATAGGTGTTGAAAATTTTGATTATAATGATTACTTGGAGGAAGATTTCATGGATGTCCATGTAGTTGAAACCAGAGCCGCCACATCTACGTGCGAGGGTCAACCTCACAACGAATAGAACGCCGTAGATGAACTGTGTAGGGCTGTCCTCCTAAGGGATGTGCAAGTTAGTCTACTAGAAAAAAGAATAGAAGAAATGACCGTAGCCATGACCGCTATGTCTACTATTTAGGGGCAATAAAAAGCACCACAACTGACTTCTCCAAAGATCAATCAGCCGGAAATCATACACATCATAGATGAAAGAAGAGAGGTTGCTTTAGCAGACAGAGACAAGCAACATAGAAAGGATTCACCATCAGGTGTTTTACCAGAAAAGGAATTCAAGCATATGGTTGAACATGTGTGGGATGCTTTAACTTAATCTAACGGTGGTGCATTGGTTCTAAATAGTAGACCTTACTCGGAGGAATTCAATTTCATGCCTTTCTCCAAGGGTTTTATGGCCCCAAACTTCAAGATATTTGATGGGAATGTAAATCCCAGACAACATATAGCACATTTTTGAGCCAGCTGTGGAGACACAAGAAATAGTGAAGCTCTACTCCTCCTGCAGTTCGTCAGCAGCTAGTTAAGAGTTGCTTTCGATTGATACGCTGACTTTCCCAACGAATAAGTTAAAACATTTTTCGAGTTCGAATAGTTATTTTTGAAAAGATTTGCTGGGGCACAACATCATGTGTCTATTGGAGAGCTCATGATGAAAAAACAAAAGCCTAGCAAAACTTTGAAGGACTATATTTTGAGGAGGAGAAAACTTAGCATGAAATGTGAATCTCAGCTATAAGAAAATCATGCGATTGAAATTCTACTCAAGAGCATTCATGGGTTAGTAGCTTTCATGCTCAAGGGACTCACCATCAAATCCTTCGAGAAGCTACTCATTAAAGCCAGTAGTCTTCAAGAGGAAATTAAGCACATGGAGCCACACGAAAAGGCTAAGGTGACTGAAGTGTTTGAAAAGAAATCAACAATAGTAACAACCTTCGACAAAGGAAAGTAGATGATAAAAATATATGCAGAAGATCCTCACCAGTCTTCATTACAGTATGCTCAGAAACAGAGTAGTCAATCCAATCAGCGATTACCTCTAGAAGGATCACCCCGAATAGGGGATAAGAAAATGTCCCTTTTAGAGCGACGTAAAATGGTGTATTCTTTCAAAAATGAAGTTGTACCTAAATTATTCAGAAGTTTGATGAAGAAGCCAGAGTTCAAACTACCAGATCCAAAGAAGCCTGAAGAGGTGGATAAGAAGAATGAACCGAATTATTGCCCATACCATTGATTGCTTGGGCACACTATAGAAAAATGCTTCATCTCGAAGATTGGCTCAAGAGGAACCTTAAAGAAGAAAACATAAAAATCTTGAAAGAATATTTTAAAGAATCTAAAAAAGGTTCCATAAATATGATTTCGGTCGAGCCGATCTCCCCAATCGATCTGTATATTGGAACAGATGGATGGAGTACAACTTGGGATGAACTCAAATGGGTCCTCAATCAAGCATAGTGTCCATCAAAACAAACTTTTGCATTCACCAGAGATGAAGAATGGAATGAGGTTTGGAGCAGATCATCCAAGAAAATACTGAGCAAGATCCAGTCTGCATCAAGACAAGCCTCCATTCAGAATCCGCAGCATACCAAGCCTGAGAAGAAGGTTTCGTCAGGAGAGCCATCATCGTCAAGGACAAAGAAGAAGAAGAGAAGCGTCAGTACAAAGATTGATAGCATGGGAGGTAGTATAAGGGTTTCCTCTTCTAGATTAGTTATCTCAGATTCGGGGAAGAAAATCCTCAAACCCCTGACATTGTATGATTATCTTTTTGTCCCTTTGGGGTCTTATGAATATAATGATTGTGATTTTGGCTACGTTTTAACTGTTTCTGGTGATAACCTAACTGATTATGACCAATTTGACTTCAATCTCAATCCCCAAAATGACTCTCAAATCGTACTTGAGTATGATGAACTCGTTATCAAGTTCAAAGAAGACATAAATGACACTGCTTACAACAAAACTGATAATGAAGAGCCAATTCTCGAGTGTCACAGTACACCACTTACCATCAACTTAAATCTTTCTAACAAAGAGGAAGTGGCACCGAAAGATTCAACAATGATATCTCAAGAAGAAGAAATCACAGAAGTTAACTTAAGGAGCGGAGAAGTGTTACTAGCAAGAACAACTCCATCAGACCCCCACCTCCACTAGTGGAAGAACCACATGATCAAGAAAAATTTGGAGGATCATACAAAGTAGACTATAATGTGCTAGCTCATCTTAGGAAGTTGCCAGCCCAATTAAGCAACTATGATGCTCTAATCCTGTCGAAGGAGATGAGAGAGTCTCTGGTTACAACTTTGCTTGACCCAAAAATTTGCTTAGCACAGTTGGCTAGCACATCCTCAGATGAAGTTTATTTGTTGAAAGAACAGCCTGGGGTAACCTTCACAGATGAAGATTTGCTGCTCGATACCGCCAACCATAATTGTCCACTCTACATCTCCATCAACATCAGCAGATTTGTGTTGTCCAGAGTTTTAGTAGATCCTAGAGCATCTCTTAACTTGATGAGCCTACGAACATTGACCCATTTGGATATTGAAGCTCAAGAGCTTACGATCGATAAAATGATGTTAAGAGGATTCAACCAAAAGGGAGAAAGAACCCTTGGATCAATTACATTACTTATGAAGGTTGGAGAACTTATGACAACTGCTAAATTTCATATCATTGACATCGAGACATCTTTTAACGCTCTACTGGTTCAACCATGGATTAATGAGCACAATATGATTCCATCATCTCTACACCAGTGCATAAAATAATGCAAAGATGGTCAAGAAAATTGCATCAAAGGAGAACTACAACCATTTTCATTGCATGAAGTTGGTATCTACGAAGACGCTGCCTACTATGCGCCTCCAAAGAGGATTATATTCTCTCGTGAAGTTATCACAGATGAAGATGAAGATTCAAGAGAATTACAAAAAGGAGGCCATTCAACTCCACTTCAGCGATCTTCCACCACTCCCTTACAATGAGTTGTTGAAGATTCTTTTAGTTCGCGCACCCGAGGTCGAGGTCGGGGACGTGGACGATGAAGGATTAATTTAATCGTTGAACGGACTAGGCCAACCATCAACATTAGTAATGAAGACTGTTTTGAAGATGAAATAATGATGATAGGATGGAAGAGACCTCAGTATGAGATATCCCTAGAAGGTATAGAGAAAAATGAATATGAAACAATGTATGATCGAATGAACCACAATGTGAATGCTATGACCCTTACTCCGATTCTCCCTCAAAAGGTTGAGAGTTTAGAGGTCAAGGAACTCCATAGTGTTGGCTCAAAGCCGATCAAATTTTATAGTGCTTCTACCTCAAATGAGCTTGAAAAACATATAAAGTTGGATGAAGAGCCTAATAAATTAATGGAATTGCCTTTTGGTTACTTCTTGCCTTGTGTTCAAAAGTTAATTCAACAGGGACACTTACCAAAACAAATTCCAAAAGATAAATTTCAACTTTTTGAAAAATTATGGAATGGTAAAAGTCAAACTCCAAATTCAAAAGAGGGTCTTAGATTTGGTATAATCGGACCTGTCGATGATTCTGAATTTTGCATAGTTGTTATTGGAGAGTTAGAAGAGGATTTCCTTGACATAGAGGATGACAGTAATGATCAACCAATAGAAGATGCTCCCCCATAATTTGAGGAGGAAATTAAATCTACTGTTGATGAATTGAGAGAGATTAACCTTGGGACTGAAGAACAACCCCGACCTACATTTATAAGTTCTCTATTTAATGACGAAGAATCCGCAGAATTGATCAAACTATTAACAAAATTCAGAGATTGCTTCGCATGGAGCTACAATGAAATTTTGGGACTGTCAGCATAGGTTGCAGTCCATACACTCGAAGTGGACAAGAATATAATTCCAGAAAAACAAGCTCCCAGGAGAATGCACCTCGAAATAGAACAACAAGTCATCACTGAGGTGAAGAATTTAATACACGCCAACTTTGTAAAAGAAGAGAAATACCCAACGTGGTTAACTAACATTGTACCTGTTAAGAAGAAAATGGATAGATCCGTGTTTGTGTCGACTTTAGGGATTTGAACAAGGCATGTCCAAAAGACAAATTTCCACTGCCATTACCAAAGATGATGGTGGACATCGCTTAAACACATGAAATTTTCTCCATCATGGATGGATCATTGGGATAAAACCAATCAAGATGGCTCCCAAGGATGCATCACTTACAGCCTTCAGAACACTGATTAGAATTTTCTGCTACACAGTGATGTCATTTGGCCTAAAGAACGTGGAGCAACATGTCAGTGCGTAATGATGAAAATATTTTGACGACCTCATTCATAACTAAGTAGAATGCTACGTTGATGATTTGATAATCAAAAGTAAACAAAAAATATAACATTTTAATGATTTGAGGATCATGTTTGAATGGTTACGACAATATGACCTTAAAATGGATCCCTTAAAGTTAGCCTTCGGCGTTACTTCCGAGAAATTTCTAGGATTCCTTGTCCATCATTGAGGAATTGAGATCGACCCGGAAAAAATTAAAGCTATCTTGAAAATGCCTCCACCTAAAACCTTGAAACAACTACGTACCTTCTAAGGGAAGTTGGTGTATCTGAGATGCTTTATCTTTAAGCTCTTAGGCAGGTGTCAGCCCTTCTCGACATTAATTAAAAAAGACGCAAAATTTATTTGGGAAGAGAAATGCCAGCGGGCGTTCGAGGATGTTAAACAATATTTAATGACACCTCCTATCTTGGTAGCCCCTATTCTAGGGAAACCATTGATACTTTATATCGCGGCCTTAGATGACTCTCTTGGATCCCTCTTAGCCCAAGTCAATGATAAGGGTAAGGAGAATGCACTCTAATACTTGAGTCGTCGCCTAATACCGAAGAAGATAATGTATCCAACAATTGAGAAGCATTGTCTATCATTGATTTTTGCCTCTTAAAAACTTAGACATTACATGCTTTCTCATAAGATTACCCTAATCTTGAAAGTTAATCCGTTGCAATATCTGATGACCCGACCAACACTCTCCGGACGTCTAGCAAGATGGTGAATGATCTTGTTGCAATTTGATATAACTTTTGTTTCTTTCCGTACTATCAAGGGACAGATACTAGCAAACTTTCTCGCTGCACACCCACTGTCAGCTGGGTCGTCTCTCAATAACGAGTTACCAGACAAGCAAATACTATAAATGGATGTCTCCACTGCACAACACTGGGAGATGCACTTCGATGGCGCTTCGTCAGCCAAAAAAGATAAAGGATCAGGCTTAGTTATACCAGGCAAATCAGGGATTGGTTTGATCATTATCACGCCAGATAAGGGCATGTTGAGGTTCTCATACCACCTGACAGAGTCGTGAACCAACAATGAAGTAGAATATGAAACTTTAATCGTTGGATTGTGAGTGGAAATCTCAGTGAATATAACAAACATTGCCATCTATGGCGACTCACAACTTGTCATCCAGGAAGTTGTCGGACAATATAGGATTTTGAAAGCATGGTTAGTAAAATACCATCAGTACACGATGAAGCTCTTAGAGCAGATCCCCGATGTGACTTTCTACTGAATTCTTAGGGGAGATAATACCCATGCCTACGTTCTAGCAAAACTTGTTAAGTAAATGGCATGTCCTCCGAAGGATTCTATTGAAATCACAGTGCAAGGAAAATAAGTTATATCTCAGATCGACCTCGAAACTCTACACAAGCTCGAAAAAGAAGAAACAATAAATACAGTTACATATATCAATGAAAATTGGCGCAAGCCATTAAATAGAATATTTGCATTCTATAAAGCTTCCAGAAGTTATGTCTGAAGCACATCATATTACAAGAAGGGCTATGTCTTACGCCTTGATGGGAAACGTTTTATACAGAGGGTCATTTGACCAAATGTGGCTACGGTGTTTGAGCAGAGCCGAAGCACATAATATTGCCAAAGAGTTACATGCCAAATTGTGTGTTGCTCATCAGTTAAAGAAGAAAATAAAATGAATATCAAAAGACTCGGGTATTTTTGTCCAGCAATGATGTCCGACTGCATGGATACATCCAGAAAATGTCACCAATGCTAGGTGCATGGGGTAGTCTTACAACAGCCTCCAAATGTGCTACACCCAACTGTTGCCTCATAGCCATTCGAGTATTGGGGGATGAACATAATAGGTTTGGTAGACCCTCCATCTTCCAAAAGACACATGTTTATACTTGCCACTACATATTACTTCTCCAAATGGGCAAAAGGAGTACCGTCACGTGAGGTTACGGTACAACACGTCCTTCAATTTTTTTAAAGCCAAATTGTCTACTATTTCAGAGTACCACGAAGAATAATTTCCGACAATGGGACAGCTTTCAAAAACATAATGATCAACAATTTTGTCAAAAGACATGGGAGGGATTGGATATACTCTACGATTTACTATCCTAGAGTAACTGGTCTGACTGAAGCCTTCAACAAAATATTGGCACAAATTTTGAAGAAAACACTCGATGAAAATAAAAGTGATTGGAATAACAAACTATTAGAAGCCTTGTGGGCCTACCATATGACTTTCAGAACTTCCACTCAGTGTACAACATATATGCTCGTGTATGGGTCTGAGGCTGAGCTACTACTATAAATTCAGACACTGTCCCTAAGAGTTGTTGTGGCCAACCAACTCACCACAAGAGAAAGTACAAAACTCAGATTTAAACAACTGGACGATATCTAGATTTTTCATTGAAAATGTCTACACAGGAGGAGCCTACCAGTTAGTGGACTTCCAAGGCGAAAGACACATGTTACCAATAAATGGACGATCTCTGAAAACCTTTTACACAACCTGATGCTGCTTGCATCTACTTGCTTTGAAACTTTGAAATTTTGATTATTTTGGGGTTTTGTATGTGGACAAATGTTTATGACCGGCCCAAATTTTGTAATTAACCTCAATATAATAAAAATTTTGAGAAAAATTCTTTTCCTTTCTACTTTTGAGTTTAATGTTTTACTAAATTAAACAAAATTCATATATAAGTAAATAATTTGTTTCACTAAAATAAGCTAAAATTCACTTCAATAAATACTTTGTTTTGTTCTTGTTCATGCCAAGTTTTGGCCCATTGAAGTTTTTCCTGTCGTCTGTAGAAAAATGTAGGGACAGAGGCTGATCTTTGCTTTCAGGGATGACTGGAGCCTCGCACTAAATGAAGAAATGGCACCGCAGGGCGGTACCATGGACTTCAACATGGATTTTAACCAGGTTGACATGGACTACAAATGTCCTCTCATGAATGTAGTCGGCTGCAAAGAGAAAGAGGGATTGCCTTCACTGTTGAGGGTGACCGCCAAAGATAATGCATCACACAAACGCAAGAACGTGATAATAGACCTAGATCTGATGGAACGGCCCAACCGTCTGCCCTCCATGGTAGCTACACCAGCTGGAGGCCTAGTAGCCACCAATAGAAAATGACTGCTAAGTGCTTCACTTCGAAGGATGCAATGTAGGAACGCCAGCGACAAAAAGCATAAGGCTTTTCTATGACAAGAACACAGACGTCAGAGAGAGACGAACAACTTGCTCACCCCTACTCTTGAGGGGCATATTTATGATCCAGACATAAAAGAAACTTCTGCCAGCCTGCCCACCACGGATGAATAACTAAAACCCATTGTGATAGAGCCAGAGAATCTTTCAGCTTCAGATGTTTTATGCAAGGATTGCCCAACGTGCAATGCTGAAATACCTGCAAAGACATCAGCCATAGGGGCATTTATAGAATCCTCAGATTGCAATGTTCTACATTTACAATGCTTTAGTACATTAGAAGAGTATACCTTCAACACCAATGGGTCTCAGACTTCAGATTTTATGATGGATGTGCCATACATCCCATTGGGGAGAGATCAGTATGTAAGATGGAGCCCAGGGTCGTAAATCCCGTTAGATGCCGAGTCTCGTGTTCCAGATCAGCTAGCGCCAATTTGGGTTCCTGCAAATGTTCAGAGGGAGGAACGTCTGTGACAGCTACCGACTCCTAGTACGATGGAGTACTACAAAATAAGCAAATTAAAAAAAAGAGAATTTGAATTTTAAGAAGAAGTCTAGGGAAAACTCATCAACATATTGGAGGGATTATAACTCTATACCAGAGTCTTCCAGAGACTGACAAACAAAGAATTCTTGACTGCATTTTTGTCCTACAGAGGTTGAGCAAGTTTACTTATAAAAAGGACCTACTCTGAGCCGAGGAAATGGATGTAAGGAAAATGTTGGTATACTATTGAGTGTGGTTGCTGCTACAAATTCACTAATGAAAGACAGGGGAATCTGCCACGATCAAGTAGATTCTTTACCTCCAATGATAAAGTGGATGATCAAAAGAATGGTCAGATGGAGTATTCTACATGCTACTTGCATTCTAAACACCTACATCATCAACATATATGACAAGGGAGACTGCATAACTCCCACATTGATCATCATGATTTTGTAAGACCTTTCTACATGGTCTCATTTCTGAGCAGGAGCAATATATTATTTGGGAAAGAAATTGACATCGTCGACCCTGGTGAGTTTAGAGGCTCTTTGGAGATTCGTCTACCAGTCGGTTCAGTCTTGGTTCTTAAAGACAACGGTGCAGATGTCACCAAACATTGCATTCTAGGGTACGAAACTGTAGGGTGTCCATGACCTTCCATAAGATGGACAACAGCAAAATGCCATATAGATTTCAGCCAGATCCAGAACTGGAAGAACTACTGTCATCCGAGCTATAAGGGGGTTGTACCTCTAAGTACATGCAAAGGGACTCTTGTCCTGGAGAATGGCTTAGAAGGTCTACTTGATCAAGAGCTTGTTGTACCTGATACAGATGGTCAGAGGGTTCACTTTCTTTCTCTATATAGCAACATGATATGCATCTAATATGTTCAGCCTGCAATGCACTCATGGAATGAGATGTTCTGGATGTACTTTAACATGGACTGTAAATAGTACCATTTTAGTCGTTAGCCTATGTTTGATCTATAACATCTTTATTGAAGCAGATTAATGGAAATTTTTCTCAAAAATGAGCCTTTTTGTCAATTTCCTTTTTGTGCGATGGATGGAAGCAACGAACCATGTGTTGGTTCAGTATTTCAATGAACGAATAATGAAACAACATACCTTTAACAATAAAATGTTATTCAAAATAAAAATAATTACAAATGAACAAACAAAAAAAAATTCTTTTGAAAATCAACCAAATAAAATTAAAATTTTAAAGACATTTTGAAAAATTAAATGTGATAAAAACAATAAGAAAATTAAATGAATATGTTGAGTGGATTCTCTCGTTCTCGGAATTCCTTACTCTTTATACGCGCAGCACAACCATCTTTATCTTCATTAACACTCTACACATCCTATCAGAATTTCACAATCTGCACAACCATAAAACTCTACAAGTCTTCTTCAACAAAATCAATATTTTCACATGACACATTACTGCAAATTCAACGTCACAAACTCTCTAAACTATTTTCATATGACTCTTGGAGTCAATACCCAAATTTTGACTCCCCATATTCGAGATTGGTATAAGACACCCTTTAATGGAGCTTGACAATGTATCTTTAATCATCGAGGTTGTTCCCTGACTTTCGACTCTCTTTTCAAGAATGATAACTAAAATTCAATTCTCATTTCCGGATTACTACCTAAATTCTGATTCCTTCACATATTTCCTAGTCACCGTTTGGGTTGGATGTGAGTCCTCGTGCTTTCCTTACTAACGTTACGCATATATTTCCTTGTCACCGTTTGGGTTGGATGTGAGTCATAGTGCTTTCCTTCCTAACATGACATAAATATTTTCTCGTTACCTCTTGAGTTAGATGTGAGTCTTGGTGCTTTCCTTCTCAATGTAACACACATATTTTCTTGTCATCGTTTGGGTTGGATGTGAGTCCTGGTGCTTTCCTTCCCAACGTGACACATATTTTTTTGTTACCTCCTGAGTTGGACGTGAGTCCTNTCCTGATGCTTTCCTTCTTAATGTAACACACATATTTTCTTGTCACTGTTTGGGTTCGATGTGACTCCTGACGCTTTCCTTCCTAAGGTGACACATATATTTTCTCGTTATCTCTTGAGTTGGATGTGAGTCCTGGTGCTTTCCTTTTCAATGTAACACACATATTTCATTGTCACCGTTTGGGTTGGATGTGAGTCCTGGTGCTTTCCTTCCTAGCGTGACACATATATTTTATTGTTACCACTTGAGTTGGATGTGAGTCCTGGTGCTTTCCTTCTCAATGTAACACACATATTTCCTTAGCACCGTTTGGGTTGAATGTGAGTTCTGGTGCTTTCCTTCCTAATGTGACGCATATATTTTCTTGTTACCTCTTGAGGTGGATGTGAGTCATGGTGCTTTCCTTCTCAATGTAAAACACATGTTTTCTTGTCACCGTTTAGGTTAGATATGAGCCTTGGTGCTTTCCTTCCTAACGTCACACATATATTTACTCGTTACCTGTCGAGTTAGATGTGAGTCCTGGTGTTTTCCTTCCCAATGTAACACACATATTTTGTTGTCATCATTTGGGTTAGATGTGATTCCTGATGCTTTCCATCCTAACGTGATGCATATATTTTCCCGTTATCTTTTGAGTTGGATGTGAGTCCCGGTGCTTTCCTTCTCAATGTAACACACATATTTCCTTATCACCGTTTGGGTTAGATGTGAGTCATGGTGCTTTCCTTCCTAACGTGACACATATATTTTCTCGTTACCTCTTGAGTTGGATGTGAGTCCTAGTGCTTTCCTTATCAATGTAAAACATATATTTCCTTATCATCACTTGGGTTGGATGTGAGTCCTAGTACTTTCCTTCTTAATGTTATGCACAAACTTTCTTGTTAGCTCTTAGGTTGGATGCGAGTCCTAGCGCTTTACTTCCAAATGTGACATAAATATTCTACCTGTCCCATGTTAGATCGAATATAAATCCCCAGTGGTAACTTGAACTGGTACAATCCTTTCTTTGTTGAGACATATCCTTAACGGTCGTAGTCTTGTACACTGTTGTTACGCTTTGGAGCTAGATTAAGCCTCTATGTTTTCCGTCTTGATTCGGTTCTCCCATACAATCCTATTCTCATCTTTTGAAATCAGTTTCAAGACCACCTTAAATGGATTATGGAATCTAATTCTTATTTCAGGATTGATACCCAAATTTCAATTCCCACCTCGAGGTCAACACTTATTTACTGACTCCCATCCTTTATAAATGCCTAAAACTTCATAACTCAAAATTCACTCTCTGATCCCCAGCGAGAGTCCCTACTCCTTGATTTCAATCAGAAGATCATCGCTAATTCCCTAGAAGAAACAAATCACACACACAACTCTACACATACTTCCAGGTTTGTTGCCTCAGGAGTTTGTATTGGTTTTTGTTGATCTCGTCGTTTAACGCCGATAAGCGTGGTGTGCTTGCCCAGCACACCACACTTATTGGGGGTCCATTTGTTGACCTCACTTTTGGTTGAGGTTTAGTTTTTCCTCTTTAGTAGCCTAAGGTCTAGCCATAGGACTTTTCTATTGATTATTCTTAGAAAACTAAAAAAGGAATCCTCACCATTAGAAATTCTATACTCCTCTTTACTCAACTTGAAGTTCCACATACTGGTCCTAACCTCTAGCACTTAGTAGGTGGGGTCACTATGGGAGAACTCAAGATGACTTACCCTTAGGACTGCTAGACCTTAAGATTTACCCTGAGTGATGGTTTAGGGCTAAGGCACTCACTTGCAATCACATGCACTCACAATCACTCACTACCCTAAACTTAAACTTCTAGGCTTTTGTCACTTGATACTTTTAGGAGACTCCTGTAGGTGGTCCCCTAAACCGACTAGCCCTAAGCTAGAGTTTGGCTAAGAACACTGCATAGAGGACCCAAAATGGGGTTTCCATTGGTCCATGGCTTATTAATGGTGGTTGGTACTCCAATGCTACTAAGATACCCAACCTAGCCATTTGCCCCTAAATTTCCCCAAATTACCTAGATACCCTGGGAACCCAAAATTTGGTCAAAATTCTCAAATCCACCCAAAGTACCTAACTTGGTTCAAAAATCATTTCAAACACCTTGAAAACACCTAAACTACCCTAAATCATCAAAATTGGCCAAATTACCAAAATACCCATCCTTACCCCAAAATTCCAAAAATTCCAAAAAATCAAAAAATTCCTAAGACCTCCCAAATAATCCCATTTTCATTTTTCTCAACTATCATATGAACCAATTTGGCCAATTTGACCATTTTGACCAAAACCACAAAATTGCCCTTTATAGTCCCATATTTTCCCCAAATTACCCCAAATGTCTTTCCAATTTATCACAATTTACCCCAATTACAATTATAAACTAAAATTCACCCTTGATAAAACCAATTTAGACCAAATCCAAGCTCAATTGGTCCATCATTTGAACCTAATTATAAGCCAAACCAAAAACTCAATTTTGGCCCTATGTCTTGGTTCCACAAAATTGAACCCTTAGTCCACTCAATTGGTCACAAATTGTGTTGAAAAACCTTCATAATTTTCCCATACATTAAACCTGGCCTTTAATTGGCCTTGGTGAAGCCTCAATTTCATTTAATTTCAACTTAAGTCCAAAAACTCCAAATTTACACCAAGTTAACCATGTCTCAAAATCTCACCATATTGAGGGCCTTAAAACCGAAAATTTCCACTGTATCCCATCATGAAAAATCTTCACAACATCTCCCTTGATCATTTTGACAATTCAATTTGGACTTAGCCCTAGGATAGCCCAAGCTAGACTCATGTCTAACCCAACCTGCCAAATTTGGCCAAATTTCCAAAATCCTTCAAATTGACCTACCAATTGAACTCAAAGTCACTTAAACCCTTCACCTAAAATCTCCATAACGATCATATACATAATTTTTCTCAATTAATTATGGCAATTGACATGGCTAGCCTAGCCCAAACCCAAGCTTTGATCATTTGAACCCACATTGAACCCATGCACTAAAGATGGCCTAACTACCCCAAAGTCTCCAAATTAATGATTCCACAGCCATTAGTTGGACCCTAGTAACCAGCCTAAACCTCTTAAAACCACATAAACTAAGCCATGGACCAAAGGTCCCATAAATTAAAGTTTTTTTATGCCATATTTGATTAAGCTTAAGATATTTTTTCCAAAACAAAGCCTAAACAAATTAAGTTGCTTTGATAGATTCCCCTGGATGCCTTGAGCACCTAGCCACCTCCACCTACCACCCTAGTCATCGGAGAAGCTCAAAACTGAGAGCCACCCCCATGGAACTTCACCCAAATCGAACCTAGAGGTCAGTTTAGCAAAATTAAATTGTAGAGCTCCTCTGCCCTCCACTTAAGCAGCACGATGCACCTCCTAATTGGCCATGACAACCACACCTTTGCCATTTTTATAAAAAGCACCTCCCACAGCCATGGGAAGAGGTGCAAAAAATTTCTTAGAGAGACCTCTCCAATTTGACCATAGAACTTCCCTGAAGATCTGCGCAGTGCATTCCAACTGTTTTCCCTCACAAATTTCCACTCCTGGAGTTCAATTTTGAGCTCAAAATCTTACTGGAGATTAGGATAGGGCCCAATACACCTCCACAACCCATCAAACTCAAATTAACTTCACCCAGACCTTCACAACAGTGAAAGAAGCTTAAGCTCCATCAAATTCCCCTCTCACAAAGCCTCTACCATAGCTCTAGACCAATGCCCAAATCTGGTCGTGATCAAAATCATACATAGGCCTTACACCAAGACCGAAGACTAAATCCTTATGCTCTTTGGATCATGACGAACGTGCCAAGACTCTCTGATCGAAGCTTCCCTTCTCATAGCAAGGGTATAAAACTTCTCTTTCTCCCGAGCCTATTTGAACTCTCCATTAGTTTTGAGTTGATTTCAAGGTATCATACCCTTATGGATGTGATTGTTTAGTCTAGGTGAGCATTTTAAAAAAGAATTCATCTAATTTGGATAAGAAATGAGAGAGATCTTAAGGCTCAAAGATGGACGGTTCTCGGGCTAGGCTATCGGGGACCATGACGGGGAGTCGTTCGATCGCGCGTCTATCAGATGGATGGTCGAGATCAAGCCAGACAGCGCTTCGAAACGTAAACCGTAGGCCGAGTCAGCGCTGAGGTGGTTGACAACGTCGAATAGGAGCGCGCCGCGTCGAGCTTCGTAGCCACCGTAGGTTGATGTGGTGTCGCGCGTTTAAGTAGGTAAATAGGGATTTAAAAAAATCAGAAAATTATCCCGAGCTATAAAAATCTATAACTTGGTGTAGAAAAATCACAAAAAAAAGTCTTCTTGCTCAGTGAACAGAGGAGATCAATGTGAAAATATTTTTAAGTCCATGTGATGCATATTTTATTTTTAGTTAATTAAACACTGATTTGGATGTTTTGATTCTCCATGCATGTAGTAATATCACCATGGCTTGAAATTTTAGCACGTTGTTACCTTTGTCTTAGGGAACATTCCTTGGTTTTTCTTAAGTCAGAGGAGTCCTTAGACACAAAATAATATTTTTCAAGTTTATGTGCATTATTTACTTAAAATAATCATGGAAATTAGCATGTTGCTTAGAAAAAATTTAAGAAAATTTTGGAAGGTTTACATTGACCAGAGTGCCTTTAGGAAAATTTCTCACGAGCCAAGCCATTTATAATACACCAATCTTCACAAACCCTAAATCACTAAGGTAATTAATTTTGAAAAATACAAATAAAAAAATAACTCTAAAAATAAAATAAAATGGAGTTTAAAATAAAAAATTGATTTTTAACCTATTTTAAATATTTAAATAATTAAAAATTCATAATAAATCATAAAAATAATAAATTTCATGGAAATATTCTAAATTGCTTCCTAAACACTTAGGAACAATTATAATATTTTTCCTATATTTCGAAATAAAGATACTGAACTTTAAAGCATAAAAATAATTTTTAAAGGCTAAAAATGGGTTTTCAATAAAAATAATTCCAATAAATTAAATAAAACTTAGAAAAATATAAAATTTTCTTCATTGAGTTCTCTGACCTTAGGAGGATTTTTTTAAAATTTAAAACTTAATTTTCTCCATTTAAAATAATTTATATTTAATAAATACCTTAGAAATTAAAATAATTCTTAAAATTCAAATAAAACTTTAAAAATCATGAAATTTGGTCCAAAGGCTTCTCTAGTCTAGGTCTACCTCCAGTAAAAAGTTCAAGGAATTAGAATTTACATTGGTCAAGTTAGGAATTTTCCTTGAAAAATCGTATTTTTACATGAAAATAATTATATAAATTAAATTAAATTTTCAAAATTCACATTCTCTCCTCTGATGTCTTAATTGACCCATGAATGAGGTAGGATAAAGTTTTTAAAGACATTTGAATTGAATTTGATAAATTATGAAGTGTTTGATCCTTTGGGGCAAATGTGTAATTTTGGTAATTTAGCGTTAATTAACATTTAGGCTAAATTTAAGGAGGAAAATTGGTAACCTCTAATCTTAATTTGGATCTTT
Source organism: Phalaenopsis aphrodite (assembly GCA_003013225.1). Taxonomy (NCBI): domain Eukaryota; kingdom Viridiplantae; phylum Streptophyta; class Magnoliopsida; order Asparagales; family Orchidaceae; genus Phalaenopsis; species Phalaenopsis aphrodite. The sequence continues at coordinate 358,882 of NEWO01000528.1, read as the reverse complement.
CAAACACAAGGTCTTAATTGGTAGAAACCAACCTCACTTTCTTAATTGAAAAGATAAGTTATAAAATTTCTAAAAATTATTAAAATTTGGAAGTTTATTAAAATAAAATGAACCCAAGACTTAGGGGTATGACTTTTGAAGTCAATAATTAATCAATTTATTAACCCTAAAATCTTCATAACGATCATCTACATAATGTTGATCAATTAATTATGGGAATTAACATGGCTAGCCTAGCCCAAACCCAAGCTTTGATCACTTGAACCCACATTGAACCCATGCACTATAGATGGCCTAACTACCCCAAAGTTTCCAAATTAATTATTCCACAGTCAATAGTTGGGCCCCAGTGACCAGTTTAAACCTCTTAAACCAACCTAAACTAAGCCATGGACCAAAGGTCCCCTAAGTTAAGGTATTTCATACCATATTTGCGTAAGCTTAGGATATTTTTTTCCAAAATAAAGCCTAAACGCATTAAGTTGCTTTGATAGATTCCCCTGGATACCCTGAGCACCTAGCCACCTCTCCCTACCACCCTAGCCACCACAGAAACTCAAAACTAAAAGCCACCCCCATGGAACTTCACCCAAATCAAACCTAGAGGCCAGCTCAGCCAAATTAAATTTTAGAGCTCCTCTGCCCTCCACCTAAGCAGCACGATGCACCTCCTAATTGGCCATGACAGCCACACCTTTGCCATTTTTATAAAAAGCACCTCCCACAGCCATGGGAAGAGGTGCTAAAAATTTCTTAAAGAGACCTCTCCAAACTGACCATGGAGCTTCCCTGAAGATCCCCTCAGTGCATTCCAACTTTTTTCCCTTAACAATTTCTTCTGCCAGAGTTCAATTTTGAGCTCAAAATCTTACTAGAGATTAGGATAGGGCCCAATACACCTCCACAACCCATCAAACTCAAATTAACTTCACCCAAATTTTCACAACAGTGAAAGAAGCTTAAGCTCCATCAAATTCCCCTTTCACAGAGCCTCTACCACAGCTCTAGACCAATGCCCAAATCTGGTCATGATCGATATCATACATAGGCCTTACACCAAGACCAAAGACTAAATCCCTAGGCTCTTTGGATCACGAAGAACGTGCCAAGACTCTCTGACCGAAGCTTCATTTCTCAGAGCAAAGGTATAAAACTTCTCTTTTTCCTGAGTCAATTTGAACTCTCCATTTGTTTTGAGTTGATTTCATGGCATCATAACGTTATGGATGTGATTGTTTAGTCTAGAAAAGAATTTTAAAAAAAATTCATCTAATTTGGATAAGAAATGAGAGAGATCTTAAGGCTCGAAGATGGACGGTTCTCGGGCTAGGCTATCGAGGACGATGACGGGGAGTCGTTCGATCGCGCATGTATCGGAGGGATGGTCGAGATCAAGCCAGACAGTTCTTCAGAATGTAAAACGCGGATTGAGTCAGTGCTGAGGTGGATGACAACGTCGAATAGGAGCGAGCCGCATGGAGCTTCAGAGTCGTCGTAGGTTGATGTGGCGCCATACATTTAAATAGATAAATAAGGATTTAAAAAATCAAAAAATTATCCTTAGCTTTAAAAATCTATATCTTGGTGTAGAAAAATTAAAAAAATAAAATAAAAAAACCTTCTTGCTCGGTGACAGAGGAGAACAATGTGGAAATAATTTTAAGTCCATGTGATGCATAATTTTTTTTAATTAATTAAACACTGAATTGGAAGTTTTAATTCATCATGCCTGTAGTAATATCACCGTGGCTTTAAATTTTAGCATGTTGTTACCTTTGTCTTAGGGAACATTCTCTGATTTTTCCTAAGTCAGAGGAGTCCTTAGACAGAAAATCATATTTTTCAAGTTTATGTGCAATATTTGCTAAAAATAATCATGGAAATTAGCAAGTTGCTAGAAAAAATCTAAGGAAATTTTGAAAGGTTTACAATGACCTGAGAGCCTTTAGGAAATTTTCTCACGAGCCAAGTCATTCAAAATACACCTAATCTTCATAGACCCTAAATCACTAAGATAATTAATTTTGAAAAATACAAAAAAAAATGACTTGATTTTTTATCTCCACTATTATTTTGGATCCAGAGAACTCACCATAAAAATTCAAAAGCATTTTGAGTTCATTTGGTAGCTTAAGTTAATTTTTAAAGATAAGTAACATTTTCGGGACTTAAATGATTTCTTAAAAAAATCAAAATGTAACTCAAACATTTATAAGAACTTGTTTTTTGAATTCTCTATGATCAGAGGTATTTTCTAAAAATAAAATTGAGTTTAAAATAAAAAATTGATTTTTAACCTATTTTAAATATTGAAATAATTAAAAATTCATAAAAAAATCATAAAAATAATAAAAATTATGGAAATATTCTAAATTGCTTCCTAAACACTTTGGAACAATTATTAAATTTTTCCTAATTTTTGAAATAAAGATACTGAATTTTAAAGCATAAAAATAATTTTTAGAGGCTAAAAATGGGTTTTAAATAAAAATAATTCCGATAAATTAAATAAAACTTAGAAAAATATAAAATTTTCTCTTTTGAGTTCTCTGACCTTAGGAGGATTTTTTTAAAGTATAAAACTTAATTTTCTCCATTTAAAATATTTTATATTTAATAAATACCCTAGAACATAAAATAATTCCTAAAATTCAAATACAACTTAAAAAACCATGAAAATTTGTCCAAAGGCTTCTCTAGTCTATGTCTACCTCCGACAAAAATTTCAAGGTATTAGAATTTACCTTGGTCAAGTTAGGAATTTTCTTTGAAAAATCCTATTTTACATGAAGATAATTAGATAAATTAAATTAAATTTTCAAAAATCAGAATCTCTCCTCTGATGTCTTAAGTGACACATGAATGAGGTAGGATAAAATTTTTAAAGACATTTGAATTGAATTTGATAAACTATGAAGTAGGGGCAAATGTGTAATTTTGGAAATTTAGCCTTAATTAACATTTAGGCTAAATTCAAGGAGGAAAATGGGTAACCTCTGATCTTAATTTTGATGTTTGAAAAACAAGGGCTTAGTTGGTAGAAACCAACCTCACTTTCTTAATTGAAAAGATAAGTTAATAAATTTCTAAAAATTATTAGAACTCGGAAGTTTATTAAAATAAAATGAACCCAAGACTTTGGGGTATAAATTTTGAAGTCAATCTTTAATCAATTTAATACCCCTATTTTTATTCTCAAATAAAATTTAAATCATGAATTATGACCACCTAAAGCTTAATCTTTTAAAAACTAATTAAGACACTCACCCAGGTTTTAAGAGCTTAGTAGTGACTTAGGCTAAATCAAAGTTGATTAAATGAGAATTAGAAAAGCAAACTGAATTAAAATTAAGACATCTTTCAAACACTACAACCCCAATTAGGACCAAAATTTGGCTAAGTGCTCCAATGACACTAACTTGCCTCTTTAAGGGTCTTCACCTACATAATATTCAAAACTAAATTACAAATGATAATTACCTTACTCTTAGGGAAAATTGATACATCAATGCTCACTAAGCACTAAGGGTATTTACAGGATGAATTTTTAAGCAAAATAATAAGTTTAAAAGGACTCGGGATTTTCCACCAGGCAGTGAGAGAGTAGCACGGACCTGCTTCTTTCTCTAGATTTGATGGATACCTCGGAGATCTACTAAACTTAATTTATTTTGCTTGGCAACATCATTCTTAAACTTCTAGGGACCCACCAAGATATGACTCAGGGTTAGGTAAGTTGTCAAAATTTTACTTTCCTGTTTCATATAAACTGCCTTAACATGCTTTTTAAGTTTTAGGAGGTGGAACGAGAAGACTCGTCGGTCATGCTTTTTGCGGTTTTCAGCTTTGTCTTTCTTGTACTTTCTTACTGTACCTTTATACATGCAAACATGCATGTTAAACAACTACGCCACCCTGCATGAAAACTAAAACTATCAGGATAGCCACAAAACCAGAACCAAAACTAAAATTAAAATCAACCAAGATAAAATTCACTGCCAAAACATTTAAAATATAAAACAACTCAAAATTTAATCACAAACATCACACAAAACCACAACTTACACTAAATTAAGACATCTATATCGGATGATCGAGAATTCTTCGGAGGAGGTAAGCTACGGTTGCTAACGAGTCTTCTCATTGTCTAAATGAAATAATGGAACTCATTAAGTTAAGTTTAGTAAGTTCAATTGGGCTAAGTGAATCCAATAGAAAATACTGATGCCAGAATGAAGGAACCGTAGGATCATAACCAGTGTCGCTCTAATCAACTTTAACATGCCCCCCATAAAAATTTAAAGAGCTTCAACCATAGGACCATTTGATTTGACCTCATAAGTTGACACATTAGAAAACTCATACTCTTCATGGAAAGGAGCTTGGAGCTAGCACGACGGGCAGCACGACCATCTTCAACAGCAAAACCTGTCTTTCCCAGCTAAACTAATCTTCCTTCCTTAGACTTAAACAAAAAAGCCATAGGACTTCAAGGTTTCTTGCTTATGCAACATAAATCCTCATCTTATCTTTAGGCCTTTGTATAGCCCTGCTATAAAACAAAAGCCCTAATGCATCTTAAGATTCTGAGGTTATCGTATGTCTTAACCTAAATCCTCATATCTTCCAGGCTATTTGTGTGATCGTTTCACACGAATGTAAACCCTAACTAATAAAATTGAAAGGATGAAATACCTAAATAATTCTCCTAAAAAATGAAGCCAAACATTAGGATTGCTTGGAAAGTCCTCGAGGTTCTCCTCTAGATCCATGACATCTCCTAGCTCTTCTTCATTTAAAATCTGTAATAAATGTACCATATTTAAACCAATCCCCTTTAACACCTCTTTGTCCGATCGCATTGAAAAGTATTACCCTTTGAAACTCCTTGAAGATATTGTTTCTTGATTTTTATCGAGAGTCTTCTTAGGTGACATTGGTCATTTTAGATGTAATTAACTATAGGGGCTTGCCCTTATAGAAAGCTTTTTTGGAACCCAGCTTAATATGAACCCTATTTAATTCTTTATATAAAATAGGGAAACTTCTCGGCAAATACAAAGGTTTCGCAGGCCAACCGGACATCATATGTTCCTTAGTTTATTTGATTGAGCCTCATCCTCAAGTCTTATGTTAATCCTTCAGGTTAGATATATGATTTGAGTTACAATGCTCTTTCATTGAAAATATGAAAAATATGGGGTCAGTTTGATTTCATATTTTTCTAAAACTAAATATATATGTAAATTAAAACGTCCTTCCAAAGCGGGCGACGGGATTTCGAGCCTAGTGACCGACAGCTTCTTACGGGCCACTCCCCCAAACACAAAATAACGTTGACACGGGCTAATGCTTTAGGGGACCACCTACATGAGTCTCCCAAAAGTATCAATGGACCAAAGTCAGGAAATTTTAGGTTTAGGGTAGTGAGTGATTGTGAGTGTAAGTGAGTGCCTTAAGCCCTAGACCAACACTTAGGGGTCAACCCTAAGGTCCAGCAGTCCTAAGGGTGGCTCATCTTGAGTTCTCCCAAAGTGACCCCACCTACTAAGTACTAGAGGTTAGGACCAATATGTGGAACTTCATACTGAGTAAATAGGAGTGTAGGATTCTAATGGTGAGGGTTCCTTGTCTAGTTTTCTAAGAATAGTAAATAGGAAAGTCCTATGGTTAGACCTTAGGCTACTAAAGAGGAAAAGCTAAACCTCAACCAAAAATGAGGTCAACATCTCTTTGCGAAGCACGCATACACACACACACACACATAAATATATATATATATATATATATAAACAAAATTTTGATTAAGCTTAGTTCGCTGTTAAGCCCCTTAAAAATTAATGGGTAAATTTGTAATTTTAGAAAAAAAATTTAAATGTTTATACCTTTAATCCTTATCATGAGTCATAAATCATTTCAAAACCATTAATTGGGGGCTTAAAATCTGTGAGTTATGATCTTCCAAAAATCAAACCCCTCACCTTAATATCTTTTTAAATATTCTTCCAAATTTCCTTAATTTTTGGAAATTACAAATTTATCCTTTATAAGAAAAAAATGACATTGGTTGGTACCATTTATCCCTTTAATATTTCAATCATCAAAACATATTAATTAAGATTATTTGTTACCAATTTAGCCCTTTGGTTAAGCCTAAATATTACTTAAGTCTTAAATCCAAAAATTACACTTTTTTGCCCCTGAGGCATTAACACCCTATAATTCATTAAATTGAACTGAAATTACTTGAAAATTTTATATTACCCCCCTCATAGGTTAGTTAAATCATCGGAGGAGAAAGTGTTATTTTTTTGAATTTATTTATTTTATAATTATTTTTATAGCAAAAATAAGGATTTTTAATCAAAATTTTATAACTCAATAAAAAAAAACTCTATCCTTAAAAAAATTATTAGTGGTTCACCTACATTAGAGGACCACTTAGACCAATTTTCATAGTTTTTAGAGATTTAATTTAGTTATTAGAGTTATTTATTTTTTAGCCTTAATTAAATATAAAGTATTATTTAAGTAGAAAATTAAGTTTTATATTTTTATTAAATCTTTTTGGATCCAGGGAACCCAAAGAAACACATTTCATACTTTTGTGATTTATATTTTAGTTATTGGATCTATTTTAGTAAAAAATTAAGGAAAATTCATTTTAAGCCTTTAAAAATTACTATCTTGACATAGAGAATTGAGAAAATTATTTTAGTTAGTTTCAAGTGATCAACAATTCAAATGTGACATTTTAGTGTGTCTTTACAATTTTGTAATTTTTATGATTTTTAATTAATTTTTTAATTATTTAAATACTCAAAAATAGCTAAAAATGATGTGTTTATTTTAAATATAATTATTTTTTACTTTGGTTTCTCTGGTCATAAGGAGCTCCCAAAACTAACTTGATGATTTTTTGGATTGTATTTTAATTTTTATACATATTTTAATTCCAAAAATGTGATTTCACTTGATTAATCCATTTGAGTTATTAAATTAACTCCAATTGACTTGAATTTTTTATAAGAAGCTCCTCTAACTTTACACTATAGTGGAGAACAATTTTTATATCATTTAAATTTCTAATTACTCCAAATTAATTTTATTTAATTTTTTAGGATTGAAGACAATTAGGATTATTTTTTTTAGTTAAACCAAGTTTTTAGTTTTCCTAGGGTCTTGTGACCACAGTGAACCTACAAAAACAAATTTTGTATTTTTCTGATGAGTATTATATATATATATATATATATATATATATATATATATATATATATATATATATATATATATATATATATATATATATATATATATATATATTACCAAAACTAGGACCATTAACTTGAAAATTAGGTATCTCTAGTTAGAGATGCCCCTTGACCTTAGAAAAATCAGGGGAGATACTCAGCAACAAAGACATCAAAAACCCCACTGTCCCATGCCATGGTAAAATGTCTATGCAAATGGTGAATTCAAATAAGAAAAATAGTATTTAATTAATTAAAAATAATACATGCATCAAATGGACAGGATAATGTTTTCACATTGTTCTCCTCTATCACTCAGCATGAGAGTATTTTTTTTATTTTTATAATCCTTCTACACAAAGATTTGTTGGACATTAAATAATTCAAGAATAATCCTTATCTCTCTACTTAAGTGATGCGGCACCACCTCAACCTTGGAAGATCCAAACTTTCCAGGCGAAGTATTCCGGTTCAGCATCGCTGGACACCTTAGCACTGACTTGGCATGTGGTTCATGGTCCCCTCTACCGTTTGGCTCCATCAGGACCGTTCGCTCGATACACACGGAAATGGACAACATCCGTTCATCATCCCTGAATATCTAGCTAGAATACCGTCCAACTTTAAACCTTAATATCTCTCTCGATACTTAACCAAATTAAGTGTGGTTTGTTTCTATGGACTCATCTTGACTAGGAGAACATATCCTTATGCCTGGTCAAGGCTTAAACCAAGACTATAAGCATGGAGAATTGGATGAAGCTCAGTTTAAGGGGAGAGTTCAATATTTTTGCCTAAGAGGTGTGGCCTCGATTAGGTGTTTCCAAAAGTTTGTCTTTAGTCCAAAAATCTCTTAGATGAGCCTCAAGCTGTGGGTATGTTTTCAACCAAGGCCGATTTAGGGTTTTGATCAATGTTCATCTTAGGGTGGTCTTGTGATGGGGCTTCTATGGGGAATCCTCTTCTCTTACTCGAGGGATGGTGTGGGTGCAATTAATTTGGATTTGGTGGAGTTAAGAGAGATGTCCTATTTCAGGCCTTATTTTGAGCTCCAAAATTGAGCTCAGAGAGTGGATTTAAGGGCTTGAGGATGGTTAGAATTAACTTAGTGGGTCTTAAAGAAGCTCTGGGATCAATTTGACAAAGTATTCCCAAGGAATTTCAAGCTCTCCCCTCTTGGCCATGGAGGGTGAGTTTAAATAGTGGGCGAAGGAGAGGCTATCAGGGGGAATTGGTGGGTACCATAAGTTGCTTAGGTAAAGAGGAGGAAGCAAAAATCCAATTAGAATGAAAAAAATTGATTTGGTTCAATTTTTAGTTTTGACTTATATGGAGCATTTGGGCTTCGCTTTTTCGGCAGCTAAGGTGGGCGGCCAACCAAGGAGGAGTAACCATCTAACTCAGGAAGGTTAGGGCTTGGTTTTGGTGAAGTCAATTGTGGTTGATCATGTGTAAAGGTGTTGGATTGAAATAGAATGGGGGAAGTGTCATTTGGCTCCATTTGGGTCAGAGCATGGGTTTGGGTTGGGTTCACCTGCCAAGGTTTGTTTGGGCTGAAGAAAGATTAGTTAGTTCAGCTTAATCATTAAGGATAAGTAACTATCCAAAGAGATTTTGCTTAACATGAGTTATAGTGAGTCATGGAAGTGTTTAAAAGAATCTTAAGGATATTTGAAAGTGGCTTAGGCTCTTGCCAAAAATAGCTTGATGAGGTGGCAAGGCTCTCATGGCTCACCTATGGCTTGGGTGTAACTTCAAAGCTTGCATGTGGATTGGCTCTTTTGTATGAAAGGAGATTTTTAATTTATCTGGTATTTTTGGTAAAGTTTGTCATGATGATTAATATGGAATGATTTGTTCATGAGTTTAAAACTTAGGGAATGATTTTAATCAAATGGGTGATGATGAGAAAAAAAATGTCATGTGGGCTTTGGATTTGTTCTTTTTAAATTAGATGTAGTGGGCATTGGATTTTAAAATTGAGGTTGAATTTGGGCTAAATTTTTGGCTAATTGAATTTCTAATTTGGTATAAGAGGATATAATGAAGAGTTTGGAAGTGATTTCAAAAGATTTGAATTAAATTTGAAGGCCAATTTGGTCGATTCAGTTGTATAGTAAAAATTGGGGCGTTTCGATTTGGGTAAAAATGGCCTTGCAATTGGGTCAAATTGAGCTTGTATTTTGTTGAGATTAGGATTGAGGATATTGAATTTTAGTTTGGATGTGAAATTGGGCAAGATTGTGGTCAATTGGGCCAAGATTAAGGTTAATTTGGGGAAATTGGGGCCTTAAGGGCAAATTTGAAGCTTTCGGTCAAATTCAGTAAAATTTGTCAAATTGAGTCAATGAGATTATTAAAAATTGAAATTGGTTATATTTTGGAAATTTTGGGAATTTTTGGGTCATGAGGGGCATTTTCGTAATTTTTGGCAAATTTAGGTGTATTTTGGGAATTTTGTGATTTAGGTGACTTTTGTAAATTTAAGTAGTGGGGACTGTTTTGAGATGATTTTTAGGTAACTTTGGGTAATTTTTGGTAATTTCAAAATTTTTGGCAAAAATTAAGGTTGTAGGGGTATTTTGGTAATTGGGTGATTTTGGGCTAGAATGGGCAGGTAAGCCATGAAGTCATGCCTTGCCAACATAAGCTATATGAGGATTCATTTTGGATGCTCAATATGCTAGTTCTAACCCTCTTAGCAAAAGACTAGGGGTATAGGTTCATATAAGCTTTCCAAAAGAAATCATGGGACCAAATCAAGGGGTTATAGGATTTACGGTTGGAAAGAAAGTTTACTATGTGCAAGCCATTTCAACCATCACCAGACCACCCAGGGTTTGTCCTAAGTTCTCTCCATCCTATAGGAGACTCCTCTTGAGTTTCCCCATACTGACCCCACCTACTAATTGCTAGAGGTTAAGACCAATATGTGGAACTTCAAGTTGGGCAAATAAGGATTTGAAATTCCTAATGGTGAGGGTTCCTTTTATAGTCTTCTAAGAATAGTCAACATGAATATCTTCTGGCCAGACCCCAGGCTATTAAGGAGGAAAAAACTAGACGTCAATCAAAAATGAGGTGAATAAATGGACCCCAATAGATGTGGTGTGTCGAGGAAACACACCACACTTATTTGCATTGACCGACAAGGTCAGCAAAACGAACACAAATTTTTTTATTCAACAAACCTAGAAAATAGCATAGATTTTAGTGATAATTGTTTCCACTAGAGAGTTGGAAAGTGAATATCCAATTGGAACCAGGCCTCAAAACTTCTGCTGGGGATTAAAAGGCGAATTTCAAATTATCAGGTTTTGGATAAATTGAAGGACAAAAATTAGGATTCAGGTATTGACCTCAAGATGGGAATTGAAATTCAGGTATCAATCATGGAAGAAGAATTGGATGCCTTACTCCATTTAAGGTGGTCTTAAATTGATCTCAAATAGTGGGAGCGGGATGCCTTGAGTAAATCTAAGGGCTCGTTCCTTCAACCCCTAAAGTTTGAATACAAAATTGGATGTTTGTATCCTCCTCCTCTAAAGTTGATATGTGGATTATTGCAAAGCAATGCAGAAGCAGATGTCTGTATCCTCTTCCTCTAAAGTTGATATGTGGATCATTGCAAAGAAATGAAGAATCAGATGTTTGTATCATCTTCCTCTAAAGTTGATATGTGGATCATTGCAAAATAATGCAGAATCCAATGTTTGTATCTTATTCCTCTAAAGTTGATATGTGGATCATTGTAAAGCAATGCAGAATCGGATGTCTGTATCCTCTTCCTCTAAAGTTGATATATGGATCATTGCAAAGCAATGCAAAATCGGATGTTTGTATCTTCTTCCTCTAAAGTTGATATGTGGATCATTACAAAGTAATGCAGAATTGGATGTTTATATCCTCTTCCTCTGAAGTTGATATGTGGGTCATTACAAAGCAATGCAAAATTTGATATTTGTATACTCTTCCTCTAAAGCTGATAGGTGCATCATTTTAAAGCAATGCAAAATTGGATGTTTGTATACTCTTCCTCTAAAGTTGATATATGGATCATTGGAAACAAAGGATGTTTGTATCCTCTTCCTCTAAAGTTGATATGTAGATATTTGCAAAGCAATGTGAAATCAAATGTCTATATCCTCTTCCTCTAAAGATGGTATTTTCTGGGAACATATCACTATGTTGGGATGAAATGCATAAGGACTCAGATCCAACCTAAGAGGTGGCAGAAAAGATGAGTTTGAGAAGGAAAGCGATCCAACTAAAGAACTGATTGGGAATATATTACTACATTGGGAAGGAATTCTTAAGGACTCAGATCCAACCTAAGAGGTAGCGGAAAAGATCAGATTGAGAAGCAAAGAATAAGGACTCAGATCCAACTAAAGAGTTGATTGGGATTATATTACTACACTAGGAAGGAATGCTCAAAAACTTAGATCCAACCCAAGAGGTAGTGGAAAAGATCAGGTTGAGATCTAAAGCATAAGGGTTCAGATCCAACACAAGAGCTGATCGGGAATATACTACTACATTGGGAAAAAATTCTCAAGGACTTAGATCTAACCCAAGAGGCAGTAGAAAAGATCATATTGAGAAGGAAAGCACAAGGACTCGGATCCAACTCAAGAGCTGATAGGGAATATCACTACATCGGGAAGGTATGCTCAAGGACTCAAATCCAACTGAAGAAGTAGTGAAAAGAGTAGCTTGAGAAGGAATGCACAAGGACTTAGATTCAACTCAGGAGCTAATAGGGGGTATAAAAATACATTGGGAAGGAATGCTCAAGGACTCAGATCCAACCTAAGAGGTAGCAGGAGGGAATCAGAATCTCAGCATTGAGCCCAAGAACAATAATAGTGCAGAGAATTTGTGGTGTTGAGCTCATAAATATGTGTCATATAAAGATCGACATTGGTGAGAAAAAATTGTGAAATTTTGTGCAGAATGTGCAATTCTGTGGGGATAAGAAGAAAACTGGTGCAGACCAAGATAGTTGCACTGTACAAGCAGAGTGTAACAACCCTCGCACTCGAGAGAGTATAACTTAGCAAATTTTATCATTTTGTCTTCTTGTTGTTTTTATCACATTTAGTTTTCAAAATATACTTACAAAATTTAGTTTTTTTTAATTGATTTTTCCAAAATATTTGAAGTTTTAACATTAGGCTTTCGTTGTGTCATTCTTTGTTCATTATAATTTAGAACTAATGCATGGTTTCATTGCTCTTTATCAATCGCACAAAGAGGGCAATTTGATAGGAAAGTTGAAATCTAAAAGAAAATTCATTAATCTGCTTCAAATGTGAGTTACAGACTGAGTACATGCTGAAGTATCAAAAGACAACATGCTGAATACATATGAAACATTATATAATGAATACATATCATAAGCTAAGCATATCTAATACATGTCTCATCATATCTGCTGCATCAAAATAAAACAAAAAAAGGTGTCCATTGAACGTCCATCCTCGGCGTGGTGGGCTTTTGATCAAGTTGCATACTAAGCCACACTCCAGGGCGAAAACTCCCTTTACGTGCACTTAGAGGTGCAACCTTCTATTAGCTCATAAGGTTGTAGTTCTTCCAATTCTGGATCCGGAAGGAACCCCCATGGTATTTTTCTATCTTACATTCTCTTGAATGTTACAGATACTCTGGAATATCACACTTCTAGAATGCAATGTTTGGCAAAATCGACCACATTTTCTTTTAAAACCAGTATCGATCCCATCGACAGTAGAATCTCAGCAGACCCTCTGAACCCCCTAGGGCCAATGATGTCAATTTATCTTCCAAAGAGTACATAAAAAGGTTTAACGAATTCATGGTGGTCAATATGGGGAGGAATGCAATCTCCCTTCTCATAAATGTTAATTATGCAGCCGTTCGAGATGTAGTAGGGTGGCAGTATACTCCATTGAATCAGCCTCTTGACCATTCTCTTTATTGCATAAGGCATTAAATCCACCTCATCATATGTTAAGATTTAAGGGGGTTTCCCTTTCCTATCTTCAATAAAATTATAACAACAACCACATTGAATGGTTACTCTTCCTTTCTCGTATGAATAAGTTCTCGACCTCAGCTAACCAACTCAACCTCTGTCCCTCAGGCCAAATACATAGTCTAAAATTCCTTTTTTGTCATTTTTAAAAATAAATTTGGTGCACAGGTCCAAGCCTTCCAAAAAGTTGATAATTTTACCTTGAATTTCTTCGTAGAACTCAAACTCTGTTCTTTTGACTCTGCACATCCTTTCTAATTTTGTTGTGGAAATCTCCTCAAACTATCGAGTCTGTCTCCTTGTCTTAACATCTGTAGGAATCCACGTTTAATCTAGTTTTGTAGGCAATGAGATGTACGACTTTGCATCTGGATGCGCTAACTCCTGGACTCCCACAGTGGTGACTGTGAACTCTTGAAAAGAACTATTGCTATTCAAGTGTAGAATGTTGCCTCTCAGACTTTCAACCAATACTTCTCCATTATATGTTTTTACGGGAATCTCAACATTGTATAGCTGGCAACCCCTGTGAGATTGATATGGTGTTTCTGTCTGCAACGGCTCTGTGGCCGGTTCTAACTCATCCTTTATATCAGGTGAGCTAGTAGAGGTCTCCTTCATGCATGGTTGATTAATCTTCCCCTCAAGAATAGAGGTGAGTAGACCTGCTGGTTCTTTCTGCAATCTTCTTTCTTCTTGCAAGAAGGCTCTATGATTACGTCGGTTGACATTATGATGTTGATTTCTTTAAAGCGGTGCATTTAGCACTCTCTCTTCAACGACACCTACTAAATCCCCTGTTAGAGCATTTATCAGGGACTGTATACGATTGTTTCCTTTGGTTGGATATTGCTGCTAAGTGATTACTTTCTTCCTTTTTTGTCATGAGTCTTCTCTAGTGGCCATCTTTAACAGAGATGGTAATCCTTCATTTTCTTGGTGATTGATGACCTCCATCAAAAGATTCTCATATTTTACATTGACTTGACTGAATTTTAAGCCTACGTCTATATTACCACCCTGAGCAGCCCTTTCTTCATTCAGTGTGAGATTGAGGCCATCTCAAAAAGAGAAAATCAGCTTGCACCCTGACATTTTTTCTGTAGAAGACAGAAGAACATCAGTGCGCTGACATTCATCATGAAAAAAAACAAGAATGAAGCACTTATAAAATATTTACTATTATTCGCAAATTTTATTTATTCAATTTAATTTAATTTTAATTAGGTTTTCAAAATTAGAAACAGAAGAAGAGAAACAAAGTGGGCAAATTTCAAAATTTTTTATTTTATTGAGGTTAATTTATTACAAAAGTTGGGACCTAGTCACAAACGCCTGACCAAATTGAAAACCCTAGAATAATCAAATTTTGAAAAGCCGATGTTGATTTCACGTAGCATCACGTTGGGTAGTATATCTTTAAGCAATGGCCATTGACCGACAACACAGGTCTTGCGCCCAAAAAATCCACCAGCTGGTAAGCTCCTTGTGAATAAACTTCTTGTATGACCAATGGTCCCTCCCAAGCTTGTTCAAAATTTCCACCTATTTTGCACTGTGCAAGAATAGAACTTTTGATAATGAGAACAAGATCGCCGACTTTGAACTCCCTCAAGAGGACCAATTTGTCACGAGCCTGCACCATCCTTGCTTGGTAGAGCTCTAAGTGTTATTGTACTTCTAGTCATTTTCCCTCAAGAATTTTTAATTCCTCTAGTATGAGTTTCACACCTCCTTTGGTTGTGATTTAGTTGGCAACGATGACTCTGAGAGATGGTGTCTGAACTTCTAGTGGTAGTACAACCTCAGATCTGTACACAAGAGTGTAGTGTGTACATTGAGTGGGAGTCCTGAATGTCGTCCGGTAGGCCCACAAAACTTCTAATAGTCTGTTATGCCAATCTCTTCTATTTTTGTCTAGTGTCTTCTTTAGAATCTGCACGAGCATTTTGTTGAAAGCTTAGGCTAAGCCATTTGCCCTGTGATAAGAGATAGTAGAGTATCTCCAATCTATCCCATGTCGTTTAACAAAGTTGTTGATCTTTGTGCTTTTGAAGGTTATCCCATTGTCAAAAATTACCCTGCATGGACCATCAAAACGGTAGACTATATTGGTCTTGAAGAATTGCAGAACATATTGTGTTGTATCCACTTATAATGGCACTGCCTCCACCCACATAGAGAAATAATCTGTAGCGGTGAGGACAAATCTGTGTCCTTCAGAGGATGGAGGATCTACCAGACCTATTATGTCCATGCCCTAACACTCAAATGACCACGAGGCAACAACTGGGTGTAGCACATTCAAAGGTTGGTCTAAAGTAAAGGTGACACCTTGTAGTTGTATCCATGCAATTGAATATCTTTGCTGTCCAATATTATCTGAGTATCTTAAAATTCATCTTCTTATTTGGCCTTGACTGTAGAGCACCACATAATCTGACTTGTACTTCCTTAATGATATTTTGTGCCTCTGGTTTGCTTAGACATCTCAGCCACATTTGATCAAATGATCTGTTATAAAGAACATCTCCTGCTAGGGCATATAACATAGCTCTTCTTGTGATGTGATATGCTTCAGACTTTTCCTCTAGTAGCTTTCTAGTTTTCAAATATTCTATTAATGACTTGCACCAATATTTGCTGATGTTAGCAACTGCAATCATCAATCCTTCTTCTGTTTTGAGCCTATGTAGACTATTGAGGTTAATTCGAGACAAAACTCGCCTTCCTTGTACTGTAATATCAATAGAATCCTCTGGTGGAATGCCAGCTCCTTAGCATGTTTTGCTAGAGCGTCGCTATGGGCATTATCTCCCCGAGGAATCCTATATAAAGTCACATTAGGGATCTATTTGAGCAACTTCATTGTATACCGGTGGTATTCTGCTAGCCTCAATTTCAAAATCTTGTATTGTCCAGGGACTTGTTGAATGACGAGTTGAGATTCACCAAAGATAGCAACATCTGTTATATCCATCAAGATTGCCAACTCCATCCCAGTGATTAACGCTTTATATTTTGCTTTGTTATTTGTACATGGCTCTATCAGGTGTTCGGAGAATTTCAACATACCTTTATCTGGCCTGACAAAAATCAATCCAACCCTTGCTTTGCCCGGTATAACCATTTCTTATCCTTTATCTTTCCTAGCTGATGAAGCCCCATCAAAGTACATTTCCCAATGTCTGGCATTGGAGGGTTCTATTTACAGTATTTGCTCATCTGGTAGTTCATCACTGAGTGGGACCTAGTTGGAAGTGGGAGTACTGCGAGAAAATCTGCTAAATCTGGCCCTTGGTAGCATGGAGGTGAACGAAAGTTATATCAAATTGTAATAAAACCATTGACCATTTTGCTAGACGTCCAGAAAGTGTTGGTTGGGTCATTAAATATTGCAAAGATTAACTTTAGAAATGAGAGCAATTTTATGAGAAAGTATGTAGTGCCTAAGCTTTTGGGTTGCAAAAATTAAAGTTAGAGAATGCTTCTCAATAGGCAGATACTTTATCTCAGTCAGTATTAGGCATCGACTCAAGTAGTAGAGTGCATTTTCCTTAACCTCGTTATTGACTTGGGCTAATAGGGCTCCGAGAGGTCATCTAAAGCCGCAGTATAAAGTATCAATGGTTTTCTCAGAACAGGGCCTGCCAAAATAGGAGGTGTCATTAAGTATCACTTATCATCCTCAAAGGCTCGCTGACATCTCTCTTCCCAATCAAATTTGGCATCCTTTTTAATTAAAGCCGAGAATGGCTGACACCTACCTGAGAGTTTAGAGATAAAAATTCTCAGATATGCCAATTTTCCTTGGATAGAACATATTTGTTTAAAAATTTTGGGAGGAGGCATTTCTAAGATAGCTTTAATCTTATCCGGGACAATCATAATCCCCAGATGACGTACAATAAATCCTGAAAATTTCCCGAAGGTATTGCCAAAGGCCCATTTTAAGGGATTCATCTTAAGATTATATTGTCATAATCGTTCAAACATGATCCTCAAATCGTGCAAATGATTTTTTTTTCTCTTGATAACTAAATCATCAACGTAGCACTCTACTTGGTTGTGAATGAGGCCATCAAAAATCTTCGTCGTTGATATGTTGCTCCGAAACTTTTTAACATTACTGTGTAGTAGAAAATCGCGATCGGCGTTCTGAATACTTTTAATGTTGCATCTTCTGGAGCTATCTTTATTTGGTTGTATCCTGAAGATCCATACATAAACAAAAAGATTTCATGGGTTGAAGAGATGTCATACATATGCAGTAGAAGTTGTTTTATTGGGGTCATATTTTTGTTCACCCCAAGCTTATGCACTACAACTTCTACTGACAACCCTAGTATTTCATTGTAGCTCCATGTGGGGTAATCTTTAAATTCTAATAATAATCTCATCAACTCGATGGATTCTTCCTCACCTAGTAAAGAACATATGAATGTTTGTCAAGGCTGCTCCTTAGTCCCGATGTTGATTTCTTTCAACTCATCAACCCTAAAATTAAACCCTAAAGCAAATATCTAGGTCGAGCAAGGCTGTAACCATAGACTTTCTCATCTCCTTCAATAGGATTAAAGCATTGCAGAAGCTTGATTTAGTCGGCAACCTCCTAAGGTGAGCTAACACATTATAATAAACTTTGTATAATCCTCCAATTTTCACTTGGCTTTGTGGCTTTTCCACTGGCGGAGGTGGAGATAGCTCTGTTTGAGAGACTTTTTGTTCTCCTTTATCTACTAGAGCAGTTCTTGAAGGTAATATTTTCCCACTCCTAAGGTTTAATTCTATAATTTCCTCTTCTTGAAAGGCTATAGGCAAGACTTGTGGTGTCTGTTCTTCATTGAAGAGATCCAAGCTGATGGCAAGTGGTGAACCATGCCACTCAAGGACTGGTTCCTTACCCCTGGTGCTATAGTAACCGGCAATTTTGATGTCTTCTTCATTCTTATTAACAGGCTCATTTGACTCAAGTATGATTTGATGGTTAGTTTGGGAATCAAGATCAGGGTTAGATTGAATAAAATCAGTTATGTTATCATTAAAAATAGTCAAAATGTAGCCAAAATCATAATCATTATTTTCGTAATACCCAGTGAGGCAAAAAGATAATCATATGTGGTCAGAGGTTTGAGGATTTTCGTCCCCGAATATGAGATAACTAATTTAACAAAGGAAGCTCTTGTACTACTCCCTGCACTCTCGGTCTTCACGATGTTGCTCTTTTCTTTCTCTTCTGGTTGCGATGACTTTTCTGGCAAAATCTCCAACTTGGGCTGAGCAAGTTGTAGATTTTGAACGGTTGCCTGAGCTGAAGTGGTCTGAATCTGACCAGTAACTTTTTGGATGAATTGATTGGATCTGCCAAAATCATATTTACATAACCTTTTTCAGGTTCTTTTAAATATTCCATTAGGATTTTTATATGTCCTTCTGTAAATTTTCTCTTGATTCAGTCCTTGAAGACAAAACATCCTTTTATCGTATCTCCCAACATACTGTGGTAAGGGGAAAAATTGGGATATTCTTTCTTATCAACTTCTTCCGATTTCTTTGGCTCAGACAATCTGAACACTGCTTATTCATTAATTTTCTGAACATCTTTGGCACAGCCTCATCTTTGAAAGAATACACACTTCTCCTTTGTTCAGAAAGAGTCGAACCCATTCTACCTTCTACTCAATATAATCCTCCCTGGAATGATTGTTGGCTAGATTGGCCATACTATTGTATTTGTTGCTGAGCATGCTGTAACGGCTGCTGAGAATATTTATGAGAATGATTTGGCTGTATCTTTATCAACTATTTTCCCTTATTAACTGTTGCCACCGTCCCGGACTTCTTTTCAAACACCCTGGTTATCCTATATTTCTCTACTTTCTCTTATGCATCCATATGTTTAACTTCCTCCTCTAAACTGTTGGCTTTGCTTAATAGCTTCTCAAAGGAATTAATGGTGAGTTCCTTGAGCATGATAGTTACTGTCCCCTTTATGCTTTTGAGTAGAATCTCAACCGAATGTTTTTCCTGTAGTTGAGGTTCACATTTCATGCTATGGTTTCTCCACCTCTAGTTACAATCCACTAAAGCCTTGTTGGGTCTTTGCTTCTCCACTACGAGATCACTAATAGAAACATGGTGCTGTGCTCCAGTAAATCTCTTTACAAACATCTATTTTAATTCAGCAAACATCTTAACTGATCTGTTAGGTAACTTGGCATGCTAATCAGAAGAAATTCCTGACAGGCTACTGATAAATTGTCGAAAGAGTAAGTCTTCATTTCCTCCAGTATTGCCACAACTGGCTTAAAAATGTGTTATATGTTGCCTGGAAATTCCAATCCTATCAAATGTCTTGAAGTTTGGTGACACAAAACCCTTGGGGTAGGGTAGGACATCAAACTCCTCTGGGTAAGGTCTACCACTTGAAATCAATGCACCACTCTTATGTTGGGCTAAGACCTCCTAAACTTTTATTTCGACCAATTGATTAATATATTTCTCTAGTATTGTACATGGTGAAGAATTGTTCTTTTGATGTTCTTCTCCATTTGCGGAGGCAACTTCTCTTCTTTCATCAATAATATGGATTATTTCAGGTTGGTTAACTTAGGGAGAAGCTATCTGCTATGACTGGGATTGCTCATTAACCTTAGCCATGGAGGCCATGGTGGCAGCCATTTCATCCATTCTGTTTTCCATTTGGCTAATCTGCTCACCTCTTAAGAAAATGGCACTTCAAAAGTCATCTGCGGCATTCCCTTCGACGGGAGGTTGGGCATCGCGCACAGATGAAGCAGTTCTAGTCTCAATGACTTGAATATCTATGAAATCTTCATCTAGGTAATAATTGAAATCAAAATCCTCATCACATCATTAATGACTACACCATGTTCTCTAGCTAACTCGTAAATCACAACTCTGAGCTTTCGACTTTCTCTTCAATCATCGCCTCCAGAATCCTCTTGAGATCTTGAGGACTTTCCTGAACATCCTTCACTTGTTCATCAAATTTTGGAGCAATAGTTGCAACGATGTCGGATACTATAGACTTCTGCTTCATTTCTCCATTCTGCCCTTCGGGCTCACTAGATTGTATTGGTATGGTGACTTTGGGTTCCCACGCTTTATTTTTCAATGATGATAACTTGAGAAGTGGTGTCTCACTAGAGGCACCAGCATGTCGGAGAGAAGTATGCTCCCCGCGGTGCGATCCAAGGACAATATCTGGTAACCTCTTTATTTTTTCACTTTACGGAGCATTCTTATGGGTAACAATTGGTTGAGTCCTCGAACCCAGACGTGACTTAACCGGTCGACGTCCTATAGACTTTGGAGCAGCAAAGGTAACAAAATCTGTAGTGGTAACTGTAGTATCAATTTAGCTTACCAGACGGAATCTGATGGGAATACTGGCTTACAAAGCTTCAGCTAACTTGTGGGACCATCAGGAATACATCTTTTAGAATTTCTTTCTTCATTCAAAAGGATACTGCACATCCCACTCATTTAAGCAGTTCAACCATTGAACATCCTTCTTTAGTGGCCATTCTCTGGAACTTTAGTGATAGGAGTAGGCTTGTCCCTCTCCTCACTATGACAATTAAATGATGGTAAATTAGTAAAGATTTCTCGAATACTTTCATATCCATTATTATTCATCAACGGGTGGAACCTACTCCCTCCCAGAAGTGGAGAGGTCTCCTGTAATCCAAGTTACTCCTCGTGAGGAAACTCATCATTTGGTACATTTTCTGAAATTTTGTCCTTTGCTGCCCTTCAAGCTTGTTGGCCATGGTTCTTTCTCTTTGATCGAGTCAACAACGCAAACTTTAAACTTTAACCAATTTCAAACACTGACGGAGAGAAGGTAAATTCTTCAGTTTTATCTTCTACGATCATAATCTCATTTCCTTTAGTAGAAAATGGAACAACAAACTTGGCAGATGCTGGGGGAGTAGCCATTTTTACCTTCTTGCAAGAATGGAATTCATGAGGATAGTTCAGTTTAAATTTAGCAAGGGCTTCTGAACCTTTGGAGTTGTGACTTTCATTACTGCGAACAGGGTCTTTCCAAGTACGACTTCAAGTTCGTCAAATCTAGTTCCAAACGTGATGGTGGGGGAACATTGCGAGCACTGCGGCTGGATGATAAATTTTAGGAAAAGGTGAGCATAGGGAATGCCATTTCACCAGCTTCAAAAAGAAAGCTTTGGGTTAGTTATTTGGCCAACACTTGTAACTCTAGTGCAAACACTAAAAATTAAAAAAGGCCGATTCGTAGACTAGGCAAATGTTTATTTTATTTTTAGTTCTTGAAGGTTTTAAATTTAGTAAAAATAATATAAAAGTAAAAGAATTTACTTAATTAAATAAGAAATATTAAAGATCAAGAGGAGCACAACACAATTTGATATAATTTACAAAGTAGCAAACTAGGCTCGAAGAGGAAAGTAAAGTTTAGGACCCAGTGGGGGACCGACTTTATAACGCACAATGCCCGGGCTAGTCCACCGACACACCTATTGGAGTCCGGCCCCACACAAATATAATATCCTAATGAACATCTGAACCTCTCGTTCAAAGGTGATTAAATAGATGGTCCTGAAGTCCGAAAGAGTTAATCGTAATTCCCTAAGAATGAAAAGGGTGAAGCATGCCAAAAGAAAAAGGGTAATTTGGTCGATAAGGGACATGGACACATTATTGATGTATGAAGATAATATTCCCTGACTAATACGGAGAGAGAAGCAATTCCTCAGTGGAGTCGCCAAAATTTTTTGGCGATAAGAGTTTGAGTTGTGAAGTTGTTGGTTTCCAGGATGAATATCCCAACACCAGTTTTAATTTAATTTAATATATAATTTGGAAAAAAATAGTATTATGGATTTTTGAAAATACAAGACTGGACCGATCTCAAATCCCTAGTAGTTTAAATAAACAATCCTAATACCATAAATTTTGTATTCATTTCGAAGGATGAACACACTACTTACTGGTAAGACTCGATTAAATAAACTAAAGATTGCGTGACATCCGTTAAGTCTGCAAAACTATTTTTTATTCTAAGCCGACAAGTTCCCCTATTTAATATGAACGATTATATAGGGTTTATATTAAGTTTGGTTCAGAAATGCTTCCTACAAAAGCAACCTTTATAATTAATTACATCCTAGATAACCAAAGTCACCTAAGAAAACTATCAATAAAAATCAGGGGATATTATCTTCAAGGAGTTCAAAAGAATAAGACTATTCAAGGAGATCGGACAAAGAGGTGTGAAAGGAGAATGACTCAAATTTGGAATATTTTACTTTAGAATCCAAAGGGAGAGAGGCTAGGGTTTGTCATAGATCTAGAGGAGAATCTCAGTGATTTCCCAAAACTATCTTGCTACTTGGCTCCAGTTACAAAAATTAGAATTATTAATTATTTCATCCTGCCAATTTTATTAATTAGAGCTTACATTTGTGTAAAACGATCACACAAATAGCCTGAAAGATGTGAGGATTTAGGTCATAACGAACGATAACCTCAGAATCCTAAGGAGAGTTATGACATATATTGTATAACATAACCATATATAGGCCTAACGATAAGTTGAGGATTTATGTTGCATAAGTAAACAACCTCGAAGTCCTATGGATTGAGTTTCATGCTAAGGAATGGTTTAGCTGGTGCATACAGGCTTTGCTATTGAAGATGGTCGTACAACCCACAATACTAGCTCCAAGCTCCTCATCATAGTGAGTTTAAGTTTTCTAATGTGTCAAGTTATGATGTCAAATCATGTGTTTTTTATGGTATGGTTATTTAAATATTGTGGGGAACATTAAAGTTGATTAGAGGCACCACTATTTTCTTTCGGATTTACTAAGTCTAAATAAATTTATTAAACTCAACTCAATGAGCTCCATTCTTTCATTTAGACCATGGGAAAATTTTTTAGAAACCTTAGGTTACATCCTCCGAGGGATTCCCGATCATCCGATAGACAATTTAATTTAGTTGCAATTTTGGTTTTGTGTTGTTTGTGATAAAATTTTGTGTTTTCTTATATTCTGAATATTATGGCAGTGAATTTTATCTTGTTTGATTTTTTAAATTTTTGTTTTTGTTTCAGTTTTGTGACTATCCTAAAGTCTTAGTTTTGACATGCAGGGTGACATCATTGTTTAACATGCAAGTTTGAGATAAGAAGTACAAAAAT
>NEWO01000528.1:310410-322398 GCA_003013225.1 Phalaenopsis aphrodite | reverse complement strand
AACTCCAAAACTTTTTCAAGGTAATTTAAGCATGCGTCAAATGATGTTCCAAATATAGAGAAATCATCCATAAATACTTCCAATCCATCATCAATTACCTTACTAAATATGGACATCATACATCTCTAGAATGTTGCAGGTGCATTACATAATTTGAAAGGCATTCTTCGAAAAGTAAAAGTTCCAAAAGGATTTATAAATGTTATTTTTTCTTGATCCTCAGGAGCAAAAGGAATTTAATGGTAACTGGTATATCCATCTAAAAAGCAAAAATATTTGTGCCCAACAAGTCTATCCACTATTTGATCTAAAAAGGGTAAAGAGAAGTGATCTTTCCTCGGGGCAGCGTTTAATTTTCTATAATCAAAGCAAATACGCCACCCAGTAACTTGTATGATAGGTATTAATTTATTATTTTCTTTTTTTTCAACAGTCACTCCTCCTTTCTTAGGAACACAATGAATTGGATTTACCCATGCACTATCTGAAAAAGGATATATAATTCTAGTGTCTAACCATTTAAAAATTTCCTTCTTAACTATTTCTTTCATCATAAGATTTAATCTCCTTTGTGGATCAACTCTTGGTTTATATTGTTCATCTAATATAATTTTGTGCATACAGATTGAAGGACTGATTCTTTTATTTTCAGTTAAGGTCCAACCAAAAGTTTCTTATATGTTTTTAATGTATATAACAGTCTTTACTCTTGCAGATCATTTAACTCTGAAGATATAATAACAGGTAATTTAAATGAGTCTCCTAAAAATACATAGTTCAAGTGACTAAGCAATACTTTCATCTCAAGTTCAGGTGGTTTTATAATCAATGGAAATAGATTTTTATCGGCATTTTCTATAATATCCAACATCTCAAATATTTCCTGAACAAAATCTAATTTTTCATTTTCTAATTTGTCCAAAATAACTTCGGCATTCTCTTCAAATTGTTCATTCTCTTCAAATTGTTCTTTCTCTTCAAAATGTTCTTCTTCTTTAAAATGCTTTTTATCTTAAAAATGTTCTTTAAAATCTTCGTTCAGTAGATGTTCAATAATTTTCATGTGAAAGCACTCATTATCTCTTTCAACATCATAGATTTCGCATTAAAAGTCACTTCTTGATCATTAAGTCTCATAGATAATTCTCCTTTTTGAACATCTATCATAGCTTATCTAGTAGCTAAAAGCGGTCTCCCTAAAATGATAGGTATTTCTTTATCTTCCTCCATTTCTAAAATAATGAAATCCACAGGAAAGATAAATTTGTCCACTTTTATTAACACATCTTCTATAACTCCCTTAGGATATGTAACTGAACGATCCGCTAACTATAGAGTTACAGAAGTAGGGGAGACTTCTCCTAATCCCAATCTTTTGAAAATTGATAGAGACAAGATTAATGCTGGCTCCCAAATCACATAAAGCTCTTCCATAAAATTTTTCACCTATCTCACACGGTATAGTGAAACTGTTAGGATCTTTTAATTTTTCTGGAAGATTTTGCTGAATAGTTGCACTACACTCTTCGCTAAGTGCAACAGTTTCATTATCCGTGAACTTCCATTTCTTGTTCAGGATACCTTTCATAAATTTCACATAATTGGGCATTTGCTCTAAATCTTCTATGAAGGGAATGTCTACTGTTAATTTCTTAAGAATTTCTAAAAATTTGGAAAATTGCTTATTTTGTTTGTGTTGCTTCAATCTTTTAGGAAACGGTGGTGCAGGTTTCTCTACAGTAATTTTCATTGGTGTAAATGGATACTATAAATCTGGGTATTCATGATCCTTTTCTTTTTTGGTATCCACTTTCTCTTTTTCAGTTTCTATTTCGTTTTACACCTTTGTTTCCAATTCTTTTCTACTTCATAATTGTATCGCTTTGATTTGTTATTTTCCTTGGTCTTTAGGATATGTTTCCACAGTACTAGGAAAAGTTACTAATATTCGGTTACTGAGCGTAGTAGCGATACACCTTAATTGGTTTTCAATAACCTTAATAGCAGTTCCTTGATTTTGTAATTGATTTCCTTGAATTTGTAATTAATTTCCTTGATTCTGTAATTTTATCATCTCATCCATAGACAACTTCTTCTCCTTAATTTGAGTATAACTTTTAAATCCTGGAGGATAAGAAGGTCTATAGTTAACATTTCCTTGGTTGGATGAATTTCCTAATGGGTTCACTGGGTTGTTTGCCCATTGTTAATTTGTAGAAGAATTGTTATTCCAATTAAAATTTGGATGATTCTTCCAACCTGGGTTATAATAGTTCGAATATGGGTTATTGGGTCAATTAATGACATTTAAAGTCTCATATGAAGGTTGAACATCCACAAATTGCCCAAATGAATTGTCTTCCATCATGGAAGGTGTGGCAGAATAGTTCATCTCATAATGATCTAATTTATTTGATATTGTAGCAATCTGCGAAGCTAACATAGATATTGCATCAGAATCATGGATACTAGCTACTCTTTTAGGATTTACCCGCTTAGAGGACCATTGAAAATTGTTGGTAGTCACCTCTTCTATTAATGAATAAACCTCATCAAAAGGTTTTGACATTAAAGAACCACCAGCTGCAGCATCAATAATCGATCTATGAGATCCCACTAATCTATTATAAAAAGTTCAAATTATTAACCAATCTAGTAATGAATGATGAGGAAACTTCCTAAGAAGATCTTTAATTCTCTCCCAAGCTTCATATATTGACTCTTCATCAATCTAACAGAATGATGTTATGTCATTTCTAAGTTTAGCAATTTTAGATGGAGGGAAATATTTGGATAGAAATTTCTGTTATAGTTCTTCCCAAGTTCTATTAGATCCTGGTTCTAACGAATTTAACCACATCTTAGCTTTCTCCCTCAGTGAAAAAGGAAAAAGTCTAAGTCTAACAACATCGTTTGACACTCTGTCATATTTAAAAGTAGCACACGGTTCTAAAAAACTAGCGAGGTGTAAGTTTGGATCTTCATTTGGTGTACCTCGAAATTGATTGTTTTGTACCATTTGGAAAATAATAGGTTTAAGCTCAAATGAATTAGCAGCTACATCAGGATTTTGGATAGATAAGTGAATCTCATCAGCTGTAGGATTTGCATAATCTCTTAGGGGTCTAGGTTGGTGTTCATTCTCTATTCCTTGAGTGTTCAGGTTGTTTCCATTGTATCAGAATTTCTAGGTTCTCTTCGTTATTTTCTGATCCTTCTAACAGTGCGTTCTAATTCTGAATCGTAGGGTATAAGATTTTAGGTCCCAATTTACGCATATAATTTGAAATCAATACTCAATAATATAATTAATTAAATATAAATATAAAAAATGTTGTAATTTAAGTAAAAATTTTCTAATAATCCTAATTTGTCTGTACTCTGAATGTGATTTTACTCACTCACTCAATTACTCCCCGACAACGGCGCCAAAAACTTGATAGCGACTTTATATAAGCAATAAAATATAAGATAAATATGGACGTATTAAATATTCAGTAATTGTAAAGTCACACTTATCAACACAAGTATACGTATCGCTCAAGTAATATAGGGCTCTAATGGAGTCCTAGATATCGATCCTACAGGGAGTAGTTTAGAATTATGGACTAAGACTTTAGAAAAGCAATACTTTAGTCACAACAACGACGTTCAACTTGCATCTTTCACTAATAGGCAATTGAAATAAATAGATAATTTTAATAACTAATAAATAAACAGTGATATTAAGTAGTGTTTAATTGTGGTATTCAATATATAAGAAAGCATCCTTCTTCTTGTCAAGAAATTATGGTGAATGGATAAAATGAATTAGTTCAATTTATATTGTGTCAAATAGGAGCATATCTATTCTTTACCCTTTGGTCCAGACATAAAGAACATTAACTAATCCTATGCTTGTTTACTAAATTTGCGGCTAGGCTGGGAGGATACCGGCTCTCACTTCAAAGCTCCCACTTTCTGCTAACCTGAGGGCTAACATCTATACTTCAGCACCCAAACGATAGGAACAAATTGGTGATTTTAGTCTGTCACTCTAAATCTCCAATTCTACGCCCGATAATATTATTTCCCTATTTATTTGCACCCAACTTCCAAGGGCTTTAACCACTATGAATCTTGGATGTAATCTTCACTGTAGTTGTAAAATTCAACATATTTTAACAAGTTAATTGGTCAGATTGAAAGTAAATTAAGATCAAAGTGAAAAGATCATCACAATTTCTTAAACATTTTCATGGCTTCACCAATTCAAATCACCATTTCACAAATCTCGAGATAAGTAGAACTACAGAGAAAACTACTCAGAACTCATGGGAAAAATATAACAAAACTCGCAATTCATATTTAAAATTGAAGTCATACAAATTAGAACAAGTGAATAACTTATCTCTAATTTCTCGCCAAGAACACTCCTCGAAGTTCCTTTGAATCTCTTCCTTTCTTTACAACACACAAAATTACTTTTCAAAGTAGTAAGGAGGAAGAAATCTCTAACTTTCCCTCCACTCTTAAATTCTCTCGAAGAAGTTCTCACAATATTAGAACTCTAGTAAATACACTAATGAAACCTCTCTAACATCCATGACCTCTAGAATCTATAGTTTTCTACCAAAAATGTTCTTTTAAAGTGGTGGATGAGCTTTCCCAAGAGTTTCCTAAGCATCCCTTCGAACGTTGGCCTTATCCAAAGCTTGAGTAGGTATAACAGTCGATCTCGCCGTCGGCGGGGTCGATGGCGCCGTCGGCAAGCTTCGGAAGAATTTTGTCCTGTAGTCTCGGGAAAAACTCACCGTCGGCATGGTCGAGGGCGTTGTCGGCGGCCTAGTTTAAATCTCCACATTTTGGTCCTTTTCACTCCACATTCGCTCATTTTTTGCATCTTTTTGCTCGAATGACCCTAATTCATCGTTCCCACAACAAAACATCAAAAATACCTTTCTTTAAAGGGAAATATCATTAAAAACAATATAAAATATGTATGAAAATCTCAACATATTTTCCTCTGGTTAATGGGGAAGCTTAATTTTAATTTGGGCTTGAAATTGGGCAAGATAGGGGTCAATTGGGCCAAGATTAAGGCTAATTTGGAGAAATTGCAACGTTAAGGACAAATTTGTGGCTTTTGGTCAAATTCAATAAAATTGGTTCAATTGGGTCAATGTGATGTTTAAAAAGTAAAATTGGGAATATTTGGGATGATTTTGTAATTTTTGGGAATTTTTGAAATTTTTTTGTCATAATGGGCATTTTGGTAATTTTTGGCAATTTTGGGTGTATTATGGGAATTTGGTGATTTAGGTGAATATTTGTCAATTTAAGTAATGGTGAGTTGTTTGAGATGATTTTATTGCAAATTTTGGTATTTTTGGATTCTTGGCAAAAATTAGGGTTGTAGGGGAATTTTGATAATTTGGTGATTTTGGGCTAGAATGGGCAAATAAGCCATGAAGCCATGCCAAACCAATAGAAGCCATATGAGGATTGATTTTGGATGCTCAATATGCTGGTTCTAACATTCTTATCCAAAGACTACGGGTATAGTTTCATTCATATGAGCTTTCCAAAATGAATCATGAGACCAAATCAACGAGTCTAAAGATTTGGGGTATGCAAAAAAGTTTAGTCTATGCAATCCATTTCAACTATCACCAGATCACCCAGGGTTAGTCCTAAGGTCTATCCATCCTATGGGAGACTCCCCCTGAGTTTATGCTTACTGGCCCCACCTACTAAGTGCTAGAGGTTAGGACCAATATGGAATCTCAAGTTGAGCAAAGAAGGATTTGGAATTTATAATAGTGAGGGTTCCTTTTCTAGTTTTCTAGCAATAATAAATAGAAAAATTCCATGGCTAGACCTTAGGCTACTAAAGAGGAAAAAACTAGGCCTCGACCAAAAATGATGTCAACAATGGTTTAACACTGGAAGAAATAAGATTTTTGTTATCATATTCTGAAAGGTCAAAAATTTCAAATTTGTCCTCAATATAATCTAATTTCTCATTTTTTAATTCATTTTCATTCTTATAATTCTCTTCTTGCATTAATTTTTCTTCAAACATTCCTTAAATTGCTCATTACTTAGATAATCAGTAACTTTCATTCTAAAACATTCATTATCTTTTTCTATCACAAGACATTTCATAGCTTTTGTTATTTTAAATGTTACTTCTTTATCATTGACTCTCATTATTAATTCTCATTTTTACACATCTATCACAACTCTTCCTGTTACAAGGAATGGTCTTCTTAAAATAATGGGAATCGCTTTATTTTCCACCATATCTAATACAATAAAGTCTACGGGAAAAATAAATTTATTCACTTTCACTAATACCTCTCTATAACTCCTTTAGGATAAGTTATTGATCGATCAGCTAACTGAAGAGTTATCGTAGTAGAATAAATCCCTCCTAAATTTAAGAGTTATCAGTTGTTGAGGAAATAGAGGTGGCAATTTTTCTAAAGATATTTTGATTGGTTTATTTCATCATTGTCTTTTTCAATTCCCACCTTCTCTATCTCAACTTCAGTTTCTCTTTGAATTCTTATCTCCACTTCTTTTCCATTTTGTAATTGAATAGCTTTAATTTGCTCCTTATTCTAATCTTTTGGATTAACTTCAACAGTGCTAGGAAGAATTCCTGAAGATCTTTTACTAAGTTTTGTAGTAATATGTCCTAATTGATTTTCAATATTCCAAATTACAACTCCTTGATTTTGTATTTGTTCAACATCACCTCTTCCATAGTCAAAATTTTCTCCTTAACTTGTGAGTTATCGTAATATCCAGAAGGATAATAAGGTCTATAGTTAGGATTCCCTTGTTTATTTGAATTTCTTGAGGGGTTCACCAAATTGTTATATTTATTCCAAGTAAGATTAGGGTGGTTTTTTCATCCAGGACTATAATAATTAGAATAGGGATTATTATTTCTATTATTTATAACATTCATTGTTTAATAAGATGATTGAGTATCAATTATCTGTTCTAGTGAATTTTCCTCTAATACTGGGGGTATTTGAGAATGGTTCACTCCAATTCGATCAATCTTCTTTGATATAACGAAAAATTGAGATGCAAAAAAAAAACATTGCATCATAATCATGAATACTAGCAACTTTCTTTGGATTTACCCGTTCTGAGGGCCATTAAAAATTATTAGTAGTCATTTGCTCTATTAAAGAATATGCTTCATCAAAATGTTTTGACGTTAATGATCTACCTCCTGCAGCATCTATAATAGATCTAAGTGATCCTAATAATCCATTGTAAGAAGTTTGAACTATTAACTAATCTGGTAAAGCATGGTGTGGACATCTCCTAAGGAGATCATTAAATCTTTTCCAAGCTTCATATATTGATTCCCCTTGGAAATGACAAAAGATGGAATATCATTTCTAAGCTTAGCAGTTTTCAAGGGTGGAAAACATTTAGCTAAAATTTTTTTTGTGATAGTTCTCATCAAGTTCTGATAGATCCGGGTGCTAATGAATTTAACCAAGCTTTATCTGTCCCTTAATGAAAAAGGAAAAAGCCTAAGTCTGAATAGACACTCCATCATATTTAATAGTGGCACATATTTCAAGAAAACTAGCAATATGTAAGTTAAGATCTTCAGTATGTGTTCCTTCAAACTGATTATTTTGTACTATTTGGATAATAATAGGTTTAAGTTCAAATGAATTATCAACAACATCAGGATTTTGAATAGTCAAGTGAAGTTCATCTGCTATAGGATTAACATAATCTTTGAAAGGTCTTTGTCGATTTTCATTTATTTGATTATCTAAGTTATTTTTCATTTCATTCAAATTTCTAATTTCTTTTTGTTATTTTCAAACTTTTGTAATAGTACGTTCTAATACAGAATCGTAAGGTACTAAACCTTCAGATTAAATACTACACGTAAACAAATAAAATGAACAAGAAAGATTCTTAAAAGTACTCTTAAGTTCCATAAAAAATATTTTTTTTATGATTTTTGTATTATATTTTATTTACTTTATCGCTAGATTTCCTAATTCACCAAATTTACCAAATCTATTTAATTTACAGTTACCTTCCACGACAGCAACACCAAAAACTTTATCCTGAAATTATAGATGTGTAAAATTACTAAAGCGGACTCCATTTTGGAACGATTCCAAAAACTTGATTCGTTATTTATGAATAAGAAATTGAAGTACTTTATGTTGGGATTCTGCATGAGTATACGTATCGTTATCAAGTAATACATGACTTTTTAATTAAGCCCAAAATACCAATCCCGCAAATAATGTGTAAATTTGTAAAGGAAATTTAAATCAAGAAATTCACAATGATAAATAAAATCTACTACACTAAATTTCAAATGTTTAGGATGCTAACATAACTTAATTACCAACTATATGCAAAACTGTAAAGCAAAGCTAAGCAATAACTATCAAACTATATTTTTGTGATGAAGTTATCAAATATGATAAAGCATCTTTCCCATTACAATGATTTTTTGGTTAAATGAGAGAGAAAATAATTTAAATTTGTCTTGTGCCAAATAGGAGCAAGTTTAATTCTCTACTCTCAGTCAAGTGTTATAGAGAATTGTTAGCTAACCTTAGTTTTAGTCTATAAATTTGTGGCTAGGCTGGGAGGATACTAATTCTCACTTCAGAGCTCCCACTTCGCTTCCCTTGAAGGATAACTCTCGCTTTAATTTTTAAACACTAAGAACAAATTTGGGATTTTAATCTGTCACCCTAGAATCTCCAATTCTTTGCCCAGTAATATATATTGCCCTATTTATTTGCAACTAATTCCATGAACGAAACACTCCTTCATGGAATTGAATGTGATTCTCACTTTGTTGTGAAACTCATACTCCATTTCCCAGACAACATGTTTCATAACAGATTTTAACATTTTAATTGGCCAAATCAAAAACTATTTTAATAAAGGAGTGAAAAAATCATCATAAGTTATTTTATATTCTAAAATTAGCACATGCAAATTATCTCTTAATTTCACCATATCTCAGAGTATAGGGAAAGACAAATGAAAGTACTCTAACCTCATGAGAAAGATATGAGAAAATATGAATTTCATAAATAAATGAAAGTTTATACAATAATAATAAACAAACACCACTTATCTTTAACTCTTTCTCAAAAAAAAAAATCCCTTATAGCTCATCTTGGATTCTCTCTCTTCACAAAACACTTGATTCTCTCTTCAAAGAAGTAAGGAAGAAGAAATCTCTCAATTCTCTCCATCTCCAACAACTCTTAGGAGAAATCACACTTAGACTCACCACACTACACAATACACACAATGAAATACTAAAGGAAACTCAATGACACACTAGCAGACTCCTTTTCTTATCAATATCCACTCTAAATAGAGCATAATGTCAGTTTTCCAAGAGGTGTAACAAATAACACTTCAAAATGCTCTAAATTTGTCGAATCTTCTAGACTTTTGCCCTGCACTGACTTCAGAGAGATCGACGCCCATGATGGCACTGTCGGTGCCCGTGAATCCAAATTCTATCCTTTTCTCTCCGAATGTTAAAATGATCAACCAAAACCAAAACATAAAAATACCTTCCTTTAAAGTTCCATATAAAAAAAATGAGTATAAAATTCTAGTCTACAAAAGCATATATTTTTGTTGCATCAGTATTCATATTAGAAAATGAAGTATTATCCATTACTGACTTTAGGAAATTTCTAAATGGTAGCCATGATGCCATCCCTAAAGTTAATTTTCTTATTCTTCGGAGGACTCAGCCTCTCCCACGACAAGGCTGCATCTAGCCTCGATGAAATCAAATTCTTACTCGGGGAAGTGCCATATGTCATTGTGAAGACTACACCGCCAGAGTTGGCTCATTGTGAAGACTACACCGCCAGAGTTGGCTGAGCTGGCGATTGAGTATGAACTGAACTACAAGCATGAGTTTCCTACTCCCAAGAGACCCAAGGTTGGAAAGATTTTTGTTAACTCTGCAACCTTTGAATCAGTCAAATTTTTCCTTACCATGAAGAAGAGCTTATTTTGTATTTTTGATTTTTGTAATAGTTCTTTCTAATTCAGAATCATAGTGCATTAGTCCTTTAGATCTTGAATTACGCATACATTACTATAATAATAAAAAATCACACAATTGAAAACTTATATAAAAACAACACTATGATGTCCCTATAATAAATCTAAAAGTTTAAATAATGCATTCTTAAAATAGAAAATTGTTTTCCTAAAAGTTCCTTTAAATTTTACTGAAATTTTCTTTTTATCCCCGGCAACAGCGCCAAAAAACTTGATCCTTCTTCTTTTATATACTTCTGGTTCTGACTCCACTGTAATGAACGAGACATAAGTTTCCTAACAACAGAAGCCAAAAAATTGATCCCTATCTCATACGATAGTACTATATTGTAGGCGTGGTTAGATTCTCAATTCTCTGTATTTATATATTTCTTTCTTTACAACATTGAAAAAAACTTGACTCCAAGGAAAGAAAGAGTACAACTATTATATTTAATAATTGAGATACTTTGTAAGTAGACATATCATTGTAGAGTAATATAGAACATTTTTATTAAGCCCTAAGATATTGAACGCACAGAGAGAACTACTAACTCTTAAGAAGAAATTAAATAAAAAACTCTACTTTGGAAAAGAGTCTTGCTCAAACTACAGATACTATGGTAGAAATTAAAATTTGATTCTTTTTTATAAGTAAAAATAAAGTAAAAAAACTAATTAAATTTAATTAGGTTTTTGTATGATGAAAGCAAAAAAAATAAAGTATCTTTTTCCTTATCATGAATCGGTAACAAGTATAGGAATTCTATCGTGAAAATATTAAAATTGTGATATGCCAAATAGGAGCAATGTTTTTCTTTACCCTTACTAGAGATGTTATAAGGAACATTAGCTAATTTAAATTTTGAATAGTCCTGAAGACGGGTTAGGTAGGGAAGATACTATCTCTCACTCTAGAATTCCTCCTTCTCCCTCTACGTGAGGGCTAACCTCTCGTATCAAGACCTAAAATAATAGACCGAATTGGGGGCTTAAGGTTGTCCCTCTAATGTCCTCTAACTCTACAACCATTAAAATTTATTTCCCTACTTGTTTGCACTCAATCATATGAATTACATTCTCATCCATACATGTGATTCTACCATTAGTTGACTGAGACAATACCATCACGGATCTTACATGTTCTCACAATAAATTTTAACATCTTAATTTGCCAAATTAAGATGTAAATGAAGTATAAAGATTAAATAATCACAACTTATTCTTGTATTATAGATCAACACTTAATTACTTATAATTTTAAGGAAAAAGATAAATAAAACAACTAAGAAATTATGGATAAAACACAATAACAATTATGTTTAAAAGTAGAAATCTAAATTAAAACCTAATGTAGTCACAAAGTTAAAAATATATCTTAACTTCCTCTCCACCAAACTGTTGATGTTCCTTCGAATCTCTTCCATTCTATTACATTACTCCTTAAGAATGGTCGTCAAACCCTAGAGTGTTAAAATCTCTCTATCTCACTAACAAACTACCATGGATTCTTAATTAGAACTATCTAATTACTTTCTCTTTCACTAGTAATGAGAAAAGTGTGAAGAAGCCCTAAATAAAATCCTATAACTCCTTACTTTCTACTCTCTAAAAGTATCCTAAGTCTTTTACATCCTTCCCCGCTTTTTTATTCATTCCAAGCCCTCTATTTTATAGCCTTCCAAAAGGTGCTCTAATGTCTCTTCAAAATGTGTCCATATTCAATGAATCTTCCAAGAGTTGACTCTTTTCAAGAGCCATTTAAATATATTTTTGAGCTCATTAATTGTAATCCATGTTTCACCTAGAGTTTCTTCAAAAACACTTCAAAAGTCATCCAAATTTCCTTGAATTTTCATCATGAACTACCTGGAATGTAAGAGTGAGGTCTTCACCGCTTAGGCGCGACCTTCTCTATCT
>NEWO01000528.1:276777-303254 GCA_003013225.1 Phalaenopsis aphrodite | reverse complement strand
TGCCTTAAAAGTAATAAACTTTCAGGTGGAGGAACGAGAAGACTCGACAGATATGCCTTTATAGTTTACAGTACTTTTCATTCCTGTATCTTTCCTTACTGCACTTTTTACTTATAAACTTGCATGCTAAATAACGAAGTCACCCTACATGTCAAAACTAAAACCTTTAGGATAGCCACAAAACTGAAAACAAAATCAAAAATAAAATCAATCAAGCTAGAAATCACCCGTCAATATTCAAAGCATAAGACAACTCAAAATTTAATCACAAACATCACAAAACAGCAATTGCAACTAAATTAAGACGTCTCTATCGGATGATCGGGAATCCCTCATAGGAGGTAACCTACGGTTGCTAAAGAGATTTCTCACTATCTAAATGAAAGTACATAGTTCATTAAGTTGAGTTTAGTAAATCCGTTCAGACTAAGTGAATCCGAAAGAAAATGGTAGTACCAGAATGAGAGAACCATAGGATCCTAACTGTTGTCGCTCTAATCAACTTTAATATATCCCATAATATTTAAAAAACCACAACCACAAGGATATTTTATTTGACATCATGACCTAATACACTAGAAAATGTGATTTCTAAAACATGATTTTTTTATCATCTCTTCAATTGACATTTCTAAAACTAAAACATGCTACTTCATCGAGGAGCTTGGAGCTTTCCTGTGGGCATCATTCTACAACAACGATCTATAATAGCAAGAGGATCTACAACAACATAGCTTCTCTTCAGAATTAAACAACAATCCATAAAACTTTGAGGTTGTTTGCTTATGCAACATAAATTCTCAACTTATCTATAGGCCTTTTATGGTTCTGCTATACAATATAAACTCTAAATCGTCTTAGAATTCTGAGGTTGTCGTTCATTATGACCTAAATCCTCACATCTTCTAGGCTATTCAGGTGATCATTTTACATGACTGTAAACCCTAAAAAATAAAATTACCAGGATGAAAAATTCAATAATTCTAATCTCAAAACTGAAAGCCAAACAGTAAGATAGTTTGGGAAGTCATAGAGCTTCTCCTCATAATTTATGACATCCCCTAGTTCTTCATTTTTTGGATTAAAAAAAAATGTTCTAAATTTGAGCCATTCCCCTTTCACACCTCTTTGTCCGATCTCGTTGAAAAGTCCTATTCCTTTGAACTCCTTGAAGATAATATCCCCTGATTTTTATCAAGTGTTTTCTTAGGCGACTTTGGTTATCTAGGATGTAATTAACCATAGGGGCTTGCCATTATAGGAAGCATTTCCAAACCCAACTTAATATAAACTCTACTTAACCCTTCATATTAAGTAGGGGAACTTGTTGGCTTATAATAAAAATATTTTTGCAAATTAATGGATGTCATACAATCTTTAGTTTATTTAACCAAGCCTTACCAGTAAGTTGTGTTTATACTTCAGGATGAATGCATTACTCGCGGTATTAGGCTTGTTTATTCAAATTGCTAGGGATATGAGATCAGTTCGGTTTTGTATTTTCTAAAATGTGAAATATTATTTTTCCAAATTATGCATATTAAATTAAAATGGGTGTTGGGATATCCTTCCTAACAACTGACAACTTCACAACTCCTCAACCTTTCAGTACCGAAAATTTCATTTTCTCACCTTCTTCATCTTTCTCAAAATTTGATCCTTTTTCACTCATTTCACCATTTTTCTTCCATTTAATTGTACTTGAAATAAAAACACACAAATACCTTCTATTAAAGCTCAATATCTTTAAAAATAGGTATAAAATTGTGTACATAAAAGCTCTATATTTTAGGTATATCAAAATCCCCCAAACTTAAAATATTTCTTGTCATCAAGTGACACTACAATATTTTGAAAATAAAATAAGAAGATTATGCAAATGAGTTTCCATAGTATATTCTAAAATTTTGTTCTAGAAATACAGTGGTCAAATTTAGAAAAAACTTTGGTAAATGATACCAACTTAGAGTTTAAAAATTTTTAATGTGAAAAAGTCTGAAAATATGAGTTCCTCCCTAGTTCAAAGATACTTGTAGATTTACAAAATATATGGTTTAGGGATTCTATCTCCCCCACTTACAATTTTTATTAAGAATAATTATACTTACTATTATATATCTTTAAAATTAAGAGTTTCTCAAGTGTTATACTTTAAGAAGATCATATGTGGAACCAATTTTTTATTAGACATTAATCCTCAAGCTTCTCCTCCCTTTTTCACATACTATACTTCACTTTCTTTCTTTTTCTTTGAACATGTACTTTTTTTATCTCACGTGAGGATTAATTTTTCTTGATAGGCCTATAATGATTTTGAATTCAACTCTTCCTTTTCTAAAGCAAAGGATTGATATATATCATTTACTTAAAAATATAATAATAGTTTTGAATTTTGTTTTTTAATAAAAGAAAGTTAAGTATTGAAAATAAAAGCGTGATCATGCTACATTTTTCAAAAATACAATATATCTTAATAAAGATAGTTATACAAAATTTATCATTTTTACACAAAAAATTTTTAGCTTTATTTTTCTTCATCATTATAGGGTTCAACTAAGTTTTCTTACTCATTTCTATAATCAAAATTTTACTTCCATAATATAACTTCATACCCATAATCATTTTTTCCATTCAAAATCAAAATTATTTGTAGCACATTTGAGAACAAATAAAATTCAAGTTTTGAAAATTGTTTTTCTTCCCCCCAAACATAAATTTTTAATAAAATAAAACATTTTAGCATAATATATATAGGTATAAATGAAAACTAAAAATAACATGCTTACAAAAATTTTCATATCATAAATATACAAGTACAAAAATTTTAAATAGGAGTAAAAATAAATTGATTAAATTTTAACTTAATTTTAACATATAAGTGATTCAACAAACTTCTATGCAGTGGAGGTTAACATAAAACAAAAGAAACACAAACTAACATAACTTCATAACTACAACATAAAGAAAATACATGGTAGTGAATTGAGAATTTAAACATGAAACTCTTCAGTGAAAGTTAGCAATATTCTAAACCTTCTTAATATCTCTGGAATAAGTTCTTCACAAACCAACAAAGTACAACTAAATAACAATGTTCGCACAATTACTACCACAAAAACAAAACATAACTACTCACAACAACACAAATAAATTTTTAAACATCACAACAGTATCCAACAAAATAAATAACAACACATTTAACAACAAGAGTCCAAACAACTACAACAAACAATAACATAAAGAAGTTGCAATCCAAACAACTATAACACACAAAATTTCATACAATTAAAAAGATAAAATATTCAAATAAATCCTTTTCCTCCCCATCATCATTATCATCATCATCATCTTCCCAAAAATTTGTAGGCTCATAGCGAGCGTAATGTGGACATGAAGGAATTACCACACATTGATCAACCGTGATAAGGCATTCCAATGATGTGTGATATTTTTCTTCATAATCACTATGTTTCTTCATGTAAGTATCAATATGTCCTATATAGTTCTCTAAATCCAATGACTTATTCAAAGTGAAGTTGATGTTATCTATCATCCTCTGCATTACATATGATTGTGAATTAGGACTAGTTGACTCACCTTGTGATGTAGATGCTCGTGAAGTAGAAGCACGAGACCTAGAAGCACTATAAACTCTTCAAAATCCTCCTCTTCTGCCAAATATAGAAAGCTCTGAATAAGTTTTCACATTGACACTCATAATAGACTTTAGTGTCTGCAAAATCTTCTCCAAAATATCAAATCTTACACCAGCCTGCTCACATAAAGAAAAGATTAAGGATGTGAGTATCAATCCTACAGTAGTGGCAACTCTAACAGAACTAGTGATCACTTGATAGATTAAGGATCCTATATCAATCGAATTTGATTGTTGAACACAATAGTTCAAAATGGCTCTTTTTCTTGTAACTTCACTTAGATGATTTGTCGGAGTAGACAAGCTGAATAAAAATAGTGCCACGTTTTTGTCGTGGCATCAAACATTGACACAGAAAAGTCACTCTCCTATTAGTCATTATTTTCTACAATCCTCTTGCCGCAGTCAATGAAGAGATAATCTTATCTAACTCTCCCTCAGTGGGATTATAATTTAAATAAAAAATATAAAAAAACTTTTAGGCAACTGGTAAAATGAATTGATTACCTCTGGGAAAATAACTAAAAATTTCCCTCTCACCTTAACTTGATCTTCCTCTGCCTCATGGGGATTAGCGTAAGACTCTTGAAATACAGAAATGACCGCTACAGCTGAAAAACAACAGAAACGTTCCCTTCGTTGCTGAACTATCAAATCTTCCACTTCTTTGCCCAAAATTTTAAAACACTGCTCATGAATCAACTTTCTCGACTTCATCGCTTCTCCATATCATTCCTGAGCATTTAAAGCAAAAAAATCTGCATGAATCAAAAGTGGACTTCCCCTTGCTCCATTTCAGTTTTAGTGTGATTTTCTATAAAATTACATAAAATTCATAACAAATCCTAAACTCAAGTCTAAATTACTAAACTTAACTTCTGGAAGCTTAATCTATCATTTCCATATATTTTCCATAGATTTTTCTTAAGATTTCATCATGTATAGTGATTTTCGGATAATTTCACAATGTACTCCAATTATATAGTGAAAATAAAAAATTTTCTACATAGAAGTGAAGATCTTACCTTGAGAAAATGAAATCTATTGAAGTTGGCTCAATTCCACCAATAAATCTTCAACTTTAGAGGTGTCATAAGTCCAACATTATGAAGCCAGAGGAAGAAGATGATGGTCGAGGGTAAAAATGGTGATTTTTGGTTCAATTTTCACTTTTAACCGTTCGCGAACCAGTTTAAGTTAACCGACACTGAAGTGCAACAAGTTCAACGCTTAGGCTCCTACCTCTCAGTTAACCTGCACTTAAGCATGGGGTTTTGGCGCTTAAGCACCAATGCACAATTTTGGATATTTTTGAATTTTATGTTAAATGCACATCTTGCCAAAGTCACCCGCCACTAATGGTTTTACAAATCTTAATAACTATTTTCTTCCTCTTCTATTCTGCTCTTTCCAAAATTCCCAAATTTTCACAATTTTGATTCAACAATAATTAACACATAATTTTTCACACAAACAAACACTTTCATTAATTTTTCAAAACAAATACAAACACAATCTACACATTTTCTTCAATTCAAAGATTCTTGGATGAGTTACCTCATAAACACTTCAATTCAAATACAAAACAAACTTAACATCAAAACACATAAAATAAACAAACACTAAATACAAACAAATAAACTAGACTCTTGAAGTTAATTCTATTCTCCTTCCGGTGGATTACATCCTCGTCTTTCACTTCTTTCATTTGGGGCATTCAAAATATAGATTTGATAGAATCGATTGTGGTGAAGAACTCTCATTGAGTCTTCTTCGATCCACTTATTTTCAAATACATTGCCTTGTCCCGCTTCTTCTATATGACTTTTATGACTGAGTTGCATTTTGATTTATGTTTCGATACGCTCCAAGTGTGTGTTAGTCTCATTCACTTTTGCTTTAACTGAAGCCATAAGTGACACAATATTTGCAATCTTCTTTGTTATTCCTTCTATACTAAT
The DNA here is from genome assembly GCA_003013225.1 of Phalaenopsis aphrodite. Classification (NCBI taxonomy): domain Eukaryota; kingdom Viridiplantae; phylum Streptophyta; class Magnoliopsida; order Asparagales; family Orchidaceae; genus Phalaenopsis; species Phalaenopsis aphrodite. Next base: position 297,638 of record NEWO01000528.1, on the reverse strand, counting down.
GGCTAGGAATCTAATATATAACTCTTGCGCACTTTGACTCACGAATTTCTTCTTAATTGCTTTTTCTTTTTTCTTCATTTCAATCTCCCAAGAAGAAACTTTTGCAAGTTCTCTCAAACTTTTTCCCTTCACTTAGACTTTAGGATAAAATTTTTGAAGTGGGGGTAATAATTCTCTTCATTCCCTTGTAATTTATAGGGCTTGATGAAACGTAGACCCACTACTCATGTTCACAAACCATTAAATCACATTTAAAGCCACCAAACCACATTTAATCCATTTAGAATATTAATTCTACAAGTGTTTTTTTACCTATCATGCTTAAGCGTCGCATGATGGCGCTTAATAGTCGGTTCTTACTTTACCACAGCTCTGCTTAACGTCCAAATATGCATTCTAAGGTCATAGAATTCTAATTACTTCATTATATATTCAAAAATAATACCACATTCTTCTTAATGAAACACAACAACATATCATTTAAAACAAATACACATGCATTCTGATAACAATGGGTTGCCTCCCATAAAGCACTTGGTATTAGTTCATTAGCCTAACTTAATCAGTGCTTATTCTGGTTGACCCAAAAACATTATATCATTTAATTTAAGTTGATTCACTAAAAAAATAGAGTTTCAGTCTATGATCATTCACTTTGAATATTTTCTCAGTTTTAGGATCTTTGATATCGACAACTCCATAAGGATAAACTTTTATCACAATAAATGGGCCCATCCATCGGGACTTATTTTTTTTTTTTAAATAATCTTAATCATGCATTACATTGCAAAACTTGTTTCCCTAGCTTTTAGTAAGAATCCTTCGGTCATTCAACATCTTCATCTTTTCCTTATAATTCTTAGCACTCTCATAAGATTCATTGCTTATCTCTTCAAGCTCATTTAATTGTAATAGTCTCTTCTCACAAAAGTCATTTAAATTATTATTGAATTTCTTAATAGCCTATATAATTTATGCTCAAGTTTAACTGGTAAATGAGAAGCTTTCCCATTTATTAGCCTATATAGGGGCATTCCTATAGGAATTTTATATGCAGTCCTATACACCCACAATGCATAATCAAGTTTGATCGACCAATCCATTTTTGTTGGATTCACATATTTTTCTAAAATTCTTTTAATTTCATGATTAGATATTTCAGCCAAACCACTTAACTGGGGATGATAAACAGTAAAATTTGATGCTTGATATCCTATTTCTTTACTAATTTCTCCATTATTGCAGTTCTAAAATGACTTCACCCGTTAGTTATGATTACTCCAGGCATCCCAATTCTATAAAATATATTTTTTTCTTATAAACTTTGCAACACTTTGAGCACCACATTAAGGTAAAGAAACAATATCTATCCATTTGGATAAATAGTATACTGCTACAAATATATATAATTTTTTGAAAGATGATATAAATGGTCCCATGAAATCTAATCTCCAAACATCAAATATCTCGACATCCAACATAAAATTTAGTGGCATCTCATTTCTTATAGAAATATTGCCTACACATTGACATCAATCACAAGTTTTGATATAAGAATTTGCATTGCCTATTCTTTGAACAGTTTTTACTTGCTCTTTATTCTGGTCTTTGGATTTACCTATGTATTACTAGGAAGTGTTCTTTGGGATCTATTACCTAATGAATTTGCTATTGGCCCAATTTATTCTCAATATTTATAATTGCAGCTTATTGACTTTGTAACTGATTTCCCATTTGTAACACCACTTCTTCTATATGAAACTTTTTTTCTCCTTCAACTATGGATTATTGTTAAAAGTTAGAGGATAAGTAGGTTTGTAATTATTATGACTTTGTTTTTTCCAATTCCCCAATGGGTTTACTTGGTTGTTCCCCCATTGTTGATTATGACCAGCTGAATCATTTTTATTCCAGTTAAACTTAGGATGGTTTTTCATCCAAGGATATAACAGTTTGAATATGAGTTATTTGGCTTATTATTTATGACATGCAAAGTTTCTAATGATGGTTGAGAGTCTACCATTTGGCCTAATGAATTCTCTCGAATCATTGAAAATTGGTTGAGAAAAACTCATTCCAAATTGGACTAACTTCCTTGAAATTGTAGAAACTTGATTTGCTAGCTTTGCAAAGGCATAAGATTCATAAATATTGGCTACTTTTCTTAGGATTTACCCTCTTAGAAGGCCATTGAAAATTATTAGTAGCCATCTCTTCAATTAAAACATATCTGTCATGAAATGGTTTTGACATCATTGAACCACCAATAGTGGCATCAATAATAGATCTAAGTGATGCAACTAATCCATTATAAAATGTTTGAATTATTAACCAATCTAGCACAGTATGGTGTGGGCACTTTTTTAGGAGTTCTTTAAATCGTTCCCACACTTCATGAATAGATTCTCATTCAAACTGACAAAAAGATGTAATATCATTTCTAAACTTTGCTATTTTAATGGTGGAATATATTTAGCATGGAATTTCTGTGCTAAATCACCCCAAGTTCTAATAGCTTAAGGTGCTAACAAATTTAATCATATCTTAAACTTATCCTTAGTGAGAATGGAAAAATTCTAAGTCCAATAGCATCATCTAGAACACCATCATATTAAAATGTGAAATACAATTCTAGAAAATTTGTAAGATGTAAATTTTGATCTTCAGTTGGTGCTCCTCCAAACTAATTTTTTGATGTCATTTAAATAATAGCAGGTTTAAGTTTAAAAGAATTTGCCACTATAGCAAGTTTTTTAATACTACAATGAAGTTCATCTACTGTAGGTTTTACAAAAATGATGTGCCCCTAGTGTGTGTTATTTTTCTACATGTCTTATGTTAATTGAAACCCTTCGTAATAGTGCGAAAAACTTGATTCGTCCCGAAATTACACAATAATTTAGCTTTCAAAATATTACAAAAAACTTGACCCAATTTATATTTAGAGGTTAAAATTAAAATGTTATTAAATATATAAAATAGTTTATACACTAGTGGTTCTACACAAGTACATATATCACTTCAAGTAATATAGGGATTTCTTTAAAAAACACAGTATCGATCCCACAGGGAACCAGAGTATGAAATTCCTTAGGCTAATTCTAGTCTACTACTATTATGCTTAGTTTGGAAGATGGAAATTCTTATGATAATAACATAAATCACAATATACAAACTATAAAAATTAAAGTAAGAAAGATAAGTTAAAATGGGTTTAATGAATACTAACAGAAATGTAACTAAAAGAACTAAGTTTACTAAACTAATTTCTAAACATAAAAGTTAAATTTATTAAGACTAAAAAAAGTTTTGTGATGAAGAGTTCAAATTTAGGAAAACATCTTTCTCCTTAACAAAGAGTACATGTTTAGTGAAGTAATTAAAGTCTTTTAAAATTATATATAAAATTGTGTTGTGCCAAACTGGAGCATTCCTATTCTTTACCCCCTTTCAAGTGCATAAAGAACATTGACCAATGCACAGTTTGGTCTCTAATTTTGTGGTAAGGTTGGCAGGTTACCTCCTCTCATTCCAGAGCTCCCACTTCTCCCTTGCCTTAGGGCTAACAAACTCGCATTAGTTTCCAATCAAGTGGACCAAATTGGGGATTATAATCTGTCATCTTAAATTCTCCAATTATACGTACAATAAATTATATTTCCATATTAATTTGCATTTAACCCCATGGATAAAATCCTCACCCATAGAAGTGAATGAGACTCTCACCATACTGTAGAAATCAAAGCCCTTTCTGATCATATGTTGCTTAACACATTTTAACGTTTTAATTGGCCAAATAAAAAAGTAAATGAAGATCAGAGTCTCAATCATCACAATTAATTGACTTTTAACAGTATAAAATAATATCAATTCTTCATAAAACCAAATCTCATTGTCAAGAAAAAGATAAAGAAGAATACTTAGAATTCATGAGAAAGATACAACATAACACCGATTTTATATATAAAAACCAGTTTACAAAACAAAGAAAGAAAAGAACACAACTTATCTCACACTCCTCCAGTAAATCCCTAGAATTTCCCTTTAAGCACTTTCTCTATTTACAATTACACTCAATTCTCTCCTTGAAATGCAATGAAAAAGAAATCTCTGTCCTTCCCTCTCCTCTAAGAAACCTAGAAGAAAATCATATTCTATCCAAAGCCTTCCTCTCACTCTCACGCCACACTCATGCCCTAGACTTCTCCCCTTTTTAAATAGGGGTTGCATCCATTCAAAGAGAATTCAAAATTTCCTCCTAAATTCTCTCTAAAAGTCACACCTTTTGAATCCCAAAAGACATTTTCATTCATTCAAGAGACATATCCCTTCAATAAAGAGCCTTCCAAAGTGTCTAGACACATTGAATCACTCCATGGGGCATTTGAATCATTTGTAGCTCCAAAATCTACTCAAAATTTGTCTTAAACTGCCTTAATCCATCTTATATCGTCTTTGGCACCTTAAGAGCTAGTTCTGGTGCCTCAGGAGCTAGTTCTCTAGATTTTGGTGCCTCAGGCACCACCCTACAGCAAATCCACAATTTTGTTCCTTTTGGCTGCAGTTCAACTCCATTTCGTCCCGTTTTAGTTGTGTTTTGATCCTAATAGATTTACCTACAGAATAAGCATAAAAAAACCTTTCTTTAAAGGGTAATTTTATTTAAAAAAATTTGTGAAATGTAAAGTAGATTAAGCATAAAAATAGCTTTGTTTCTCCTTTTTACTCCAGATTACACCATTTTTGCTTCATTTTCTCCAAAAGTCCATTTCTTGTACCTGAAACCATAAATTTGCAAGATACCTTACTTTAAAGTGTAATATCATTGAAAATCATTACAATTGAGCATAAATATATATGAAAAGTAGGTAATTTTTAGGAGTGTCAATAATCTCTTAAAGGCCTAAATTCTTGACGAATTTCAACATTTTAATTATTTTGATTTTCATTTCTTGAAAATTTTGAACTTTTTCTATATTTTTGACTTTTCTTATAATTCTTTCTAATTCAAAACTATAGAGTACTAGTCTCTTAGATCCTGAACTATTCATACATTACTACAAAATAAAATAAAATCACAAAAATAAGAACTTATATAAAGATAACACTATGATATTCTTATAATAAATCTAAAGTTTAAATAAGACCTTCTAAAAGTAAAAATTTGTTTTCCTAAAAATTCCTTGAAGAAATGCTATGTAGGGAAGATACTAGTTCTCACTCTAGAGTTCCCTATTTTCTCTCCACCTAGGGGCTAACCTCTTGTATCAAGATCTAAAATAATAGACCAAATTGGGGGCTTTATTATATCACTCTAAAGTCCTCGAACTCTACACCCTTCAAAGTTTATTTCCTTATTTATTTGCACTCAACCATATGTACTACATTCTCATCCATACAATCTCATGTGATTCTACCATTAGTTGACTTAGACGATACTATCATGGATCTTACATGTTCTCACAAAAAATATTAACATTTTAATTTGCCAAATCAAGAAGTAAATGAAGTACAAAGATTAAATCAACACAACTTTTTCCAGCATTATAGATCAATACTTCACATAACTTCCATCCAACACTTAATTAATTATAATTTTAAGTAAAAATATAAAGAAAAATACTCAAAATTAATGAACAAAACAAAAAAAAATTAAGTTTAAAAGTAGAAATCATGTAAAATCACAAGAAGTCTAAATAAAAGACAAATGTGCTCATAAAAATAAAAACTTATCTTAAATTTCTTTGCACCAAACTATTGAAGTTCCTTTGAATCTCTTCATTTCTTTTACAATCCTCTCTAGGACTGGTCACCCAACCGTAGAGGGTTAAAATCTCTCTATCTCACTAACAAACTACAATTTATTCTTACATAGAACTATCTAATCACTTTCTTCTTCACTAGGAATGAGAAAAGTGAGAAGAAGGCCTGAATAAAATCCTACAACACCTTACTTCCTACTCTCCGAAAGTATCCTAAGTCTTCTATATCTCTCCCCCTTTTTAATTCAACCCATGTCCACCTTTTCATAGTTTTTTAAAAGGTGCTTTTGTGTTTCTTGAAAATGTGTCCATATTCAATGAATCTTCCAAGTGTTGCTTCTTTTCAAGAGCCATTTCAATGTATTTTTGTGTCCATTAACTCTAATCCATGTTTTAACAAAGAGTTGCTTCAAACACCCCTTTAAAATTCATTCAAACTTCCTTGAATTTTAATAAATAACAACTTGGTGCATAAGCTTAAGGTCTTTGGAGCTTAGGTGTGACCTTCTTTTTCTTCTGACATATAAGGTTTTGTCCTGGGTGCCTAGGCACCAGAGTTCATTTTCACGCCTTCTTCTTTTTTACTCTAAATTTGATCCTTTTTCACTTCTTTCACCATATTTCTTCCATTTAATTGTATCTAAAAGAAAAAATATGCAAAAACATTCTATTAAAGTGTAATATCCTCAAAAATATGTATATAAATGTGTACATAAATGTTATGTATTGAAAGCAAAGAAGATAAAGACTATAAGTAGTCTCTTGTTAAAGTTGTGTCAGTCACCAAATTGGGAAGAAGATATTTGATTTAATATAATTGTTATTTTAGAAAGTAATAATTTAATTTTTGAAAGAACGAGACCGAACCAATCCCACATCGACAATAATTTAAATAAACGAGCTCAACACCTCAAATGATAAATTTACCCCCAGGAATAGACACATCACTTACTAATGAGACTTGAATAAATAAACTAAAGAATTCATGACATTCATTTTAGCTTTCAAAACTTTATGTTGACTGAAAAATTCACCTATATAATATAAAAGATTAGACAGGATTTATATTACGCTGGGTTCTAAAGTTTTCTATAAGGGCAATCCCCTATAGTTAATTACATCTTAAATGACTGAGATCACCTAAGAAAACTCTTGATTTAGATGAAAAATTATTGTCTTCAAGAATTGCAAAGGATAGTACTTTTCAAAGATCAGACCAAGGGGTGTCAAATGGGAAAGGCTCACATTTGGAATATTATTATGGAATCCAAATAGAGAAAACTTTGTGTTGTCACATATCCTGAGGAGAACCTCAATGAATTCCCAAGCTATCCTACGGTTTGTCTTCAATTGTGAAAAGGAAATTATTGAATGTTTCATCCTACCAATTATTATTATTTAGGGCTTACATTTACATGACATAATTGTGCAAATAGGCTAGAATATAGGAGTGTTTATCTCGTATCGAACGATAACCTCGAAATCCTAAAATGATTTAGGGTTTAAATTAGACTACCTAATTGTGCATAGGTGTAAAGATAAAGTGAGGATTTAAGTTGAATTAAGCAAATAAACTCTAAATCCTATGGGTTAAGTTGTTTAAGTATAAGAAAGATTTATTGTTTTAGATCCACTTGCGGTTGTAGAATGTTGCCCTTAAAGTTAGCTCCAAGAGCTTCGTCACAGTAGCAGTCCTAAAGTCTAAATGCTCAAAGGTTTAAATGACAAGTTTAGTTTAATCATTATGGGGTGGGGGGTTAAAGTAGATTAGAGTGGCACCGATAAGGATCTCACAGTTCCCTCATTCTGCTACCACTATTTCCTTTTGAATTTACTTAGCTTAAATTAGTTGTTAAGCTCCTTTAAACTTGGGAGTTCTCGTTAGTAATCGTGGGCTACCTAATCTGAGGAAATCTATCAACATTATTTTAGTTAAGGGAGTTGCCCGTTGGAAGCTGTCAGTCGCTGGAATTGAAACCCTAGTCGCCCACTTTAGAAAGACATTTAATTTACAAATATATATAAGTTTTAGAAAAAAAATATGAAATAAAAATGTTCGCATATGTTTAATAGTTTAAATGAAAGAGCACTATACCTCAAGCCATGTATCTTTTCTGAAAAATAAACACAAGACCTGAGGGTGAGGCTCGATCAAAAAACTAAGAAATATATGAGATCTATTTGTTCTGCAAAAATCATTTTATTTATAAGCCTAAAAGTTTCCCTATTTAATACAAAGAGTTAAATAAAGTTTATATTAAGCTAGGTTCAAAAAAGCTTTCTGTAATGGTAAGCCCTTTAGTTAATTCATCTCAGATAACAAAAGTCATCTAAGAAAACTCTTGATAAAAAATCAGGGAATATTATCCTCAAAGAGGTCAAAAGGATAAGATTTTTCAACAAGATTGGACAAAGTGGTGTGGAAGGGGAATGACTTAAATTTGGAACATTTATCATAGAATCCAAAAGAGGAAGACCTACGGGATGTCATAGATCCGAAGGAGAACCTTAGTGACTTCCCAAGCTATCCTAACGTTTGGCTTCAGTTTTGGACAGAAATACTTAAATGTTTCATCCTGCCAATTTTATTAATTAGGGCTTATATTTGTGTGAAAAGATCACGCAAATAGCTTAAAAGATGTGAGGATTTTGGTCGCGACAGACGACAACATCAGAATCCTAAGACGAGTTAGGGCTTATATTGTACAATAAAGCTATACAAAAGGCTTAAAGATGAGTTGAGGACCTCAAAATCCTATGAATTGTTCAATTCTAAGGAAAGATATCTTGTTGTAGATCCTCTTGTTGATGAAGATGGTCGTGCTGCCCACAATACTAGGTCCAAAGTCCTCGACATGACGAGTTCAAAATTTTTAATGTGTCAATTCATGATGTCAAATCAAATGTTCCTATGGTTATGGTTCTTTAAATATTGTGGGGCATATTAAAGTTGATTATATCGATACTGCTTAGGATCCTAAGGTCTCTCATTCCGGTACCACTATTTTCTTTCGGATTCACTTAGTCCAAATGAATTTACTAATCTCAACTCAATGTGCTCGATACTTTTATTTAGACCATTAGAAATCTTGTTAGCAACCGTAGGTTAACTCTTCCAAGGGATTCTCGATCATCCAATAAAGACATCTTAATTTAGTTGTAATTGTTTTTTTTATCTTTCTGATTAAATTTTGAGTTGTCTTATATTTTGAATGTTGTTGTGGTAGTTTTGGTTTTTGTTTTAGTTTTTTGGCTCTTCGAGCTGTTTTAGTTTTCATGCAGGGTGAAATCATTGTTTAATATGCAAGCTCAAGACAAGAAGTACAAGGAGGTAAATGCATTAATTTGAAAACATACCTGCCGATTTTTTTCGTTCCACCAGCTGAAAGGTCAGTACTTGCAAGACATATATAATTTTGTAAGGAATTTAAATTGCAGGAGTAGACAAAGGTTTAGTTATGAAACCCCAAGTTATGATTTTATTGAATCATAGAAGATCCTAGTAGATGATTTTAGAACAGAATATGGCAAGTCCAATTTGGCCTTCAAAAAGTCCAATAGAATTCAAAGTGCTCGTGGCATGACCTTGGACCACTTTGAAGATCTCTGAAAATATTTTGAGTTCATTATAAACTTATCATATTTTTCCATTATTCATCAGAAGTCGAATTGTGACTACCCCGTATGTTAGTGAAACTTCAAAATTTAATTATCTCAAGGATAGGATGCTCGATTAATCAGATGATGTTTCACTTAAGAGTTATATGAGTGGGTGTCCCTAAGGAAAGTTTAGGTCATTTAAAGATTATGGTGCCCATAATTAAAGTTAGGCTTGTAGTACTTAAAGATATTAATCAATCATATCATCTTCTAAATCCAATTAGTTGAGTTTAGACATCGAGCCTAGATCACTACCAAGCCCCAAAAATCATAATAAGTGAAATGGTGATTATCAAAATTTTGATTTAAGTGACATATATCCTTATGAATGATCACATCATCCTCAACTTTGTGCTTGGAAAAAGTAAATTATCATCTTTTCTATCTTAAACCCATCACTTAAGAATTATTTAATCTTAGTTGACTTCCAAGTCATGAAGATTAGGAGAATTGTGATTGGGTTGGTTTGTGCAAGGGTGGTGAGTGAGTTTCTACCTTTTAATCCCATTGTATTTCAATAATCCAAACATGTTTATTAAGATCAATATTACCCATTTTCCCTTCGTTAATCCTAAATTATGATTAAGCCACCAAAATCTAGAATGACTATTTTGCCCTTTGGGTGCTCACCTCATAACTCATTAAATATAACTCGAATGACTTTGAGCATTTGGAGTGTCATGTCCATGAGATAATTACAATTTTAAAGGAGAATATGGGGGCTTCTCAAAATTTAATTCAATTTAATTATTAATTTAAACTCAAAAAATAAGATTTTCAAAAATTGATTTATTTAACTTTCCAAAATAAAGTTTTTATTTGTGAGAAAATTATTAGAGGTTTCTTTAGCTCAGAGAAACACTTAAGCAAAACTTCATGATTTTTTGAATTAAATTATTATTATTATTATTTAATTTTGGATCAATTGTAATGATTTACTTAAATAGAAAATAATGTTTTAATTATCAAAATTATTTTTATATTTTTATTAAACTTCTCTGAGTTCAGAAAACTCAAAGAATCAAATTGTGTAATTTCATGATTTTTAATTTGTTTTTCACAATTATTTTAATGGGAAAATAAGGCAAATTCATCTTTAAGCTTTTAAGATTTATTTATTATGTAGAAAAATTAGGAAAAATATTTTAATGAGTCTCAAATGATCAAAAAAAAATTAGGCAAATTTTGAAATATTTTGATTTTCTTGAAAAGTTTAATTATTTTTTATTATTTTTAAATTCAAAATAAGGCTAAAAAATTAAGTATTTTTTTAAAAATAATTTTTATTTTTTCCAATTGCCTCTAATCACATGGAAATCAGAAAATCACTTTTCGTAATTTTTCTAAGCTTATTTATTTTAATATAATTAGTTTTTTATAAAAATACAAGGTTTCTTAGGAATTCAACTTTAATACTCAAACCTAATCAAATAACTTTCAATTTTTTACAATGGATAAACATGATTTCTATGAACAATTTGTGATTGATTTTGTCAATTTTTGATAAGTCTATAATTTACAGTTAACTAAAAATAGAAATTTACAAGATAATTCAAGACATCATGATAATTTTTCAAGATTTCTCTAACCACAGGAAACTACTAAAATTATTCACATAATTTTCTAAATGATATTATGATTTATATAAGCCAAAATGGTCATTTTAGCTTCAAAATTAAGGTTAGAAGCATAAAGATGTCCTCTAAATTTGGAAAAATCAGAGGGCATAGTCTCTGTCATGAGGAATAAACCCTTAAATTTTCAAGCCATGATGAGAAATTTTTTTATCATAATGAATTAAAATAATCTAGAGGGTATTTATTTCATTAAAATTTAGGGAGTAAGAAAATAATTTTTATTTTTATTTCACATTATTCTCCTTTATTCATTGAGATAGAGGGCATTTTTCTCTTATTTTATGATTTTTCCAGAGAAAGATATGGATTTTTGATGTTCAGACATTTAAAATAATTTCAAAAATCCATATTTTTCTACTTATGCACCAACTCTTTCTACGACGGCTCCGAACTAACATGCGGCGCACTCCCATTTATTGTGCTTTCCACCTAGGCATGCCAAGCAGCCCACGGTTCACGCATCGAGAGTCCGTCCTACTCAATCTCCTCCATCAATTGGATGCGTGCATGATCAGACAACATCCATTCATCATCCTCAAGTGACCAAACCCGTAAGCTGTTAACACTAAAACCTTAAGATCTTTTCCTAGGCTCTACCAAATCACATGAGGTTTGTTTTTAAACCTTCATCTACTCAAGAAGAACACATCTATATGGTTAATCATGTATGAAATCAAGCCATTACAAAAGGAGAATCTAAAGAAGCTTGGGCTAGGGTTAGAGCTCAAGACCTTTGTCTGAGAGGGGAGGCATCGATCAGATGGTTGTTGTAGCTTCGATTGAATCCAACAAAACCTCGAGATGAATTCTCAAGTACTGGTGAATTGCCTAAGTATGATTTTAATCAAAGTGGATTTCAGGTGTTGGTCTACAGCTACGTTAGAGGTTGTTCGAGATGGGGCTTTTATGGGGAATCAACTCTTCTCACTATGGTGATGGTGTGTGCATAGTTAATTGGAGTTTGGTGGATTGTGGAGGTGTGTGGGAGTATGTCCTATTTTGAGCTAAAATTTTGAACTCAAAATTGAGCTCTCACAGTGGGAACAAGTGAGGGAAAATAGTGGGATTAAGTTGAAGAGTTCTTGAAGAGCCTTTGGAAGAAAATGGGCAAGGTTTTCCCAAGGAATTTTCTTACTTATCCTATGGCCATGGAGGGGTTAATTTATAGTCATGGCTGCTTGATGGAGCTTAGGGATTTGTAGTTGTGCTAAGGCTTGCTGAGGTGGAGGGATGTAGAGCTTTAGTGAAAAATCAGACTTGGCCAGCTCAGGGAGGTTTATTTTTGGGTTTTGGCCAATAGGGACACCTTTGGGCTGGCTGTTTCCAGTGGCTGAGGAGGTGGCTGGCAAGGGTACAATCACTTTTTGGCTCAAGAAGGTCAAGGGATGGCTAATGATGGCTAACGCCGAAAGGCATGTGATGATGGATGAGATTCCTTGGTTAAGGCCCAAAAATTAGATAAGATCCCTTAAATTAGGGGACACTTGGTCCATAGCTTACTTGGGTGGTTTAAAGAGGTTTAGCCTGGTCAATGAGGTGTACTTAGTGGCTGTGGAGACCTTAATTTGGTGACTTTAGCATAGCCAAGTCAATTTTTGGGAAGGGGTTCAATTTGGGTAAAAATGGCTAGAAGTTGGGTTCCAGTTAGGATATCCATGACAATGTGCTCAATTTATTGATCAATAATGTGTAGATGATTGTCACAAGAAGTTTAGAAAAGGTTTAGAGTGATTTTGAATTTGTTTAGAGGTTTAATTGGGCATTTGGACAATTTGGGGGTGTTGGGTTACACTTGGGTTTAGGTTGGGCTAAGGTTGGGCTAAGCCTAAATTGATGCTTGAAAATTGTCTATAGGAATATCATGAAGAGTTATCAACATCAATTGGGTGTTAATTTTTGGGTTAGGGGTTAGAGCATTCAATTTGGTGGAGTTTGGAGACAACCAATTTGGGGCAAATTTGGGGATTTTGGACTTGAGTTAAAATTGAGTGAAATTAAGGTTTGGCCAAGGCAAACTAAAGGTCTAATTTTATGTGTAGGATTGTCATGAAGAGTTTAGGTTTTAAATTAGTGCAAATTGAGTAGGCTATGGGTTTCAATTTGGTGGGGTTATGTGATATGGTCAAAATTGGGGGTTTGACTTAGATCAAAATTGAGCTCAAAGAATGGGTCAATTAGGCTTGGATTTGGTTTTGATTGAACATATGATAGATGAATTTGATTTTAGAGTTTAAATTGGGGAGGATTGGGGCCAAATTGATGGACATTTGAGCTGAATTTGAGGAAATTGCGCCTTTAAAGACACTTTGAGGGTTTTGCTCAAAATGGTCAAAATGGTCAAATTGGTTTTGGAGAGATTTGAAATGATTTTTGATGTTTTGAAAAAGTTTGGGCCCCCAAGGGTATTTTTGTAAAATTGGCAAAATTGAGGGTATTTTGGTAATTTTGGAAGTTTTGGGAAGTTTTGGGAAATTTGGGTAGTTTCTAATGGTTTGAGTTGTTCTTTTTAGTTATTTGAGGTATTTTAGATGAATTTAGGAATTTTGGTCAAATTTGGGGTTTAGGGGTGTATAGGTAATTTGGGGGCAAAAGGCCAAGCTGGATAATTTGGTAGAATTGGGGTGCCAACCACCATATATGAGCTTTGGAGCAATGAAATCCCAATTTGGGTCCTCTATGTATTGGTCTTAGCTAAACCCTAGCCTAGGGCTAGTAAGTGTAGGGGACCGTCTACATGAGTCTCCCAAAAGATCAAGGGATCAATGTCAATAATTTTGGGTTTAGGGTTACAAGTGAATATATTTGGTAGTGAGTGTAAGTGAGTGAACTAACACCAGACCAACACCGAGGGTTAATCTTACGGCCAAGCAATCCTCTGGGGACTCTCCTTGAGATCCCCATACTGACCTCACCTACAAAGTGCTAGAGGTTAGGACCAATATGTGGAACTTCAAGTTGAGCAAAGAAGAGTTTAGAACTTCTAAGGGTGTTGGTTTTTTTTCTAACTCTCTAGGAAAAGTCATCAGGAAAACACTATGGCTAGACACTAGGCTACTAAAGAGGGAAAACTAAACCTCAACCAAAAGTGAGGTCAACAGACTCCAGTAAATTCAAAAGGACATTTTATGTTTAATTATATTTCAAAGGATTTATGGTTACCTTTGGAAATGTTTAAATTAATTTTAAAATTTGTTTAAATTTCTCATTTTAAAAAATTTTCATTTAATCAATCAAGAATGCATGGTATGTTGAAGCTGTAGTAAATTACAGTAAATTAAACTTTACAGGTGTACCTGTCATTTTCTCGCTACTCCTGCTGAAATTTTAGCCTTTAAAGCATATGTAAGGTAACACGCAGAAAAAGTAGAGCTTATAAGAGGAGTTCTACCCAAGTACATGTGACTGCCATGCGTGAGCACCTAAAGGTCTATGGTATTTGTAGGGATGATTTTTTTTAAACAAAGTATAATAAGTTCATTTGCCCTTCAAAGTTTCCAAACGAACATAAAAGTATTCGAGGGATAACCCAAAACAACTTTTAAGAATCTCTTGGAATGTTTTGAGTTCATTTAAACTTATTATGCTGTTGAATTAATAATCCTAGATTAAATTCTATTTCAATGAATTAATACAACCTGTGCTCAATGAACCTCGGTGGTTTAATCATCCCTATGAGTGGAGTAACTATAATCTGATGTTTCATTTATGAATTATGTGGCAGAAGAACCTTAGGGGCAAAGTTGATTTTTTAAGGAAATTAACATCTTTGATTAAAGTTAGGTTAGTAGAGTTTCAAGGGCATTTCAACTTAATTATGTTTCTTTTCCTAAACCTCTTTAAAAAAGTTACATTAAACATAGCTTACTACTAAGCCCTTAAGATTTCATGTGTAAATTTGTCGATTTATAACTTTAATGGTGTTTAATTAAATGAGCCTGATTCTCATCATATAATTTGTTATAATTCAAACATTAACTAGGGGTTTTAATTAGTGTATTAAGATCTTCTGAAATCAGACCCCTCACCTTAGGATCACTCATTTAGATTAACTTTCAAATCATAACAATTCATGAAATTACAACATTACCCTTATTATAAATGGTGATTAATTGGTTTCTAACACTTAAACTATTTGTGTTTCAATCATCTAAAATATTTGATTAAGATCATTCATTAACCATTCACCCTCTAATCAAACCTAAACATTAGTTAAGGCTCAAATTCCATAATTACCATTTTGCCCCTTAAGTCTTTATCAGTTCATAATTCTTTTAATTTAACTCAAACGATCTTGAAATTTTTATGTTACCCCACTGATAGGTCAATTAAAATATGAGAGGAGAAAATGTAATTTTTTTTTAATTTTATTTTATTTTTAGAATTATTTTTAATGCAAATATACATATTTTTCAAATTAATTCATTAACTCATCTAAAGTATATCATCTATCCTTAAGAAAATTATTGGAGGTTCACCTAGGTTAGAGGACTACTTAGGCCAATTTTCATGATTTTTTAAATTTTATTTTAATCATTATAATTATTTGTTTGGTTGAGTATTAATTAAAAATAAAATATTATTTTATTTGAAAATTATACTTTGTATTTTTCTCAAATATTTCTAAGTCGAGGGAACCCAAAAATCCCAAATTCATATTTTCTTTAATTTTTTATTTATTTTAATTATTTTAGTGGACAATTAAGGAAAATTACATTTTTGACATTTAAAAATACATAACAAAACCAGAAAAATTAGGAAAAATATTTTAAAGGCTCCTAAGTGATTAGGGATCGTTTAAGAATAATTTTGAGCATTATCATTTTTTTAAAGTTTTTAATATTTTATTTTAATTATTTTTAATTCAAAATATAGCTCAAAAATTAACTTTTTATTTTAAAATTATATTTATTTTTTCAAAGTGTCCCTGATCACAAGGAACTCAGAAAACTACATTTCATAATTTTCTTAACTATAGTTAATTTTATATAATTATTTAAATGCAAAAATACCATTATACTTAGAAATTAGATTTTCAAATTGGTTTTAAATTTTTACAGCGAGTTAAAATATTTTTTTTTACGGTGTTGAATCATTTTTGTTGATTTTTTTATATTATTTTATTTACTTTAATTTTATTGAGCTTTTAGTATTTAATTAGTCATGGTAAAATACATAAGCATTCAAACTTTGTATTTTTTCTAGGGTTCTTTGAATACAAGGAACCTACCGAAATAAGTTTCATATTTTTTGGATTTATATTTTAATTTGTATATTTTATTTAAGCAAAAATAGACCATTAGGCTTGAAAATTAGAGTTTTAAAGCTAGAGATGCTCTCTGATTTTAGTAAAATTAGAGCACATCATTACTAACATGAGAAAATAACCCCTAACGTTTGAAGCCATGGTGATTATTATTTACTTAGTTAGAAATAAAATGGTCTAGAGGGTATTTAATTATTTAAAAATCAAAGACACTTCAAATTGTATTTAACTTTAATCCACATTATGCTCCTCTATTCACTGAGTAAGAGGGTATTTTTATTTTATTTTGTTGATTTATCTACACTAGGTTATAAATTTTCTATACTTTGTAATTAAATAAATCCATTTAATCCATATTTTCTATTTAAACCAGTCAGCCGTTAGCGCAACTTGGTACGCGTTAACACTCCACACAACACTCGCTAATTCACTGTGCTTTCCACCTTAGCTAACTTGCTACTGAGTGTTGATGCACCAATTATTCGTCTGATGTCGTCTCGTCTGTTGGATCAATACACACACTATACGGACGACATAGGTTAATCGTCCTCTATTGTCCTAATGCGAGAGTTTTCTGCACTAAATCACTTCGATCGCACTACATACTCAACGAAATCACTCATGTTTTGTTCCTACACGTGCATCTGACCAAGATTAGCATATCCATAAAGTTAAATAAGATGGAGACAAATGTTTCTTCACAAAATCCCAAACCAAGTTTGGTTTGAGGGAAAATGGTGCCTACCTTGGTCCAAGAGGTGTGACCTCGATTGTAATAGTTCTTCATGTTCGTTGTAACCTCATAAAACTCTTCCAAGTTTCGTTATAAACTTAGGTTAACTCTAACCAAGAGCACTTCAATTTTTAGTTTGAGTGAGTTTGGCGGGATGGCCATGAAAAGTCCTAATTTTGTACTGTGAAATTATGCTTGGACAATGGAAATTAGGGCTGAAGAATGGTGGGGATGAGCTTCTCTTGGTTGCTAGGGAGTTTGAGGGAATTTCGTCAGAGTTTTGTTAAGGTTTTTTAGCACTCTCTTTTCCATAACCATGGTGGGGGCATTTAAATAGAGGAGCTTAATGCTTTAAGAGAGATGGATAGTGGGTGTAAAATGTAGTTTAAGTGAAGAGAAAAGAAGCTCTAATGTCCAATGGGACTGAGCCAAGTCAGGGGGTTTAGAATTTGGGTTTTGGCCATGGAGACCTCTTGGTTCTGGTGTTTTCCAGTGACTAGGCTGGTCGGTTAGGCCAGTACCGGTGGCTAGGTCATTCAAGGGAGCCAGAGGAAGCCTTAACTGTGATTAGCAGGGTGGCTTGATGGTTGATAGCATATCTTTCTTTGATTTAGCCAATGCAGGAAGGGATCCCGTAATGTAGAGTAACCTTAGTCCATGGCTCATTTAGGGTGGGCTAGGAAGATCTGGCTCAGCTCATAGGGTCCAAATAGCGGTTATGGTAACCATCATTTGCTCAATTTGAATGGGTTTGGTTAAGTTTGGAGTTTGGGTTCAAATTTAGGCTTCTGGTTTGAACCTGGGTTTAGGTTAGGTTTGGGTTGAGATTTGAGTCAAGTGATTGATCAAATTGACGCGGATGATTTTCATGAGAATTTTGGAAAAAGAATTGGGTGATTTTGAATTAATTTGGGAATTCAATTATGTTGAATTTGGCTCATGGTCAATTTTGGGGCATTTGGGAAAGACATGGTTTGGATTGGGCTAGGGCTTGGACTTGGTTCAATTGATGGTTAAAATTGGTTCAAAGGATTGTGATGAAGAGCTTTAGATATCAATTGGGTGGAAATTGTGGAGTTATGGGGTTTAACTTAAGGCATTTTGAATTTTGGAGAAAAATTGGGGGTTTTGATTTAAGTTGGATTTGGGTTAGGCTTGAGGCTAGCACATGGCAAATTTGATGCTCAAATTAACTTAAGAAATTTAATGAAGTGTTTAAAATTCAAAATTGATGGTTTTGGAGAAATTAAGGGACTTAATTTAGGGAAATTTGTAGCTATGGTCAAAACTGGGGCTTTGAGTGAGCTTGAATTTAGTTTGAAATTAAGTTCAATTTAACTTCAATTTGGCTTCAATTGGGATTGGGCATGATGATTTTTGATTTGGATTTGAAATTGGGGAGGATTGAAGTTAAACTGGTGGAAATTGGTGGTGATTTGAGGCAATTAGGCCTTAAAGGGCAAAATTGGGATTTTGGTCAAATTGGACTTCATGAGTGGTTAAGGTTGGTTTTGAAAGTGTTTGAAAAGAATTTAGGAGGTTTTGGGAAAATTTGGGCCTTGACGGGTATTTTGGTAATTTTTTGAAAGTTAGGGGGGTATTTTGGGAATTTTGAAACTTTAGGAATGTTTTGGCCAATTTGGGCGGTCTCAAAGAGTTTGAGATGATTTTTGGGCAAAATTTGGTATTTTGGGCAATTTAGGAAAATTTAGGGTTTCAAGAGTAATTTAGTAGTTTTGAGAAAGTTTGGGGGCAAAAGGCTAAATTGGGTATTTGGGTAGGTAATGAGCGGGCTACAAGCTGCTAGTAATAGTTAATATGCAGTTCAATCCCAAATAAAAATAAATTTAGTATAAATAATTTTATTTTTTAAAATCTAAGCTGCCAAATTCATAAGAATAACGCAAGTATACGTATTGCTCAAGTAACAAAGGGCTTTAATGAACCCTAAGTATTGATCTCACAGGTAGTTGAAAATTCTTATGGTTATAACGTCAAACACAATATTCAAACTGTAAAACTTAACTAGGAAAAATAAATCTAAAGTAAATTTAATGTGCGCTAAAGAAAATGCGACTGAAAGAACTTATTTAACTAAACTAATCGCTAAACTTCAAAAGTAAACTTATAAAGACTAAACAAAGTTTTGAATCGAAGAGTTTAAATTTAAGAAATCATCCTTCCCCTTTACAATGAGTTTAGGGATTGTAATGTAATTAAAATCATTTTAAAATATATACATAAAATACATATTTAAAATTCAAGAGTTTAGAGGAGAAAATGTGAGTTTTAGAAATTTAATTTATTTTATATAATTATTTTATGTAAAAATAAATTTTTCAAAGAAATTTTCTAACTTGACCAAGGTAAATCCTAATCCCTTGAAATTTTTATTGGAGTTAAATTTTGACCAGAGAAGCCTTTGAATCAAATTTCATGATTTTTTGAATTTTATGTGAATTTTAAAATTTATTTTAAATTCTGGGGTATTTATTAAAAATAAAATATTTTGAATGAAGGAAATTAAGTTTTGTATTTTTAAAAAGTCTCCCTGAGGTCGAAGAACTCATAGGAGAAGATTTTATTTTTTTCTAAATTTTATTTGATTTATTGGAATTATTTTAATGAAAACTCATTTTTAGCATTTAAAAATCATCTTTAAGCTTTAAAATTCAGTATCCTTATTTAGAAAATCAAGAAAAAATATTATATTTGTTCCTAAGTTATTACAAAGTAATTTTGAACATTTCCATGAGTTTTATTATTTTTGTGATTTTTAGGGATTTTTAATTATTTAAATATTTAAAATAGGTCAAAAATGAAGTTTTTATTTTAAATATCATTTTAGTTTTAAAAAAATACCCCTGATCACAGAGAACTTTTTGAGTTGTATTTTGATTTTTAAGAAATCATTTAATTTCCAAAAATGATGTTTATCTTTAAAAATCAATTTAAGTTATCAAATGTACTCAAAATATTTTGAAATTTTTATGGTGGGTTCTCTGGATTATAAACAACAGTGGAGATTTAAAATCAAGTCACTTAAATGTTTGTATTTTTCAAAATTAATTTTCTTAATGATTTAGTATTCATGAAAATTAAGCACATTTTAAATGACTAGACTCATGAAATTATTATCAAAAGCTTCTCTAGTCATGGTGGACCTTTCAAAATTTTCTTGGAATTTTCTAATCAACAAGGAAATTTCCATGATTATTTTAAGGAAATAATGCATAAAAAATTGAAAAATATGGATCTTTATCTAGGAACCTCCTCTGACTTTAGAAAAATCAGAGGATGTTCTTCTTGATAGAAGCTACAACATGCCAAAATTTCAAGCTACAGTGATAAGTCTACATGCATGGAGAATCAAATGCATAAAAATAATGTTTAATTAATTAAAAATAAAATATGCATCAAATGGACTTGAAATTTATTTCACATTGTTCTCCTCTATTCACTCAGCAAGAGGGTATTTTTATTTTATTTTTATGATTTTTCTACACAAAGTAATGAATTTTAGAAGTTAGGGGTATTTAAATAAATAGGAAAAATCCCTATTTATCTATTTAAACAACACGTGCTGACTAGATCCTAGGCAGCTCCAAAGGCATGCGTCGCGCGCTTTGGTTGGACGCCACCATCCATGTAGCTGCTGACTCGGCCCGCGGTTTATGATTCAAAGCGATGTCTGACTTGATCCCCTCCATCCATTGGATACACACTTGATCAAACGACTCCCCGTCATCGTCCCCAATAGAATGATCCAGTGACCATCCACACTAAAACCCTAAGATCTCATCCTA